>JAJJMB010014398.1:391169-677472 GCA_023531105.1 Papaver atlanticum | reverse complement strand
AAGCACAAGAACATTTTTACTTTTTCCTTTTGCAAGGTAGTATATATTGATATGGACCTAATACATATGTAATTAGTATCCATAGTACATTTCAATAGTCAGTTTTCCAATCAGTACCAAATATGTACCGTCAAATACAATATGCGTTTATACAGTGATTTTAGCAAAGACTCTCAGTACATCTAAATATGTATCTAAAGCTTTGTTGTACATCTAAATATGTACCTAAAGCAATTAGTAAATAAAGACCTCGAGTACATCTTAATATGTACCTAAAGCTATTAGTAAACTGAATTCGAATAACCCCTGCATAAATTGGACACATGAATATATGAATTACAAAACAACCAAGAAAATAGAGTGCTATTGAAAATGATAAGTAAAAAAAAACTCTTCTAATACTGAAAAAACCAAAGATAAACATTTCACTTAACATTCTTAAATGAAAAAGAATAGAATCAAAGTGAAACACTAGTTACATCTGATCAATATGTACTGGTCATATATATCCATCAGTACATGTTGATATGTACTAATTCAAGAACAAAGTAATTTGTACTAATTCAAGAGCAAAGTACTTTCAACAAGACATATCAAATATAAACTAGGGTTTTTAGCAATACATATTGATGTGTACTGCAGAATTATACACAACATAGATGCAGTACATATCAGTATGTACTCTAGGATCATACACAACATTCAGTAGAAGGGTTTTAAGCAGTACATATTGATACGCACTGTACGATGTACGATCATGTAAGGAAGTTGGTATAAAAAATCAACAAAAAAAAAGTAAAACATCACATATATTTGATTGAATTTCTTTAAATTATAAGTAGTACCTTTCTTTGTTGTTGGTTAAGCATCAACGGTCTTCTTCTTCTTTGATGATGGTTCAAAAACAACAAATTTCTTCTTCTTCTTTTTCTTTGATGCTTTTTCAGTATCGGGAGTACTTTGTTCTTCTACTACCCTCTCTTTAATTCTTCTTTCAATTTGTCTCATTGTAACCATTTTCGTTTATAGTTATTTAAATTTCAGTAGAAATCAGTTCAGAGTAGATCTACGGGGTTGAGTCACGATTTCTTTTGATATGTTTTTGTCGATGATCTCTTTTCTTTTTGATTTTGATCGGTTTTGCAGATTTGATTTTCAAAATATTTTGGGTTTGTAGTTTTGATCGGTGTCCTAAGTTTAATTTTTTGGTTTTTGATTTCAGTTTCAGATGAAAACTGAAAACCGATAAGAAATAACATTAGTTTCTCCGTGGAATGGCTGGCTCACACGTGAAAACTGATGGGCAATGACATAATTTTCATTTTTCAAAACTTTTTGGACTACCGGATAAATGATTTTTCCCGGTTTTTTTTTTTTTTATATACTAAAGAAATTTATTAGATGAACTAAATTACATATAATTTTCACATGAGAGGAAAATGAAGAAAAATAAGCTAAAGTAGTAAATTGTGGAACCACCGACATCCCTAAATGAAAGGGGATGATGTAGCGTTGGACTCGCATATGTTGCCTCATTAAAACCTTGACAAGGAAAACCCATAGGGACAAAACCTTGCGAAGTAAAAGAGTACAACGCGATAAGTCCTAAAAAAAAACCTAAAATTAAAGTGCAAAGATAACAAAAAATTATATAATTCTTCACTAGTGTAGGAAATCTTCGTTCTCCATCGGTACCTAGTGAACTGTCTTCTAATACTAGCATTATGTAATTTTCCACAAATAAGTTGTGAGATAAGAGCGTCCCTGCTCGAGATAGAACTATCAAGATGATTGGGGAAGACAGTTAAGTCGTTGCCACAATCGAGGTTTCTTCCGACGATTGTTGAGGTTGTGTCTTCGAAAGAATACAGCCTCTAGGGTTACCATCCCTTGAGTTTAATCTACTAAAAGAAGTAGTCGTAGTAACATAGCCAGCATTGATTTCAGCATCATGTTGTTTCGCAGGAGCTTTCGTTTTCCTAATCAAAGATGAAGAATCACATAACATTTTAGACGGGGATGCTAACATTATACTACTTAACTTCAAATACAAAACACAAGACATAAGAGAAGGGATAGCCAGCTTAAGGCTAGATAATTTAACCCTGAACAAGAAGAGAGAAAAACATGTTATGGAGTTACTAAAAAAGGCAGAAGGATAATAATATAGAAACAAATAAAAACAGCAAAGGAGCATATTTTAGAACTTGAAAAGAGATTAAAATAAGGAAAGACAAATAAGAGCTACAAAACCACTATACAAGAAGGAGGATGTTAAATTCCTAGAGTAGTTGTTGCTAGTTTCCTGCAGTTTTTCTATTCTAAACTATAGATCAAAGGATTATAAGGAACTCATTATGAATAAGTAAGCATTTAACTAACAGGGAACATAGAGGAATCGAACACTAATGAACCCGAATAGTAATCATTTTATAAAATTAAAAATTAGCAAGAGAAGAGATTAAGAAAATTATTTTAAAACTAACCGCACCGCTAAAAACCTTGCCAAAAATAGGAACTAAAAGTACAACTAGCAAGCTATAAGTAAAGTAAAAAGAAAACCTTTCAAAGTTTAACTAATCCTTAACGAGTTTTTAACTACTTAGCCAGTTCAACAAAGATCACTATTTATAACTAAAGAGAACCGATTATAGATCAGACAACAAAAATCAAAAAGAAAAACAGAAAAGAGATTAGGAATGAGCCATGTAACCAGAAACCTAAGGTTCAATGTATAAACGTACTAGTGAACATGATAAGTATTCATATGAGATACAAATAGTATAAGGAAGTTGTTTGGAATTTTCAAGCAAAAAGAGGAAAGAAACTGGCCCCTGTAGCTAAACCCTTCTTCTGCCGAGGCCGGAGCCCTCCTTTGCTTGTAGAATAAACACACGCCCAAAAAGACTGATATTTCTTAACTCACCAGTCAAAACAACAAAGGAATTTAAAAATTCAGAAGAAGAAAATTGTAAGCGAACCTTTGGGTTTGTGGACTATGGGATATATAATAGACGCGTTTATGGACGAGCTAGCAAATTTCTCTCTTATTTTTTTATTTTTTATTTTTTAGGTGCATAGAAACCGGCAACGGCTGAGATATATTCATTTTTCGAACTAGCGGCTGCTATGATCCTTCCCTCATGTATCATCAATATCCAATGGCGTTCCGCGAGATTAGCCCACGTATCACCTCACAGTATTCAATTCTCACTTTACTTATTAGTGTTCTTACTTCCTGTCAATCTGTGAAACCGCCTTCATGGAGATCAATCGAATGCGCCGACAAATGGTTGTTTGTATTCCTCATCTTCACCGGGTAAAAAGAAGAAAATCTCTGTAAAATCATTCTCATGATATAAGGCTTCTAATCGACTTATAAATTGTCTCCTGTAGGAATTGATCCTGCCAAATCAACAGCTAGATCTAGAAGATCGTTTAGCTATCTAGAGAGATTTGTTTTGCTTTAACGATCTATTTTATCAGAGGTTCAAACTTCCAGCTATTTAATTTCTGGAGTATGGTTTTCGAATTTTCGATTATCGTTTTTGTCAATTTGAATGTATTGTGCAGGCTATATTTGATTATGGGTTTTCAAGACTTTATCCTTTAACAGTGTTATTAAACAATACTAATTTTCTGATGTTCTTCGTGAATAGGCAAAATTAGTTTTTCCCATCCTAAAGCTGAATCAAAGAAAGATCCAGAAGCGATTTGATAGAAAACCAGGTAACTCTAATTTTTGTAAGTTTTTCCCTCTTACCTTCTTTTCATCTTAATCTCTCTTTAGTTAATTTGCCCCAAATTCACGTAATTTTTTTAGATTTCGTTTCTTGATTTCTTAGAGCTCATATTTTTAGTCAATTTATCTTGGTCATTGATGAATTATAGATTAACTTTGGACTGTTGAACCTTCCTTTACCAACTCAGCATCTTCATGATACCACTCATTAAATGGGTAGGTTTCTAAAATGTGGAAACATATTGGCTCCTGTAGTATTGTATTTGTTTTGTGGTATATGGTTGAACATTGTTTTGTGGTTTAAAACATCAAGTTAAGTTGCTGTCACTCCTGAAGCACATTCAACTTTTTCTTTTGTTTTCTTTGTCAGTAGAAGCAAATTTTCATTTGATCAGGCAAATATAAACACCCATTGGAATACCCTCTCATTTGTTACTAACAAATCATTCCCTACATTGAACTTCTTTATATGCAATAAAGCTTGGAGTTAAGCGACTATTACAAATTAGAGGAATACATTTTGATTTCTCTTTAGGTTTTTTCGTATCTTTGTTCTCCAATAAATTGTTTCGCATCATATGCAGTTCTAATTTTAAATGTTCGATCACTAAATTTTGTGATATTGATCGTAGTGTAATGATTGAACATGTCTGTATGTATTAGTACTGAAAGGTACCCTCCGAGGTGTTTAACATGCTATAATTCAGGAAACCACACTTTGGATTGTGTTGCATCTCATCCATTTTATTGAGATCCCAGACCAACTGGAATTTAACAACTCGGGGTTTTGCATTTTATTAAGATACAACAACAAATTCTTAACTTTAAATTTGGTCTTCAGTTTTCTATTTATTGTGTATGAATGGAAATCTCTCAAACGTTATCCTCTTTACCAACTGCTCCCTCTTGAATTGTCTTCCTTTTAAAACATCTACTCATGACTTTGTGTAGAGGTTTTACAAAAATCGTTAACTATAGGAAAGCAAAATTGCATCGCAAATTTCATCAAACCCCTCAAGAACAACTCCCAAAATATCTACAACACTTTCAACAGGGTGCACAATCGTGAGGAAGCAAACCTTTTGTTATTCAGATGACAATCTGCAAGTTCACGCTTTCAATATCAACGGACTATAGAGCATATGAGAACCTATTTAACTCTCTAGAGGTTCTTATCCCTAACGTAGTCACATCAAGAAATATTAGTAGCTCCCGTTACTGTTAGACATATTCTACATCATCTTTTATTTACTTACTATAGAAAGTTATACTTTATAATTGAATTCTATGCTTCTATAACTGTTATTAGGATTTGTGTCTTGATGGGTTGTTATCATGTGTAAAAGAGCAACTGTCTGACGTCCGGTATGAAACTAATTTGATTGCAGCATGGACCAATATATGGAAAAGACATACTATATACGACATCATTGATCACGAATAGCTGCAAAGCAATCGCCCTTCTGGAAGGTAAGGAAATTGATGTTGCAATGCTAGCTAGCTTATAGTTATGGCCTTAATGTGGTAATGAAAAATCTCTGATCTTCTTTTTATTCAGTGACTTGCACCATTTAATTATAACAATCTGTTATGCATTTAATGGCTGCTCCATATAATATCTCAGGCGATTAAAAAAACAACATTGGTCTGTATATCTCTGATTAACGATTCAGGTCCTCTGTTCTTCCAAGTTCCTCTGCTAAACCTCTTCACATCCAATTGTGTTGGAATTTATATACTGCATCTATTCAATCACTACAGAGAACTTCTTTTTTGTTTAAATTTTAGGCGACAAGGTGTTAATAAGAGCACCCATAGGTTAACCTAATTCTGCTACTATGAAGTTGTTCAAGTGTGATGGGGAATCAAAGAACATAACAAGACAATTACCTCCTCATGAAGATTGCTACTAAAAACCCTTGCTTTGTTTAGACAAACTTTCTATTATCTGTCATGAACAATTCTGTAACCTATCTCAGTCTGTTGTAATCATACACCACTGAAGGATATAAATATATTATTATTCTCAAAAAACAATTAGCTCACTTTCTGAGAAGATTCCATTTGAATTTTGAAAATGAAATGAACAAACAATCAGTAGTGCCCTTACGCTAACTTTTTGAGAAGATTTCAATTAGAATATAAAAATGAAGTGAACAAGCCATCAGTAGTACCCTTACCCTGACTTGCTTGGAATTGATTGAGGGTTTGTCAGACAAAGAAAACCTTCAACCTGCGTCACTTAAATAGTTAAACTGCAAGCCTACCCGGCAAATAATAACTGATTGCAGAAGATTTTGCAAATTACCTTTCTATTAATTGTGTCTTTTATCTTTTCAGGGCTTGGCATATCAATTAATTGACGATGTTCCCGCTTTCACGGGGACGTCAGCTTCCCTTGGAAAGGTTTCGCTTTCTGACATCTGTTGTGTAATTCATCTCTGAATTTTGCACCTTTATTATGTTTGGTCACAGAATTAACCTTTGCATTATCTAGGAGTAGATGAACGAAGGTAGGAAACCATTTTCATAAGGACCTTTAAACTCACTATTTCTTACCATTTGGTGCATGAAGTTTTCGGCCTTAATAGAGAATTAATTGCTTCTCATTTGGTATCACAAAATGCAGTACAATATACACATAAGAAAATGCTTGCCGAAACATGGTACTTTGTATAAGGTGGCTCTATTGTGTAAGAGATTTATGTAGTTTATAATCGGTGGTTCTTTTTGTCACATATATATTGCTGAAATTGCTTGCCGATAAACGGCTACTTCGTAATTCTGAAGTTGAGTGTTACTCTTTATATGTAGGCCGATAATGTCATCATGTGTAACGCCACCACCACCAATGTGTTGAGCATAAGTGACTGGCACTTTCTTGCCTGTCCTAGGTGTAACAAGAAAGGTCTTTGTGAGCAGGGTGACCTTTGGTGCACTAAATGTGAAATCAAAGTTGATCCATCGCAAGGAGTAGACGATGGGTGCACTAAATCTGAGAACATTAAAAACTTTTCATCCCTCAACTAATGCAGCAGACGATGGGTCTTTTTTGCATCACAGGTTTATGCTTCGCTTTGAAGTGAAGGACCACACTGGCACCACAATCTTTGTAGCTCTGGATAATGAGATCCGGAAATTGGTACACCAACCCGAGGATGAGTTCATAGCAGCGTCAGAGGTAATCTAGCTAGGTCCATGTTCACCGATTTGAATGTAGAAGCGGCGGTGAGGTCTGGATTCTTAGAGAGCCTGCATCAATCCGTGGGAATTCTAGATTACTCTCAATTCCTTCAATATGAAGCAGAAAGTTCCAACCAGTTTCACCCTCATCGGCGTTAACCCCTATACTCTGCCTGTGCATTAAAAAATAGAACAAAGATATTTCTGCATCTGTGAAAGTTGAAGGGACCTCGAACAATGTTGATGGACCGCCACTAAGAAGGATCGCCTTGAGGAAACTGTTCAAGTGGGGGATGATGAAGCTGATGAATGATCCACCTCACCACCTGAAATTGTTTAGTCAAATGTCATTCTGTGTTTTGTGTTTGGTTTTTTTTCACACCATGTTTACCAACCTATGCAGGCCTGATAATAGTTAAGTTAATTATGGAAGTTTTAGAACTTTAGTTATGAACGTCATTTTTCATATTGCAAGATAGTAGGATAACTTTAATACCGTATATCTCATTTTTATAGAATACATGGCCTGTTAGACTTGGGTTGATGCTTCAGAATCACATGGGTGTATGCCTTAAGAGTGAACTCACCATTGAATGAAACTGGAATGGCTGTGCGCGACCACAGAGATAAATTTTTATGGAGATATTTGAAATTTATAATTCGACAATGGCTGTTAAATTTATTCTCTCTTCCATTTCTGCAATACTGTGAAGACTTGGCGTATGGGTTAGGAAAACTTTGTGGCGACTAGCTTAGGCTGCTTATTAGTATTGCTATTAGCTGAGAAGAGAAAACTTTAAAATTACTATTAGTGGAAAAGAGATGACAACTTTTAAAATAGAATATAAGCTACAATTCATTTTATTTTGGGAAAAATAAATATAGAAGTGTTAAAGTGGTAGGATATAGATACTAACTTTTAAATTGAAAAATTGGTTACCGGTAGAATGAAAGAACTCTGCAATCTCATGCACCGTGTCCGTTGCTCTATGAAATGAACCTATGACGTCGACTACAGACTTCAGAAATTGTATTTCGCTCTCTTAATAAGAGTTGGCGGCTTTGGTATAACCTAAATTTAACCATTTCAATTGTAACTGTTTGAGGCATTTTTTTTTTTAGATCTGAACCACTTCTTAAGTTCAATGCATTTGCAAATATGTAATATTTTTAGCTCGCTTTATTTGACACCATCAGAAGGTGTACATGGACTGTGTGGATCAATAAACCCGAAGGAGCTATGCATGGAAAACGGAATCTTCACAAAAGTCTATCCGACGCTCTCTGCAGAGAGAGAGACTTATAGCCGGCATTTTGGTTTTCTTAAACGGTCAACAACTGAAAACAAATCCACTGAGAACTTAGTATGCAAGGAAATATGTTGCATGAAATATGATTGCTAAATGATCGTTTGATGTGCAATGGACGGTTACCATATGGTTCAGCGGTATCAAAGTTATTAATTTGTGTTGTTTCTCGATTTGAGATTGATCAAAACCACCTATAAATGAGTATTCGGAGTGTGTCCCTTTGGCTCTAGGCTGGAATGCACCGAGATGTCTCCAATAAAGCGAACAAACAATCACAACTAAAATAAACAGATTACCCTGTGAAATAGCCCGTGCCGTTAGGCACGGGTCATTCCCTAGTAAGCTTATAGCAGCCATCTGTGTAAACGTTTTACATTGCCGCATCTAATATACCTAACTAGGGTTTAGTGAAGGAAAAAGAAAAAAACCTCGCTGTCTTGGAATAACAGGGGTTTATGGAGGTTGCAGCACCATCAGTTAGGGTTTCTGGTTGTAGCATCCAACCATGGTGTTCAAGCCCTAAATTTAACTCAAAACTTCATTATTCTTCTCCTTTTTCTTCTTATAATCTCACTTCAAATGCTTCATTTTTATCGAGTAAACCTTCTTTTCCTCTTAAAATTTGTTGCGTTAGTGCCTCTGTGAAAGATAGCCCTAAATCAGTTGTTCCCAAGGTAATTAACTTTATTCATCACTTTTTTAATTTTCATTCTGTCGATAGAGTGTGCAATTTTTATGTGGAACACAATTTGGGGTTGGTTTTAAGATGTTATGAAATGAAATTCTAGAAATTGATGGTGTAAAACTAAACATGGGTTGTCAATTTTTTTTTTTTTTTTTTTTGTAGATGGATAGCATGACGATTGATGATTCTGAGTTTGAGCTCTCTAGCTTAACGGCTTTATCACCCTTGGATGGTCGATATTGGAAAAAGGTTAAAGATTTGGCTCCGTTTATGAGTGAATACGGTCTTATTCATTTCCGTGTTATAGTGGAGGTACAATTCATAAGTCAAGTTTCACCCTCAGCCTTGTTTTGTATCCTATATGCTTGATTTTTTATACAAGATCATTTATGAAAGTTTTATTTTGATATTTTGTTTGAACACAGGTCAAATGGCTGATAAAGCTTTCACAAATTCCGGAAATAACAGAGGTCCCCAGTTTCGGCAAGGATGCCCTGTCTTTCCTGGAAGGAGTTATTGATGGGTTTGGTGTGAGTGATGCTTTGGAGGTGAAAAAGATTGAGAGAGTTACGAATCATGACGTGAAAGCAGTAGAATACTTTCTGAAACAAAAATGTCAATCCCATCCGGAGATTGCAAAGGTTGGATTTTATTCTCTCCAGTTTCATGTTTTTGAAGCTTCTTGTTGCTTTCAATTATCGTTGTTGTTAAACTTGTGCCGTTTCATTTATTCCAGGTACTTGAGTTTTTCCATTTTGCTTGTACATCAGAGGATATCAATAATTTGGCTCACGCGTTGATGCTAAAAGGGGCCTTAAATACAGTGATATTACCCGTCATGGATGATTTGATTAGAGCTTTATGTAAGATGGCAAAAGACAATGCTCATGTTCCTATGCTCTCTCGCACTCATGGACAGGTACTGGAGTTTTTTACGTGAATAGCAAAATTGTGTAAACTCTATTTTGTTGTTCAGAGGCTGATATATATGTCTCGCTTTATTTGTTGGACTTACTGTGGCTTTCACTTATTGAGTTATATCATTTTGTTCTCTTGATCTTCTCATAGCCAGCTACACCAACTACTCTGGGAAAAGAAATGGCAATTTTTGCTGCTAGATTAAGCAAACAAAGACTTAATCTATCTAAAGTTGCTATACTGGGCAAGTTTGCTGGTGCTTCTGGAAATTACAATGCGCATCTTGTCGCATACCCGGAGCTAAGCTGGCCTCGAGTTGCCGAGGAGTTTGTAGAATCTCTAGGATTAAGTTTCAACCCCTATGTGACTCAGGTTTGTTTTTGATCATATATGTTCCATTTTTGTGGATATACTGTGTTTTATTTATGATCAAAACATTTTTGCTACCAATTTTATATCGTTTGACTTGTTCTACTTGTAACGATAGAAGATTTCTCTTTGAGGGTCATGGTTATGTAAATTGTTTAACATGGTATGTGGTGGAGAATATGGAGTTAATAGTTATGCAACTCAAATAATGCGTTTGTAGTTTATTAAACATATGTGAATCATCATCTACTCCCTGTTCTGTTTTTACATGTGATGGTTGGTTGTGTTTTCCTTCAGATTGAGCCTCATGATTATATGGCAGAACTGTTCAATGCAATGAAACAGTTTAATGTTATATTGATGGACTTTGACAAGGATGTATGGGGCTACGTGTCTTTAGGATTCTTTAAGCAGGTAAACACGCAAAATGAGAAGGAAGTTAGTGTACATGTTGTTGGCTGTCCACTCTATGTTTCTCTACCTAAAAACTTCTCCTTTTCTGACCTTTTATTCAGATTACAAAGGCTGGTGAGGTTGGATCTTCTACCATGCCTCATAAGGTGAATCCCATAGATTTTGAAAACAGTGAGGGTAATCTTGGGTTGGCCAATGATGGACTATCTCACCTGAGCACAAAGTTGCCTATCTCGCGCTGGCAGGTAATAACGATCTTAATGTTCTTCAGATAGTTCCTTTGGTTTATTAACTATGAATCTTACACTTTAATGCTCTTATCAAGGGTTACTAAAATATTTGACATTCTGTGTATGCATGATACAGTTTAACACAGATTTTGCATATTTATACTGCAGTTGCCTTATAGTTTTATGTTCTTCATTTTTATGTTTTTTTTTTCACACCTTACTTTATGTTTGTTTAACAGCGTGACCTTACTGATTCAACTGTTCTGAGGAATATGGGTGTGGGATTAGGGCATTCTCTTCTTGCTTACAGAAGTGCCCTCCAGGGCATTGGAAAGCTTCAAGTGAGTATTTTGTTGTGGGCTTTGTGGGGATCTTCTCCAACCCATGGAGAAACTACATTCAAGCACAAGTATATATATCTCTTCGACTATGATTTAGTTAGTTGTTCATGTTTCTTATTTTTTCTCATTTCTAGGTAAATGAAGCTCGCCTAAGTGAAGATTTGGATCTATGCTGGGAAGTTCTTGCTGAGCCCATACAGACTGTAAGCATCTCAAACTTTTTTTTAGATAATCAGATAAAGGGAATTATACAATAAAGCAAAATAGATTGTATATCACCAAGATCGATAAACCTCTATTGTAATATACATCAAATCCTTGCAGTTTCTCTCTACACTTTCACCATTTTTCTAAAACTCCACGGGTTTGTATTTTCCCTTATCAGGTGATGCGAAGATATGGTGTTCCCGAACCCTACGAGAAGCTGAAGGAACTAACCAGAGGGAAAGGAATCTCTAAAGATAGCATCAGAGAATTCATTTTAGGTTTAGAGATCCCTGCAGATGCAAAAGCTAATCTTTTGGAACTTACACCCCACACCTACATTGGCGAAGCAGCCAGTTTAGCTAATGATGTTGATAAGTTTGTTGATCTAGTGAATGGTGTTCATGCCTTATAATAGGAGGAACCCATGACCCATCCAATTTGTGTGTATTTCCAGAAATTCCGCAATTCAACCTCGCGTTAAACTTAAGTAAACAAACATGAGCAGCTGATTAATTCCTGGCATGCTCCTGTGTTTTATGATTTTTGAAATGAGTTTTTACTCTTTGTACACTTCATTGAAGATACAGTTTTCCCCTAATCCAGTTGTCTTCACGTGCAAAATCTCTGCTAGCTGTTGTTATTTTCTTCTGTTTCGTCTCGTTAATGATTGTAATGAAATGAGATGGGTGTTTTTAGATTGAATGCTAGGTCTTTAGAGTGCATATTGCTTAGTGGGTTAATGCACTTATGTTAACGGTAAGAAAAGGCGGCGTGAGTTTATCATCACACTATGACTTCTGAAGCTTTAGTACTGATTGAAGCGGCTGCGAATAAATGCATGATTGTATATTCGGGTGATGTATTTTACAGGCGAAACTCCCCTGTGCGAAGCGGCTATTGAAGGACGTGTGAGCGCTGTAGCATATCTCCTGAGAATGGGTGCCAACCCAGAAATACGAACTATCGGGAATATGCATCCTTTGCATCTTGCCACTATGAAAGGTAGCATGTACTCCAATTGATCTGGTAGATTTTCTATATATGTTATTCGGACATCCCCGAGTAGTCTGATGAGGCCCTGATGCTTTTTTTGTGTTGCAGGACATAAAGATGTCGTAATCTTGTTACTATCAAAAGGCATTCATGTAGATGTTTCAAATGATTTTGGCTCACCCCTTCAATTTGCTTGCTATTATGGGCATGACGATATAGTTAAGCTTCTTTTGCATCGAAATGCCAATGTGAGTAGCTTCTGTTTTTCTTCCTGAACAGGGTGTGCCTTTTTGCATTGTATGTACTCAAATAGTCTCTATGTGGTAACCTAAATCTTATCCCGACACGATGCTGACTGTCTGATCATGACGTACGTTTAGTTTTATTTCTTAATCAGAACTACCTTAAGTCAATGCCATCTATGCTTAGAATTTCAAAAAGAAAAAGAATTTCGAAATTAGAAGAAAGCTCTGTAGATATAACCAAAGAAATACCTTCTTATTGTATGTTGTTGAGTTTTATTTCTTCCTAATGCTACTTCATTAAGTTTTTTCCCTTTAGATGATTTGTTAGATTGCTAGTTTGGTCACCTTTAGTGTATAAAGGCACCTTATCCTTGCACAGAAGAATATATAATCATTTTTATCACCTGTACATTTTTTTCTTTCTTTTTCCCTGAGGCCACCAAGTCTCTCTTCCTTTTTGTCTTTGCAGCCCAATTTGCTATTCAATGAGGCGACTACTTCTCTTCAGGCAGCCATCCATTCCAAATCTTGGCAATGTGTGGAGTATCTACTCAAGGTTGAAAATCCACTTTTACATTCTTGTTGGACTTTATTACATTTGTTTAGATTTAGACTAGTTTGGGTGATCCGAACCTGCAGTTTGTGAGTTAGTATCATTCTGTTGAAACTTAAAGCTATTCAAGCTATACTTATTTTCCCTGATTTTAAATGTATATTTGAGAACTTCGCATGTTTCTCTTGGTTCCATGTATTTTGCTTTGCTCTTTAATAAGTGTGTACCAGTGTTGATGGTGTATTCATCCAACAGCGCTGTCTATTATTATTATGCATATGCTTGTAGCTGTACAATGCCTGAATAGATTGTCTATTATTATGCTTTTTTTTGGTGTGTGAGTGTGTGTGTGTCTATGTAACTTGTTATTTTGAATCTTTTCCCATCTGTGCAGGCAGGTGTTGATCCAAATGGTGGACCAGATGGAGTAAAAGCTCTACCATTTGCAGCTGAAGTGGGGGTATTACAAATCATCAAGCTGCTAGTTGAAGCCGGTGCAGATCCAAATGTTACGGATATTGTAAGCTATATGTATTCTGGGTCTGTGTTCACTTACTGGACCTGACTTGTTGTAACTGGCCATAGTTCAACTCGAAAGTTCTTAGTATTTTGTTGGACTTTATAAAGCTCTGTTGGCCATTGGGAATCAAAGGGATAGTCTTATCTACTGCACCCTTGAACTAGAAAGGCACAGTCATGGTTACCTATGTTTAAATTTATGGAAAAAGTGGAGGGATATACTTTGAGATTATTCATGGTGCTTTGGTTTCTGATGGTAGTCTGGCTTATGAAAATCAACGTTTTCTGGTGTCACATCATGGACTAAAGCCAGTAGAAACAGCAGCTTTCCATGGTAATCGTCGAGGTGTCGAGATTCTCTTTCCTGTGAGATCTTCTATTCCATCGTATACGGACTGGAGCATTGATGGAGTAATGAGGCATGCAGATTCTGGGATGTCCACATTAACGGTAAATATAAATTTTTATCTCACAGTTAGCTTTTATAGAGTGACTCCACATTCAACTTATTCAGAAGATTTCCCTTGTTTTACTTTTTAGGCCAAGCACTATGGTTGATGATTTCGCTTTGATATAGCTTCATTGTAGTGAGATCCAACCACTATGGTCCTTCGCTTGGCTTTAATGTGCTGATTTCCCTTTGCTTCCCAAAAAAGAAAACTAAGTTCATTGACACCCAAATGTTCAAACATAGTGCTTGGCTTGATCTGCTGGAGTGTTGGCTAATTTTGCCAGCTGAAATATACAGGGAATGGATGGATTAGCTCAAACTGGGCAAAAAGAAAAAAATGGAAGAGAAGGGTATTTTAGGGATTTAAAAAATGGCTCCAACTAGGAAATTAAAATTAGTTTCATCGGTGAAAACAAAATAAAAAAAATCTGCTTCTCCTCCAAAGTTCATTTCTGGAGTTCACTATGAGTTATCAACTATCTCTAGATAAATCACTATTTCGTTCTCCTCCATCTTCATTTCGAAACCCTAATAATTCTTACAAAACCAGACAACATATCCCCACAAAACCCAATCAATTTTCACTTCAATTATATTCCAAGAAACAGAGATTTCTCAATTCGTGGAGTAATTTTAGTGCTGGAATCGTTGGAGAAGATGGAATCAAGCAGCGGATTCTCTCATCTCAAATTAAGGTTTCTCCTAATGATACTCTATCAGTTCCAAATGATGATGATGGTAGAGAGTTTGAAACACCCACTTTTATTGAGTTTATTACTTCTGAAAGAGTTAAAGTTGTTGCCATGGTTGGTCTTGCTTTAGCTCTCTGTAATGCTGATAGGGTTGTTGTGTCTGTGGCTATTGTTCCTCTTTCTTTGACTCATGGTTGCAGTAGGTCTTTTGCTGGTATTGTTCAGGTAATCAACATATAAACCCTACTTTTCACTCTTGGTTTTGGAGATTTTAAATTAGGGTTTCATTTCCTTGATTGATTGTCATTTGCAGTCGTCTTTTCTTTGGGGATACTTGATTTCACCTATTGTTGGAGGAGCTTTAGTAGATTATTATGGTGGTAAAGTAGTTATGGCATGGGGTGTGGCTATATGGTCATTAGCTACATTTTTCACTCCATGGGCAGCTGAGACTTCTTTGTGGGCACTACTTGCAATGCGAGTATTGCTTGGAACTGCAGAAGGTGTAGCTCTGCCTAGCATGAACAACATGATCTCAAGGTATTGGCCAAACATTCTACTTTGTGATTTCAGATTTCATGCTGAAGTTCATGTTATGATATGGTTTTTGTGTGATAGAATATGTGCTTATGAAAATTGCAAATAAGGGTTGCTGAACTAACATTTACTTTTAGATGGTTTCCGAAGACAGAACGATCCAGGGCAGTTTTGGAATTGCAATGGGTGGATTTTAGCTTGGAAATGTGATTGGACTTATGCTTTCTCCAATCCTCATGTCACAGGGAGGAGTCTTTGGACCTTTTGTAATATTTGGATTATCTGGGTTACTTTGGGTTTTAGTGTGGGTTTCTTCCACATCAAGTACTCCTAGTCGCCATCGTCAGATATCCAAGTATGAATTGGACTACATAACAAACATGAGGCAGAGCCCCGCAGTTCCAGGGTTGGAGAAGAAACCTAACATGACAAATGGCATCCCTCCTTTTGGGCGATTGCTTTCAAAATTACCTACTTGGGCCCTAATATCTGCAAATGCGATGCATAGCTGGGTAATGACTGCTATTCTTTTAGTGACAGCTTAGAAGTAGGCTTGATCTTATTTGTGTATGCATTTACCTATTTAACAATTTTGTAAATGGTAATCTAATCATCAATTGACTTTTGTGCAGGGATATTTTGTTATTCTTTCGTGGATGCCCATATACTTTAGCACAGTAAGGCTTTAATGCACTATTTAATTAGGAACAATTTTGTCCTCGATTTATTAGTAGTCTTAACTGGTTGGAATTTGTCTGTGTGGAACAGATCCATCATGTCGACCTTAGACAAGCCGCATGGTTTAGTGCAGTTCCTTGGACCATGATGGCGGTTTTAGGATATTTTGCTAGTGTTTGGTCTGATATGCTAATATCCAGTGGTACACCAGTTACAACTACTCGCAAGATAATGCAGGTATGTCTTGTGAAGAAAAGATCCATCATATGACTCGATGCATTTTTTTGTTTTCCCTCTTGGACACATACATAAACTGGTACCAAGGTTGGACATTCGAGGACATTTGAAACAGCTCTACTAGCCGTATACTTGTATATATTTGCAGCTTAACAAAGCTTGGAAAAATAGAAGAAGCTAGAAATAAAAGCAAAGATGTAGAAACATGACTCCATTTTTCTTCAATATAAGCCTAGATGTAGCTGTTTTATTTGGCATGAAGAATACATAACATTACCCAGTCCCTGATTCCCGTGTCAGCATTTCCTAATCTTTTTGAGCGCCGTGTCAGAGTACCCTGTATTCATACCCCGACACTCTTACCATTGTCGTTACACGGATAACAACCTTACTTATTTGTGATCTCTCTTCTGTGCAGTCTATTGGTTTCATTGGTCCTGGGGTTGCTCTTCTAGGTCTTACTGCTGCAAAAACTCCGTTTATTGCCTCTTTTTGGCTCACTGTAGCCGTTGGCTTGAAGTCTTTCAGCCACTCTGGTTTTCTTGTGAACCTTCAGGTGGGTATCTTTGAAACATCACATTTGGAAGCAGCAGACAAATGGATCTTTCATTTGTACTTTTCTGAATGTTTTCCTTGTTTTACCACGTGAACAGGAAATCGCTCCACAGTATGCTGGCACACTACATGGTACTATTCTTCATCTGTAACTTTGTATTCCGTTATCATTCCATAAATCTTAGGAGTGACAAATGATAATTTGTGCTTTTAACTCTTCAAATGGAGTTTGTTCTTGTCTCAATCTGACCAATGTGGATTGCTAACAGGAATGTCAAATACTGCTGGAACATTAGCTGCCATTATCGGAACCATTGGCGCCGGTTTCTTTGTGGAGCTAGTAGGTTCTTTCCGTGGGTTCCCGTTATTTACCTCACTTTTGTATTTCGCCAGTGCTCTCTTCTGGAACACCTTTGCTACAAGAGAGCGGGTTAATTTTGATGAAGTTGATCAATAAAGGAGTAGTTGTACTTTATATCACAAGTTGTTTGAGTCAGAAGTCATGGTAAAGTTTTATTACTCTCTTGATAATACTAATGCAAACAGCAATATCATTAACGTCTCAAACCAAACATATCTGTGTTTTTAATAGGGAGCCCGAGGGGCTTTGAATCTGATGTTGCCAAAATGGACAGCATTAGCACGCATATTTGATTTGTAATCTGCGTGTAACATGTGTGGATTGTCGGGTCAAATCTATCTGATTAGTTAACTGCGTTGAATTAGTTAGTAAGGCCGTAAGTAAGGCGCCTTGATTGACCCTCAATCAGTCAATTTTGTATTTCAGTCAAGTGCAGTTCTGGTTGATCCATTCTTGGCCAAGGACTAGGAAAGCCTCAAGTAATTTCGGCCCATTAATATGGCCCAATAATCCAACTATTTGTATTTGATCCTTACTTCAATTTGTTATTAAAACAAAAAGATTGTTACTTCAATTTCATATGATTTTAGTTAATGTATAATGTTTTTTTTCTTTTTGGTCGGCGAAGGTAAAAATATATTGATAAACTTACCGGAAGTGGAAGTAAGCAAAGTGATGAGAAAACAATGCGAAATATAACAAACCCAGTTACAGCAGAGCCCAAGAACTGAAGAAAACAATGCACCAAGTAATGAACACAATTTGCTATGATAGTCAGAATCAACCTTAAACCCTTTTAGAGCTTCCTCACTTAGGATCCAAAACAAAGCTTGCATTTTCATTTCTTCTTGTTTTATTACTGTAAAATGTTTCTCTATATTTCATTTGACTTAGGATCCCACCGTAAGTGTTGAATTTATGTGTTTTGAAGTCATCCTTTCTATGGGGGTACATTTTCTCATCAGTAATCGGAGGAGCTTTGGCTGATAAATACGGTGGGAAGCGAGTTCTTGCTTGGGGTGTTACAGTGTGGTCCTTGGCTACGCTTCTTACACCATGGGCAGCTAACCATTCCACAGCCATGCTCTTAGCAGTTCGAGCAGTATTTGGATTGGCTGAAGGTGTCGCTTTTCCCTCCATGAACACTCTCTTATCTAGGTACTTTTCTTGTTTCCTTCCATAAATATGTTTGATAGTTCGATACTAGTTTGGTATAGCATTTGGTAAATGTATATCATGAACTAATCTCAGTTGTCTTGATGTACTTTTGAATACAACTAGGTGGTTTCCTTGCAATGAACGTGCGAGTGCAGTTGGAATTTCCATGGCTGGTTTTCATATTGGGAATGTTATAAGTTTTCTTTTAACACCTATAATAATGTCGACCATCGGAATTCACGGAGCGTTTGCTCTATTTTCGTCTCTTGGACTATTATGGCTTACAGTGTGGTTACCTGGGGTCACTAATGATCCACGAGAAAGTCGTCTTATTAGTGATACAGAGTTGGAGTTGATTCAAGCTGGAAAAACAGAAACAATAACGAATAGTGGCAAGCTTCCATCTCTACGAGAATTGTTCTCAAAGATACCAACTTGGGCGATTGTATTTGCTAATGTTACCAACAATTGGGTAAAGAAATCTTTCGAAGCTATCTGAAATATGTTTAACTATTAGTACTATTCAGTTTGTTTGTTGTTATTCTTCACGTAATTTGAGAACTGTTCCTACTTGCAGGGATACTTTGTTCTCCTCTCGTGGATGCCTGTATATTTCAAGACTGTGAGTGCTGGTTCCTTCGCTTTGTGTGAGATCTTTCTAAGAGGTTTTACCTCAATCACTCACTTACTTCCGACGATTTTTAATGAAATTCTGTGTTGTAAATTAGGTATACAATGTGAACTTGAAACAAGCCGCTTGGTTCAGTGCCTTACCTTGGGGAATGATGGCCATTGCGGGTTACATTGCTGGTAGAGCTTCAGATTATTTGATCAAAGCAGGATACTCAATCACACTAGTCCGGAAGATCATGCAGGTAAACTCTCTAGAATGATGCCCTTCCATACAAATGGTCTTTATTAGTAAGGTTTATGTCCTTAGGATATTGAGACAGGGCAAAATTCCTATCACTTAATGAACCTAGAAAAGTCTTCTAAGGTTAAACTTAGCCGAATTTTCTTTTACGTACCATGCCGTAATCAATTCATACGTATTGTCTCCTCAGTCAAGTCTTAAAACTAGCTCCATAGTGAATTACTTGATTACACTCATGTCGTGCTAGTAAAAACACTTAATACTCACATTCCATATTGGCAAAAATATGGTGAAATTGATGAACACAATTTGGAATCTGGCTGTCAATTTGATTCATTGGTCCTGGAGTGTCGCTTCTTTGCTTGAACTATGCAAAAACACCAGCAGCTGCATCAATATGCCTGACTGCAGCTCTAAGTTTGAGTGCTTTCGGCCAAGCAGGTTTTCTCCTCAATATGCAAGTAAGAACTACAAGAAAATATATAAGATCATTTCTGCTTATGCAATTACTATAACGAATGATTTCCCCGTGGTACTCGTACTGATTCGACATTGTTCACGACCAGGACATAGCTCCACAATATGCAGGGTTTCTCCATGGTTGTTTTAGCTTAAAACCCACTAAATTAATCTATCTTTTTAGTCTTTTCTCCGATTTTGGTTATAAAGATTTCATAGTAATAGTTCCATTTTCTTGTTAAACAGGAATTACAAATTCAGTAGGAAGATTAGCAGCGATAGTCAGCACAATTGGTACCGGTTATTTTGTTCAGTGGTTGGGTTCATTCCAAGCTTTCTTGACAGTAACAGCAGTTTTATACTTCATTACTACCATTTTTTGGAACGTTTATGCAACGGGAGAGCGTGTATTCTACTAAGAAAAGAATGACCATTTACATGTGTCTAATGTCAGAGCTCATTCTAATTTATGTACGGATCCATTCCTCTGTGTAGAATCACCAACGTGGAACACGGGAAGGGTTCGGTAGACTCATGCATCATCTACCAAAATCAAGCTCCTCCAGGGTCAGCCACCATGAAGTTCAACAAATTTAACAGCCTGAACTGGGTTCTGACTCAAATTTATAATGAGTCAGATTATAAAACGTTTCGTCGATTTATCAATTTAGCATTGTCAAGACGGCAATGCTAGTAGCGTAGTATATGTTCTCATTTTTTTTCGAAGTAAATATTTATTTATTTTTGCCAATTTTTTATAAAAATTAATGGAATTCCGTTCAGGAGAATTAATGCACAAAACAACATGTGATGTGATTTTCCGTTGAAAAATCAAGAACAACGGTACTCGTTGGTGTAAACGTCGGCATCAAGTGGTCAGTGATAACGACATGATTTCTCTCTACCGTCTAAAATAAATACATAATCATACTGGTATAACCATTGCCACGATAGGAGGGCCGACCAAAAAAGAATCTGAAGTGGGATTTGTCTGCGATTATTTTCGTCCCGTTTCAGAAAAAGTGTTATTTTCGCTCCGCTTTAGAAAAAGTGATACTTTCATCTCGTTTCAGAAAAGTGATACTTCGCCTCGTTTCAAAAAAAGTGATACTTTCGCTCTATTTCATAAAAAGTGATACTTTCACCCCGTTTCAGAAAAAGTGATACTTTCGGTTTCAGAAAAGTGATATTTTCGCCCCGTTTCAGAAAAACTAATACTTTCACTCCCGTTTCGGAAAAGTGATAATTTTGCCCAGTTCCGGAAAAGTGATAATTTTGCCCAGTTCCGGAAAAATGATAATTTCGCCCCGTTTCGAGAAAAAAAATGATACTTTCCCTCCTTTTCAGAAAAAATGATACTTTTTCTGAAACGGAGCGAAAGTATCACTTTTCCCGAAATAGAGCGAAAGTATCATTTTTCCTGAAACGGAATGTGAAAGTATCACTTTTTCTATAGCGGAAAATTAGTAGATCTGTAAACCAAATATGGTTGCATTTGTATGATGTGTTATGCATCCTTCGTGGTGGTTTGCATAATGGCTACGCATTCAATTTTCAAGAATTGTGTCTAAAGTGAAAGTATCACTTTTCTTGAAACAGAAGGAGTACATCGTTTTATTATTTGCAAAGGAAAATTAGTTGATGCATAAATCAAAATATAGTTACATAAAGTATTATGTATCCTTTGTGGTGGTTTGCATAATGGATATACATCTAATTTTCTAAAATTGTGCTTAAAATTATAAATATTTACGATTTTTTTCGTAAAAACTCTAAATTTGATATTGTTGTTTGTACTCATTGCGTAGATTTTTTTATAACCTTTCCAACCAGATAAAATTTGTAAAACTTTAAGGCATAGATTTTTAGATATGTTATATTAAAGTTTGGTTGTCAATTATACCCCTAAAAAAATAAAATACATAAAAAATTATAATACAATTTGACACTTATATGTATTTGCCCTTTCTCGTCGGTTTATTTACGAAAATGTTTAATCCCTATTGTCCTTCTTTTTTAGTTTATTCACGAAAATATCTAATACATATTGCCTTTCCTCTTTGGTTTATTTACGAAAATGTCTAAAGGAAAAAAAGAAAAATATGATTTAGCAAAGTTTCAGTTTTGCATAACAAGAAATTTAAATTAAAAAAATGTAAAAACACAAAATGACAATCTTTGATTTTGCAAAATCATGTGGTTAGGCCCTAAAGATAAGCCATTTGGTGGACCGACCGCGTTAAGGTAAGGTGCATTGCACACTAACAAGGACGGGGAAAAATGTTTTTGTCGATCCTTCTGAGCCACAATCACTTTTGAGGCAGAAATATCTGTCACCAAAAATTATATGATTATGATATCTCACTCAACTCAATTCACCAAAAATTATATGATTATTGGGCCGACCAAGCGAAGCGAGGGAGGACCTTTATATGGTCACTTTTTTGTAAATTGTAAGTCATCAATTGACACAAAAAGATTGGATTTGGTGTCCCAAACCATTTTTAATCAACAATGAAATGTCTAAATTATTTATTTATTTTTAAGCAAAAAAAAAAAAAAAAAAAAAAACCTTCTATAAGGTTAGACAGTCATGATGGTGTTTGAGCATTCACAAAAGTTCACAAGTCTAACCCACGTTAGCGATATGTAGGGGTTAGTTCTTGTAAAGCATTCCCAATTTTTTCTATGACGATGAAGGACTATATATTAGGCATGTAAAGATGAGGGAGGATACCCTCACACTTTTAAGGCAATTCCTATGGGCTTAATAAATCTTGGATTGTTTTCCTTTTGTCCTTATTATGGACTCAAGAAACATGAAAAACCAGTGAACAAGCCAACAAATTTATTGGTTTGTTGAGTATGGATGATGAAGAGACGCGCGTTTGATTTAGAACCGTGCGGGCCAACAAAATCCGCTGGAGGATTTTCTTCATCCTATTTTATCTCACCTGAATCTAATATTTAAAACTTTAACTCTATCCCCTAGTTAACAAATCGGGATTCGGCATACGTACGGAACGACAAACATACGAGTATTATTGGATTCATAAAAGTTAAAGTCGGTCAATGGTTCGTGATACGGGGATAGTTCGGAACGGCATGCGTATATGTATAATTTGTTTTAGAGATATGAGTTCAAAACAACAAATTCGCTATGTATTAAATATAAAAAAATAATTAAATACTATGAAAATACCTTGGTTAGAAGTGCGGCGACTCATTTTTATATTAAAAATCCTATATATTCTAAATACAAGTTGATTTAACACCGACAAAGCGTTGGTTCAGTGGCGTTGCTTCCCGTATGAGGAGTTAGTAGACGTCATGACTTCGATTTTTTCCATGAGATTTTTAGGGAAAAGAAGGGAAATGGCGAATTGCTAACTAGGCTCTATCCTACAAAAGATTTTATATTAAAAAAAATACTAGTGGAACCCTAGAAAACCAGTTTTGTTCATTTTGCTCTGATACTCGTGGAAAATCATGTCTGTTCATCCATGTGGCTCTCCAAAATTTTATATTTGGTAATTACTATAGGAATTGCCCTTATAGTCACACTATATCACAATTTGAGCGATGAAACTGATACTTGGGAGATATCTTCCTCTTATAAAGATCCATGTTCTTACTAATGACGTGTTTGGTTAGGGAAGGGAATTCTATTCCCAAAAGATGGGCGATCCCCCACCCCCGCACCCCCCACACACACTCACACGGGTTTAGGATTGCCCTACTTTTTGGGAATCATATTCTTAACCGACCTCTAATCCCATTTACCAGACATGAGAATGGAATTGTATTCCTAGGAAAGTGATTCCAATCTCTCCAACCAAACATGCCATAAAAATGAGCATATTCCGAGACATATAACACTACCATCTATTATGTTGAAAATTAAAGGATTTTCAACCATTGAAATAAAGATTGATAGACAATGAGGTTTGGTATTTCGGAACGTGCTCGTTTTCGCTAGGTATATTGAGCTTTGTAAGAGGAAGATATTCAGAAAATATTAACTTAAAATTTGTTACGGTTTAGGTTACACTAAGAAGTTCCTCGCTAAAAATATGAGATAGTGTGAATGCCTCCCTCTATAAAGATTGTTCATATCTTAGTTTTTGTTCAAAACGTATTATGGATATACGTTTCAGGTATATATAGATCTTCTTTTTTCTTTTTGAGAATAAGATAATATTAAAATAAAGGATAAACAGACTAATCGTTAGAGCATTGCTCGGTCGAACTCGCAAGCGTTGCTATCTCAATCTTGTTTGTCAAGTTTAGTTGATCAAAACTATAGTCTTGATTTCTAGTCTACCTATAGGAGTTTCAGACTAGGATAGATTGTGTGGTTGAGCTTTAGACTTCACGGCGCTTACAACTGAAGATGAAGATTTACTGAAGAACTCGGAGGAACTTCATCAACAAAAGGTATGTGGAGACTAAAACTTATATATTACTCAGAAGTTTATTCTACTATATTTTATTTTATCTCCTATTAAGACAAAGTCGTTATATAGACTTTCATATCATACACATTTGATATTCGAGTTGAGTATAACTCGCTTATCTATTTCTCGAAATATGTGTTGGTATATTTTTGCTTTAGCTACATTCATCATTATTCTTGACGAGTTTAGTTGGAAACAATTTATTTGTTGGAAACTAAATAATAAGTCAACAGATGATCATGTGGAAATTGCCTTGAAACATCTTACATGATTTGTGTGAAACAGTCATTTGATGTCGACTTGGAAAGTTTCGTATTGATCATTCGATCACTTGAAAATTGCTTATAAGCTAGTGGTTTGTGTGAGACAGCCATTGTCGTCTTCTAAGAATGTTTCAATGATTGAAATGGGAGTTTAGAACTAAAACCCATGTCTGGATACATCACAGTATGCGTACCTAGTATGCAAACTGTGTGGGTATGATTCAGGTCCGGAAATCAAGTCTGCATACCAGTATGCGAACGGTTTAACTGTGAAAGTCCGGGAACCAAGTTTGCATACCAGTATGGGAACGGTTCTACCTGAGTTAGGTCAGGAACAACATTTTGCGTACCTGTTTGCAAACTGTTGGTCAAGACCAAAGGCCGGAACTTGAGTATGCATACTCGTTTGCAAACTAAGTGGTTAAAGTTCTAAAATAGGTTAAGTATTTTACATACTCATGAACAAATACATTTATGAAATAAGAAATGCAATCTTTGCAAGCCGTGGCTTAATGTTCATGAACTGATTCTTGTACTTTGTAGATTACGAATCAATCCGATTTTGCTTCAATTGGATCATATATACTTTTAAGTTATTATTAACAATTGAATAACTCTATGAAACACAATTAGATTCTTTTGATTATCTTTCATGATTTATTGATCATCATTGTTGACATAAATGTGTTAGATGAATGTGGTTAAGACAAAAGTGTTCATATGGCTAACTTTGGTAAACTATTATTGAACCAACTCAATATACACGTTTAGGTACGGTTATCCATATCTAAATGAGAGTATATTTATTTGTGTGTGACAAGCTAAGACCATATAACGGTGGAGAGATATTGCTTTGGTTTCAATAAAACTTAGCTTCTATCTTAAATTAGGTTTTCATCCAACAATGAATGTTGAATGCTTTGTTTCTAAGTTAACTAAGCAAACCCAGATTTGAAAGGCTATATAAAGGAGAACTCTAGCAACTGGGAAACCTAATCCCCACACCTCCTGTATGACACTAGTTGCGACTATAGTCAATTTTCCTTTAACCTAGGTTTTTCCTAAAACCATTATAGGTTAACGACTTAAAGACTTCACTGGGATTCTGAAGCCAGATCCAACCATTTTCTCTGTAGTTGCGTATTCTGATCTTAATTGTTCTATCGTATTGAGTACTATCTTCTTTAAGATATTTTCTAGAGATTTATCTCCGATAGGTAAGATATAAAAAGTAACCACAAAGCTCTTCGTCTCATTCTTTGTGATTCCACAATAACTTGTTCTACTACCATATAGTTAAGTTATTGTGAGGTGATTGATATTATTAGAGCATTGCTCGGTCGAACTCGCAAGCGTTGCTATCTCAAGATTGTTTGTCAAGTTTAGTTGCCAAAACTATAAGTCTTGATTTCTAGTCTACTTATAGCTAAGTCTCGGACTAGGATAGTAAGTGTAGTTGAGCTTTAAACTCCACGGCGTTCATCGAATGAAGACGAAGAACTACTCAAGGGAACTTGTGGAACTTCATCAACAAAAGGTATGTGGATACTTGAATTAATCTATAACTTGAAAGTCTATCTACTCTATCTCCTATTTGAGACAAAAGTCGTACTGCTATATAAACTTCAATTACACACATTTGATATTTCGTGTCGAGTTTATCTCGCTTATCTATTTCTCGAAATATATGTTGGTAAGCTTTTGCTTTAACCAAGTTCATCTTTTATTCTTGACACAAGTCAAAAGATGATCATGTGAAAATCGTTTTATTAACATCTTACATGATTTGTGCGAGACAATCATTTGTTATAGACTCGAAATGTTTCGTATTGATCATTCGATCACTTGAAAATTGCTTCGAAGCTAATAGTTTGTGTGAGACAGCTATTGCCGTCTTCTAAGAATGTTTCAATGATTGAAATGAGGGTTTAGAACATGTAACCATGATTGGATATAAACATAGTGTGTGTATTCACATTTGCGTAAAGTCCAAATATGTGAACCATGGTATGCGTACCCGTACGCGTACTAATTGGTTATGGAAATCCGGGAACAAAGTATGCGTACCCGTACGCGTACTGGCAGAAGTTCAGGTTCCGTGAATTTCTGCTGGAGTTTGGAAGAGTACTAGTATGCGTACCCGTTCGCGTATTGGCGAAACCAAAATTCAGTCCGGCTACTTAAGTATGCGTACCCGTTTGCATACTTGAGTAAGTTATGTCCTAAAATCGGGTTTTTCATGAACTAATATATTTATAAATTAAGGAATGCAATCTTTTGCAAACCGTGGCTATAATGTTCATGAAATGATTCAAGTGAATCAAAATCGATTTTGCTTCAAGTATACATCTATGAGAATATAAACAATTGAACAACTCTCTAACTAGTTTCAGTTGAGTCATTTGAACTAGTTATGATAAAGATGAATTAGTTTGATATGAAAGTGCTCATATGGCTAACCTCGTTTAACTATTGTTGAACCAACAAAGTGTACACGTTTAGGTATGGTTACCTTTATATAAATGTTGGTACATTTCATTTGTGTATAACAAGCTAAGTTCGATATAACGGTTAAAAGATATTAGATTGAATCTAATCAGGTTTTCATCTAACGGTGAATATTGAATGCTTTGTTACCAAGGTAACATTGATTGCAAACCCTGATTTGGAGACTGGATAAAGGAGAACTCTAGCAACTGGGAAACCTGATCCCCACACCTCCTGTGTGATATTAGTTGCGACTAGAGTCGATTCTCCTTTAACCTTAGGTTTTCCCAAAACCCTCTGGTGTCTGTGTTATTTCTTTTCCACATTATATTTTTTTATATAATAGAAATATCACAGGTTGTGCTTAAGATCAATCAATTAGATAATCCAACCTTTGGTTGTTGATATAAATTTATTGACACTTGAATATTGGTCTTTGGTACCGTTCAAGTTATTTCTCATTATTCAATCGGGCTCGCAAATTCATATTTGTTTGATTGCAGATTGAATTGAGAAATTAAGATTTAAACTCTTTGATATACTTTTCTTAAGATTGAGTCTAACTATCTAGTTGATTCTCTTGAAAGTATATTGGAGTTTTTCCATACGGATTTCTAAGCGAAATATTGGGTGTGGTTGTTAGAACCCCATTTTTTCAATTAGTATCAGAGCAGGCAAACATGTTTAAGATCTTATAAGTATGTGTTTGTAGGGATCTGACTCTATGGACATTAGTGTTATCTCTGACAGCGCAACACCAGTTCAAAAGCCTTCTGATTTGGTTCAAAGCCTTGAGTCACCTGAGAAATCTCGCTTATCTTCTCCTTCGACTGAAACTGTATTCGACTGGGAAAAATCCCTAGATGAACTTTCTGATGAAAGTGACTCTAAAGAGGGACAAGATCTTGATGAGGAAGTCTCGCAATATATCAAGCTTTTTGACCATCTCTTAAAGAAAAAGAAGTGTACAACTTGCTTGGCTGGATATCTGACTCCTCCCTGTCAAGAAAACAGGAAATTGAGAAAACTCTTTAGAGGATATGATTGCGGTTACAAACTTGTACAATCTATTCTTAAAGATCGTGAAGAAGATGTGCGTTCAAAAAATTCTAAATGTGATAATCTTCGTCGAAATCTCTTTGTGTTGAAAGAAAGACTTGCAGAATCTGAAGCAAGACATGACACTCAAAAAAAAATGTTTTAACGACAGAGAAATCAACTTTCTCGCCAGAGAAAGACTATTGGAGAATGATTTAGCTGTTGCTTTTGATAAAGTTAACTCACTGGAAGAGAATCTGAAAATATTTAATGCTAGTTATACAAAATTATCCACTATGCTGGGAGCATGTAAAGAACATCGTGATACACGTGGTTTGGGCTATAAAGGAATATGCGCTCCAAGTACTAGTAAGATCAATTTTGTCAGTGCTAACGGCAAGCTCCCACGTGAAGATCCTACTGACATCAAGAGTAAAAAAAATCCTTCTACGACTAATGTTCCTATGAACAAAGTTTGTCCACCTTTGAAAACAGCTCATATGAGAATAGTCAAAACCATTTCATACAGTTGTTATTATTGTGGAAGCAAAGGTCACCTTGAATGGAGATGTCGTTTTCGACTGCGAAATGAAAAACTTCATAACATTCTCGTATGGATGTCTAACGAAGTAATCAAACCTGCCTCTCATCTTGCTGAGGTTAAAGGTCTTGTATACAATCAAAAAGGGTGCAGTGATGAGCCAATTCTTGATTATAATTATGACAAATATCTTTTCACAATTGTAAAAGGAAGAATGTCATAAGGACAACTGACTTTCCAAATTACTCTGTAAAAAGAAAGAGTCATCAAAGGAAGAAGGAGAGTTCAAACTCCTTGACTCTCAAGGAAGAAAGTCTTGAATCTAAATTGTCTACTCCTGATTACATTCACATCAATAATCGTGTCTCAGAGCTCAAGACAAGTATAAATAGACTCAAACACAGCATTAAGAAGGCAAGGAAGGCGACGGCTTCAAGTATCTCTTGCCCTCCTCTTGAGAATTCTCTTTTGACTAACCTTTTCGTTTCTTCTGAAGATCTTCAAGAAAATAAAAGGGAAAATATCAATATCGTTGATGAGCAATATACTCATCAAAATACAACTTGACTGCTCAAAAGAGCATCCTCTTTGAAACCGTGTGAGGATGCTCATAATTCTCAAGAAGTTATTCTCTCTTGAGAAAGTGATATTTGTTGTATTATCTTTGTTTTGTTTTGTTTTTTGATCATCTTACTGTTGATCCATGCTCAAGTACATTTTTACTTAGTGTAATTTTGATCAATAACTCTTGAGAATTTCTCTTTGTTGCTTACCTTGAAAAACTCATGTTTATTTTTTTTCCTCATTGACGGGTGAGTTGTTGATTATCAACAATTATCTTATATTCTTATGGGATAAGATCGTATGTCAATTTGTTTAGAATCTTTCTTTGATATTTTTATCAAAACTATTTCTAAATTAGGCTTCATCACTCTCTTGGATTTGAACCTGGTTCTCAACCACGAGCGTACGTGCACCCGACCCTAACGTGAACAAGTATACCTAGGGTTTCCCTATGTTGAACTCATATATATGTATCATGGTTTGCTTCCTTTGATACATACACGTTCATTTACGTCGAAATTTCTCTGACTTCTTGGCGCACACAATGGATGGTTCCAAAAGGGAAAACAAAGTTGAACAGAGCAAGGTTATTGAGTTTCATGAGAACCCTATTTTCATTGAATGCTATCATGCTGTTGATCATGAAAACGCACTTCCAGTTCAGATGTCATCTCAACTGGTAGGAAATCTTCTTCGAGATTTTAAGATCGTCCGTGTACAACTTGAAATTGCAACAAAGAATCTTGATTTTCTGAAAAAACGAGTTGAAGAAAGCAACTGATGAACTTGTTTATGTTCGATCTCTAGTTGTCAGTCATGTATAATTACTCACTATTTTTATTTATTTTTTGAGTTATTATGTCTAGGAAACTTCTTATGAGAATTTATTCTTGTGTTTTAAGAAGGATAACTAGGGTTTGGAATAGCCATTATTGTGAGTACACATAGCTATTTCCAACGTTTTTCATCTTGCAATGTTTTTAGATTTATTTATTTAAATTCTAAAGTTTATTTGGAAGATGATTTTGCAGTATTAATCTTTATGGTTTTATATATTGCAACTTGTTATGGGATATGTGTTTTTGCGTCCATGAACTATGATTGTCCCATACTTTCTCAAAAGTTAAGTCTATCATATATCAGTATGCAAATATTGATAAAAGATAGAATGAACTTTTGACAACAAAAGTTAAGCCTATTGTGTCATTATGCAAATATTGATGGAATGGGATGAACTTTTGTTTACAAAGATTAAGTCTATTATATGTCTCTATGCAAATATTGATGAAAAATAGAATGAATCTTTGAATATTTCGCAATGTTGGTCTTTCCCTGATCCACATCTTTGTGTAAATACTGTGCGGCTCCGTAAGTTCTCTTATGTGAGCATATCCGATTAAATTAATCATGGATTCTCTAGTGGTTAATTTAATTGAGTACTTTGGATTACAAATCCATGTTTTCTTGTTATTTGTTAGTATCCAAAGAAATCCTTATTTTCTCGCAAAGTAAGGTCGCTCTTGTTGTTATTTCGGGAATGAAATTTTATGGGGGAGAGTTCTTAATTGAACTTGTGCTTAATTGCCAAATCTTTGTGGGGAGTGCGGCTGTGGAATATTGTATCTTTATAAACTCCTTGATGAATGCATTTAGCTTCGGCTATATGATTGCATCTAAACAAAATTGATATGTGATTCTCTTTTGGTCATGAAGTATCTCTATGGAAATTTCATTAGAATCCCACTAGTTTGTACCTTTGCCAATTTATATTGACAAAAGGGGGAGAATTAATGTGTAGTTCACACTAGAAACACATATGGTTTACGGATCATTATGTAAGGGGGGGGGGGTTGCGTGTGATATGAAGTATTGACTAAGGGGGAGTGATACATATCACCATAGTATTGTTTTCAAAGTTGTGATACAATTGAACTTTGATGCTGTGTAATAATACTATGAAACTGTATAAAATGATTAAGAGCAATTGTTTTCTCATTGTTATAGCTACGGATCTTCAACAACTATGATGCTAAGCTGAACACATATAAAATCATTGGAGTACTTGGAAGTGATGAAGATTTCGAATAATGTTGAAGAACCAAGGAGATCAAGCATTTGGATGAGAAGCTACAAAGTTTATTTATTTTTTATCCATATGCATTGATAGTTTTGTCACTAAAATTGACAAAGGGGGAGATTGTTAGAGCATTGCTCGGTCAAACTAACAAGCGTTACTATCTCAAACTTGTTTGTCAAGTTTAGTTGCCAAAACTATAAGTCTTGATTTCTAATCTACTTATAGCTAAGTCTCGGACTAGGATAGTAAGTGTAGTTGAGCTTTAGACTCCACGACGTTCATCGAATGAAGACGAAGAACTACTCAAGGGAACTTGTGGAACTTCATCAACAAAAGGTATGTGGAGACTTGAACTCATCTATCACTCAAAAGTGTATCTACTTTATCTCCTATTTTGAGACAAAAGTCATATCGCTATATATATTTCAATTATACATATTTGATATTTCGAGCCGAGTTTATCTCGCTTATCTATTTCTCGAAATATGTGTTGGTAAGCTTTCGCTTTAACCAAGTTCATCTTTTATTCTTGAGCAAGTCAAAATATGATAATGTGAAAATCGCCTTGTAACATCTTATATGATTTGTGTGAGACAATCATTTGGTGTAGACTCGGAATGTTTCGTATTGATCATTCGATCACTTGAAAATTGCTTCGAAGCTAACAGTTTGTGTGAGACAGCTATTGTCGTCTTCTAAGAATGTTTCAATGAATGAAATGAGGGTTTATAACATATAACCATGATTGGATATAAACATAGTGTGTGTATTCACATTTGTGTAAAGTCCAAATCCGTGAACCATGGTATGCGTACCCGTACTGGTTGGTTATGGAAGTCCGGAAACTAAGTATGCGTACCTGTACGCGTACTGGCGGAAGTTCAGGTTCCGTGAATTTTTGCTGGAGTTTGGAAGAGTACTAGTATGCGAACCCGTTTGCGTATTAGCGAAACCCAAACTCGGTCCGGCTACTTTAGTATGCGTACCCGTTTGCATACTTGAGTAGGTTATGTTCTAAAATCGGTTTGTTCATGAACTAATACATTTATAAATTAAGGAATGCAATCTTTTGCAAACCGTGGCTATAATGTTCATGAAGTGATTCAAGTGAATCAAAATCGATTTTGCTTTAATTATGTCTTGTATACTTCTATGAGAATATAAACAATTGAACAACTCTCTAACTAGTTTCATTTAAGTTATTTGAACTAGTTATGATAAAGATGAATTAGGTTAATATGAAAGTGCTCATATGGCTAACCTCGGTTAACTATTGTTGAATCAACTAAGTGTAAACGTTTAGGTACGGTTAATTTTATCTAAATGTTGGTACATTTTATTTGTGTATAACAAGCTAAGTTTGACCTAACGGTTGAAAGATATTAGCTTGAATCTAACCAAGTTTTCATCTAACGGTGAATATTGAATGCTTTGTTACCAAGGTAACATTGATTGCAAACCCTGATTTAGAGACTATATAAAGGAGAACTCTAGCAACTGGGAAATCTAATCCCCACACCTCATGTGTGATACTAGTTGCGACTAGAGTCGATTCTCCTTTAACCTTAGGTTTTTCACGAAACCCTGTAGGTTAACGACTTAAAGACTTCATTAGGATTGTGAAGCCAGACCCAATTATTTTCTCTGTAGTTGCGTGTTCTGATTTTGCTGTTTTCTATTGTGATTGAGTACTATCTTCTTTAAGATTTTCTCGAGATTTATCTCTGATAGGAAAGTTTAAAAGTTGTCACAAACATCTTCGTCTCATCGTTTGTGATTCCACAATATCTTGTTTCATTAATCGATTAAGATTATTGTGAGGTGATTGATAATACTAGGCTGTTCTTTGGGAATATAAGTCTGGTTTATCAATTGGTTCATGTTCACCTTGATTTATCCAAATACGGAACAAAACTCGTAGGTATATCTATGGGAGACAGATTTATCTATTCAATAGACTTTTCTGTGTGATACAAATTTGTTTATCAAGTGTTTGACTTTGGGTCGTAGCAAGTCTTAGTTGTGGGTAAGATCAGCTAAAGGAATCAAGTGCGTAGAATCCGACGTGGTTCAAGAGGCATTAGGAACGCAACTGTACCTTTATCAGTGTGATATTGGTTAGGGATCAACAACATTCCAGTCCGAAGTTAAATTGGAGTAGGATAGTGTCTGTAGCGACTTAATACAGTGTGGTGTTCAAATCTGGACTAGGTCCCGGGGGTTTTCTGCATTTGCGGTTTCCTCGTTAACAAAATTTCTGGTGTCTGTGTTATTTCTTTTTCGCATTATATTTGTTTATATAATAGAAATATCACAGGTTATGCGTAATATCAATCAATTAGATAATCCAACCTTTGGTTGTTGATATAAATTGATTGACACTTGAACATTGGTCTTTGGTACCGTTCAAGTTATTTCTCATTATTCAATCGGGCTCGCAAATTCATATTTGTTTGATTGCAAATTTAATTGAGAAATTGGGATATAAACTCTTTGATATACTTTTGTTAAGATTGAGTCTAACTGTCTAGTTGATTCTCTTGAAAGTATATTGGGGTTTGTCCATACATATTGCTAAGCAAAATATTGGGTGTGGTTGTTAGACCCCCGTTTTTTCAAGGTCAAGTTTCATAATTCATAACAAAAATATATACTTTAGGCGTGCGAGGACATAATGCAGTTTCTAGTACATGTACATGGAACTTCTTTTACTTTAGTTTTTTTTTTTTGTTCTTTTGCTTTTGTTAGGCCGGTCCATATGCCATGCCAGCTGGCCCTCTACTATGGCAAAACAGATAAACGATCGAGTCTGAATTGGTTGGTAGATACTCGACCGTGCTAGCGGTACCTTTCGGTGGGTATTCAACCTCCAACGGATCATTATCCGCTACAAAAATGTGAATTTCAAACCCAAAATTCACACCAAAATATGTATCCAAAAAAATTCTATCTTTCTTCCAAAATAATTCAAATGGCAAAATTTTAAACCAAACTTGAGTGGTGCTTGAAGCTGCTGTTAGTAAGATATGTGACAGTTATAAAGAAATAGGTAAAACCCAAATAAGTCTACAAGTTTTGGATATCAACCAAATCAAACATCCAACTAAAAAGCAAAGAAAAGTTCAAGGCAAGAAAATTTTTAACGCAAATAAGAAGTTAAACAAAGGAAACTTCGTTCGTGAGCGCATTGATTGGAAGTTTGGTAAAATGAAGAAGATAAACATGATGAAGAATATTGTCCCTGATTTTTATTTTTAAAGTTTTTATTGTAAGTTTATAAATATCTAGTGTATATCTTATTATCAAGATTTATGAAAGAGGTACTAATATAAATTAAAATTCGAAAAATTAGATTATGAAAGTTAATGAAAGATGCATTAGTTTATATCTTAAATTAAACTTAACTTAATTGAAATTTCATAATGACTTTAAATCTTGATTAAATGCATCATACAAATGTTAATCTAGTTGCATCATATTTTGGGCAACACTCTCAGTATTTGATAACAACTATCAAATTGACAATCTATTCCCACTCTGTTGCGCCATTCAGCCTGACACATTTAATCCACATCAAATTCTTTTTGACCTTTTGCTCGGCTTTGATTGCCTTGAATAAGCGCAACAGCAAGCAAGTTCACATCCTTATTGATTACTTGGAAGCGATGACTCAAAGAATTTGCATCTCGATTATTGAGGTTCAATGTTTCTTCTTGAAGTCTCTGAAATATGTTTTGTCATACAATATGCATGTTGTTGTACATAATTCCTGCAAATGCATTCATTTTCAGCTAAGAAAAATTTGCGACCGCGAACTAACATGGGAGCTGACATACTAAATTTGTGGAGTGAACGAATGAAGATTGAAGAAAAGGTGTGAGTTGAAATGAAATTGAAACTTGGTATTTATAGGCTGATGAATTGAGGCCCGTTTGATGGGATACAATGGATGGTCAAGTATACACCATTGACGGACAACTGTTGAGCGTTCAGTGTAGTGTCAACCAAAGCGGTCGAGACTCGACCAGGCTTGGCTAAGTGGCTAATTTGCCATTTAGCCGGGTCAATTTACTGGTTTGCCAGCTCCATACTGGGTGCAAAACTGACAAACTGACCGGTTTGTAACCCCGTAGGAACCGGCCTTATGAGTATCTTCCTCTATTTAAGTTGTATTCATATGGGCATGACTTATGACTTTCTCTTTTTAAATTGTATTCGTGCACGCATTTCTTGTGTGCATCTTAATATCGTTTTTTTGACCGATAAAAAGAACCGCTATGAAAGTCTAGGCCAATTTTCCAAATTGGTAACAAAAATATACACTTTGTGCGTGTCAGCGTGTGAGGGCACCATGCAGTGCCTAGTACACGTACACCACGCATTATTGATGCAAACATCAGTACAGGTATTCTTCTTTCGAAACCCAAATCTTTGTGAAAGAAACGTCTGAATTTTCAAGGGTCACAAACTCGCGGTGAGTTTAACTTGTAATATCCTTGGCTGGGCTGATGAGGTAGTCATGCATGTTCCCAGTTCCCCTCCTCCTACTGTATCACATATTCACATGTAACATTCCAAACTCCTAAAGAAAATATCAGAAGATTTGTCCTCTTCTATGGAATCTTCCTGCTGATATTTCTTTCACCATATGATATACTAAATGACAATTACATTTCCAAAGCACCAAACAAAATATATATATATGCGTAACAAATTCTTGCGGTCTCTCTCACATGGAAAATATCTCTCCTCATTTTTGGACCCGGTGCGTTTGGATATCATGAACAGAAATCGATTGCAGAAGTCAGAAGCAAAACTGTTTTGCTTCGCTGAAAAATTGATTTCTTTACTTCTAGGTTTCATTTTGAAATGCTGTCACCAAACTATTTCTGGTATTTGGACTTTTAGAAATTAAAAAACAACTTCTCAACTAGTATCCAAACATGCATTATCGTCGGAGCCAGAATATTTTTTTTAGGGGGACTAAAATAAATTTTAGTGGGCTAAATACTACATATATGGTGGACTAAATACAAAAAATACAATAAAATAAAAGGTCTTTGTATAGTTTTTGCGAATTTAGGGGGCTAAAAAACTCGATTACCGAAGATAACACTCATCTGTTTTTGGAAAAGAGTTACTATCGGCACATAGTACAACACTAGTAACAAATGAAGGTTAAGGGGGTTTTTAACTCGAAGTAATTTTCTAATAAGCGGAGCAAAAGTGAACACTTGGCGTGCATTGGTTGCACCTCTCTCACGTGTCTTCCTTATCATCATCTCTCGTGACTCCTCTCATTCACTCGCTCACTCCCACTGTCTCTCTCTCCTCTAAAAATCACACCATTTATTAACAGAAAGACACTTTAACTTGATTTTAACTCAAAACTTCATTTAGAGCTCAATATCCCAAGCTCTGTGTGTGGATCTGCAACACACAAACTTCCTCCTGTAAGTTATCTCAATTTGTCTCTCAAAACCATTTTGATTGTTGATTCTCATTTCAATTCTTCTCTGATAAGATATTTTTATTTTTTTTCTTGTTGATTTTTTTTTTCAGTGAAAATGTCGACGAATGGTACCGATTCTACAAAGATTCCGGCCGTTTCAAATCCATTAGCCGAGAAACCATCAGAAATAGCATCAAACATCAACTACCATGCAAAATTCACTCCTCATTTCTCCCCCTTCAAATTCCAACCTGAACAAGCGTACTACGCCACTGCTGACAGTGTTCGTGATCGACTCGTCCAAGTAAATCCCCCAAACTCATTCTCAGAATTTGATTGTATTTTTTATTTTGATTATATGAATTGATTTATTTTTTTTTGTTGTAGCAATGGAATGAGACTTACCAGCACTACCACGAGGTTGATCCAAAACAAACGTATTATTTATCCATGGAGTATCTTCAAGGACGAGCCTTAACTAATGCAATCGGTAACCTCAATCTTCAAGATGCATATGCTGATGCTCTTAATAAATTAGGACATGATCTCGAAGACATTCGTGAACAGGTATGTGTATTCATCGTCTATTCATTTATGTCAATCACATTTTTCATCATAAATTAATCGGTGTTATGTTCACATGATTGTAGGAGAAAGATGCAGCATTAGGAAATGGTGGTTTGGGAAGGCTAGCATCATGTTTTCTGGATTCCATGGCCACTTTAAATTTACCTGCCTGGGGTTATGGTTTAAGATACAGATATGGACTGTTTAAGCAGAGAATTAGCAAGGAAGGTCAAGAAGAGACTGCTGAAGATTGGCTAGAGGTGTGTATTCTTAACCTCAACCTGTGTTGGCTGTTTTTATTTTTTAAACTCAAAATCGGGAAGTTGTGAGACATGTTGTGTTTCCTATCACATTCTTTGGACACGTCGAGGTTACACCTACTGGATCGTAAGTCTTTTAAGTTTAATTTCTTAATACGCTTGCATGATTGTTGAAAAAAATACTATTATTCATTGATAAGAATTGTATGTATGGTTCGCATTTATATTGGATTTATGATTCTCATGGTGCAAGAGCATTTACTTACGACATATGCTGGGTATGACAGATTATTCTTACTGTTCACTGTAAAAGTATTTACCTCTTTCGAACATCAATTGAGTTTCTTGTGTTTGTGTGTCTGCAGTCGAAAATTGGTTGGAGGAGAGGTTATTCAGGCTTTGGCATATGATGTGCCGATTCCTGGATACAAGACAAAAAACACTAATAGTCTTCGTCTATGGGATGCAAAGGCTGTCGCTCAGGATTTTGACTTATTTCAGTTTAATGATGGGCAATATGAAACTGCAGCTCAGCTTCATTCTAAAGCTCAGCAGGTCAGATATAAACCGCTTAACCGTTCGACTGTTACCGGTGCCCTCTGTTATATCATTTGAAGCTCAATTTTTGGAGTGGGCAACTGATTGCCTGCCTACTGAAAATGGATATATAACCTAGTAAACTTTATTAAAAGTTCCTCAACTGGTTGTATACGTGACAACTGATTGTCTCTCCAATCCGACTGACACTCCAATCTACTGTCTGTTGCAGATTTGTGCAGTTCTGTATCCTGGTGATGCTACTGAAAACGGAAAGCTTTTAAGGTTGAAACAACAATTTTTCCTCTGCAGTGCCTCACTTCAGGTAAACTTATCTCAGCCTCTTGTCAGCACTGCATTTATTTCCGTATTTGTACATTCTGAATGTAGACGCTATTTGGATCTGAAGGATACCTATCACTTTTTGTCCTTGCCATTCCAGAGTCCCCCATAGCACCACTGAGAAAAATGTTTGTCATTTGTGATGATTTTGGTTGATTCCTTACGGAAAAGTTCTTTTACAGGATATTATTGCCCGATTCAAGGAAAGGAGAGATGAGAAGGGCTCATGGAATTGGTCTGACTTTCCTACCAAAGTGGCAGTTCAACTGAATGATACTCATCCTACTCTTGCTATTCCAGAACTGATGCGTCTGCTAATGGACGTAGAAGGACTTGGCTGGGACGAAGCTTGGGATATAACAACTAAGTATGTCAAACGGTTGCCTGTCCTTATCTTTCTCTTGTGAACTGCAACTTAACAAGTAGATTGGAACAGTTGTTTAGCCTTCGACAAAAAAACTTCTTAATTTATTATTAAATGGAATTCATGAGACTAAAATCGAGGATTTTCTATAACTAGGACAATTGCTTACACCAATCATACAGTTCTTCCCGAAGCACTAGAGAAATGGTCACAGGTTGTAATGAAGAAACTTCTCCCTCACCATATGGAAATCATTGAAGAAATTGATAAGCGTGTATGTCTTCACCACCTCCTCTTGTTTCTCTTATTGGTTTTTTCTATATACGACATGCACAGCGTTTTTAGAGATTCTTGTTTCCTTTTGCAGTTTATGGCGATGGTACCTTCTACTCGATCTGACCTTGAAAGCAAGCTCTCCAGCCTGCGCATTCTGGATAACAACCCACAAAAGCCAGTTGTCCGGATGGCAAATATGTGTGTGGTTTCTGCACACGGTATAATTTCCTTCTACCCCGCTTATATGCATGATCTCTCTTTTTTTAACAACTGATGTATCTCTTGGCTTCCAAAAGGTTCTAAGTTGAAAGAGTGCTTCAAAATTCCTGTAGGTAAATGGTGTAGCCCAGTTACACAGTGACATATTGAAAGCGGAGTTATTTGTGGACTATGTCTCTATATGGCCTACCAAGTTCCAGAATAAGACCAATGGTATTACTCCTCGCAGGTGGCTCCGATTTTGCAGCCCTGAGCTCAGCAGCATAATCACCAAATGGTTGAAAACTGACGAATGGGTTACCAACCTTGATCTTCTTGTTAACCTTCGCCAAGTACGTATTTTCAGTATAATGTTTTAGATTATTCCCCTAGTTATTCTTGTCATAAAGTTAACGCGGAGTTGCAAGCTGAGTGGGCATCAGCAAAGATGGCTAATAAACGCCGCCTAGCAGATTACATATTACAGGTGACCGGTTTGACCATTGACCCTGACAGCCTCTTTGACATACAAGTTAAGCGCATCCATGAGTACAAGAGGCAGCTGATGAACATTCTGGGTGCAGTTTATAGATACAAGAAGCTAAAGGTATGAAAATGCTATAGCGGAAACTTCATGGTTACAAGTTAGCGCTATTTGGGGACCATTATTACTTCGATTTGATATTTCAACCACAAGTTAGCTCAAAAAAGGAAACAGAAAAGCGTACTTACGGTTTGACGAAGCATGGAATGACACCTAATATTGATTGTTTACAGGAAATGAACCCTGAAGAACGGGCCAAGACAACTGCTCGCACCATCATGATTGGAGGAAAGGCATTTGCAACATATAAAAATGCCAAAAGAATAGTGAAGTTGGTGAATGATGTTGGGGCCGTGGTCAATAGTGATCCTGAGGTCAATAACTATTTGAAGGTACAGTACAGTTTTTCATAGGGTTAGCTTCCTTCCTTTCTCCTTCTCCTCCCTAGATGCAGGAAATATCCAAAAGTCGTTAGTTTTTCTGAATCATCAGTTTTGCTATCCGAATATCACTCTCAGGAAATTATTAACAGTTGAACTTGTATCCATGAACTGAAAATTTTAGGAACGTGCAGGTTGTTTTCGTTCCGAACTACAATGTATCTGTAGCTGAAATGCTCATTCCAGGGAGTGAATTATCACAGCATATCAGTACAGCAGGCATGGAGGCAAGTGGTACAAGCAACATGAAGTTTTCACTAAATGGTTGTCTCATAATTGGAACACTAGATGGGGCTAATGTAGAAATAAGAGAGGAAATTGGAGAAGATAACTTCTTCCTCTTCGGCGCCACGGCTGATGAAGTCCCGAAACTGCGCAAGGATAGAGAAAATGGGCTGGTAAGAAAATTTGATTTCTTTTCTTACTCTATAACAGGTCGCTGGAGCAACAAGAAATCTCCTTACAGTTTTCATTATTTACCTTGCAGTTCAAGCCTGATCCCCGTTTCGAAGAGTCCAAGGAATTTATAAGGAGCGGCGCATTTGGTAGTTATGACTATAACCCACTTCTTGACTCTTTGGAAAGGAACACTGGTTACGGTCGGCGTGATTACTTCTTGGTCGGTCACGACTTCGCAAGCTATATGGATGCTCAGGCCAAGGTGGATGAAGCTTACAAGTAAGAACATCGACAACTGCTCTCCTCTTCTATTTTTCCAATTTAGTCATTGTGTTCAGCCATCTTGAGCTCTGATAAGGGTTCCTATGATTCTACGGAGAATGAAAATGACGATTAGGATTTATTTACCTCTTTGTGTTTTCGCTGTATTATTTTGCAGGGACAAGAAAAAATGGCTAAGGATGTCCATCTTGAGCACCGCCGGCAGTGGTAAATTCAGCAGCGACAGGACGATTGCACAGTACGCAAAGGAAATTTGGAACATCAAGGCATTCCCGGTACCCTAAAATAAAAGCCATTGATGGCTGTTGCTCTTTCTTACATTCATTTGCTAAAGAAATAAAATCCCAAAAGAAATCTGAAACTATAATGGAGGCGTAAAGCCTGCCTATTTTCATTTGTATGCTATTTAGTAATTCTCACTTCAATCTATATAAGAAGAATTTCCCATATTATACTTGTCTTGGCACATGAGGAGACAAGATCTTCTTGTAACCCACAGCTTTGATGAACTCATCATCACCCATAAGTACCATCAAAGGCCCCAAAATAAATACAAAAGATAGTGGCCGCTGGAGGCGATGTGATGATTTATAGGACTTCACTTTGGATGTTGCACCTGCTATGGCCGAGCAAGAAGTGGGTATGTGCTGGAGCCGAATGATGCAACTAATATGATGATTTATGCAACTTCACATGGGATGTGGCGAAAATAGCAGCAGTCAGATAATGGTCTTTTCTTGGCAGTTTTTGCCGGACATCACAACTCTAACAATGTGGCTGAAATATGGGCAACAGATGGTATGAAACTTGCTTTACATCTTGGTGTTAGAAAGTTAGTTGTTGAAAGTGATTCCCAATTTGTGTTGAACTGAGTCTATGACCTGTAAGCTAGGTAACTGATTATGTATAGGTTCGCTGCGGGACATTAGAGCTATATCCTCTCTTTTTGATGAAGTTGTCTTTCAACATCACTGCCGAGAAGGGAATTTCGCTGCTGCAGTGCTGCTGATGCTTCGTAAAAAAAAAAAAAAAAAAAATGTGGGTCGTCATTTCTTGAATTATGTTCTGTATAATTTGCAAGGCTCCCTTAGTCTGTTCTTCGCTCGTGATTGAAATCGCCAAAAAAGAAAAGATAATTATACGGCATCAAATCAAGTTTTAACTAAGAAAATAACTTCTTCTCAGATAGACTATAACCATGTTGAATAGTCTTATGCTTCAGGGGGAAAAAAATAAAAAAATGTTGAATACATTTAGCAATCAAAATCACACACTGATGGAACAAAACATTCAGCAATCAAAGATGGATACATTTATGCAGAAAGAAAGGCTACATTTTAAACTTAACATCCGTAGGTAAAACTAAGTTGGGACACTAAATGGATTCCAAAGCAATTAACTGCTACTTTACTACTTTCGACTTTCGCCTGCTTAACAATATGGTAAATGCTTCCACAATTCAGTGAGGAGTATTCCTCAGCATCACACAGGTGTAGGAGATCTTGACCTCGATGAAGCAGATCTTGAGCCTGAGGACAAACTACCACTCCTTGACCTAGGTGGAGGTGATGCACTAGGAGAATAATGTCGTGAGCTCCTACTTTGCCCTCGACGTGGGCTGGGGGAGTAGCTTTTCCTGTGTTTTCTCAATATGGGAGATGCACTGCGGGAGTAGCTTCTCCTTGAGCTCCTCCTACCCCTCGGTGAAACACTCCTACTGGAAGAGGATGTGTAGGGAGAGTTGTACTGCCTTCTGGAACGGGGCGACAATGAGCCTCTACGGTAATGCCTTCCACGACGGGGAGAAGCAGAAAAATCACGCCTTCTTGAATCCACAGAAACAGAACGATCACGCCTTCTGTAGTAAGGAGAAACTGAACGGTCACGTCTTCTTCTGTAGCGATAAGGTGATGCCTTCTCGTATATGGAGTCACAGAACGATCACGTCTTCTTCTATGATAATACGGGGAGTAAGAACGATCACGCCTTCCAGAATATGGAGTCAACAAAGCGATTGCGTGAATGTGCTCAGTAAGATCTCTCGCCCCTGCCGTCTGGAGATCTACTGTATGGGGAACAAGATCTGGAATACCTGTGCCTGTCAGGAGAGTGTGATATTTCCCTGTCCCTCTCTGAAGAGTAACGAGGAGATCTGGAACGACTCCTACTGTGTGAAGAGTAGCTACATGATCGACGGCGCACTGCATCAAGACAAAAATAAATAAATTTGGAAAACACAACTTCAATCAAGCAATAAAATAATGCTTAAACGATGTTACAGACATCATCAATACAAGGAGAGGCTCTCACCATGGGCACTTTTAGGTCCAAGATACCTGCCAGGGGTTGGTGTTCTTCCCCTTCGTCTCTTTGCCTGTATTTAAAATCACCAGCAAGTGTTAGCCCATTTTGTTTGAAGAAACAACTTGAAAACCTAGAACGGGCTATATCAACACAAGGCTAGATACTAGATGAGCATGCCAAAAAGTAAATAACAATCAATGAAATCTGAAATGCTCAATTTGTAAAAGAATCACAGGGCATACAACCCTCTAGTTATATAGTCTGATATTTGCTCGATGAGTTGTTTTGATCTGATTTGATTTGTTTAATTTTGTGAATGAGCTTTTGAAGTTTGATGAAGAGCTGCTACACGGCCACCTGCTACCAAGAAAACTTCACATGGAAAAGAGCAAACATATCTCAACATTTATACGTAAGGGAAGAAACAAAAACATGCGACAGATACACAATTAAAGTTAATATAATTGCAGCCAACAATCTGGTGAAAAACCAACTACCTTTTCCACAGTGATGACACGACCTTCTAGGACGGAACGATCCAGATATTTAAGGCAGCGATTAGCTTCCTCTACACTGGACATAGTCACAAATCCAAACCCGCGATACTCCCTGGTACGAGGATCAACCACAAGGTGGATGTCTACCACCTGTAAAGTCAAAAACTCATGAATATGAGTAACACATACTTATATATGTAAAGAAGCTGCAACAATCTAGACAACAGGGCCTACATAGACCATTAATCTTTGAGTAACACAATTCTTATCTACCAATACCACCAAACATCTCCAACAACTGAGAACTTCAAGGCAGGGCCTGTGTAAGTCATCTATGTTATATAAATTGTGAAATGATACACCAATATGTACATGAAGCAGATAATTGAAATAACCTGGGGTGTTTCCACAACGAAACAACTACCTGGTCGGATGCTCGCAACGGGTATATGGATAATCAGGGCGAGCTGCTAATACTAACATCTAAATAACAGCATAGCTGTGTAGTTTATATTAGAAAAGAATTATGCATGTTTTTGCAATCAAACATGGTGTCAATTAAGGATGTGTTCAAAATTAATCATGTAAGCAAAACCCTAAGCAATGACACAAATATTACCTTTCCTCCTTCACTTGAAAAATGTTTCTCCAATTTTTTCTTCGTAATCCGAGGGGATAAGCCGGTGACATAGAGATTATTCCCAGGATTTTCCACACTCCTGAAAACCATTTCAAATTTCAAACAAAACCAAATTATCGACTGGAAAATCAACAACATAAAATCTAATACCACAGAAGAAAAAAAATGTCAAACTATTCAGAAACAAAATAATTACCTAGATCGACTCCTCGACCTGGATTTTGATACCTATCTCGAAACAGACCTGCTATATCGGTCGTATGGAGATCGAGAGCGCGAATACCTTGACCTTCTTGCGTACATCTGCAATCAAAGATTAACATCAAGGATTGTCAAATAATCTAATCGGAAGCACATAAATTAAATTCATAAGAGTATCAAACCACATAAACCTACTTTGATTCGATTGGCAGCAACAAGAAATTTCAATAATCTTGACCTCCACTTTTTCGTCTATCTCAATTGCCAACTGATTGATCTCAGAGAAGGTTATATAGGAAAAAGAGGTCGTTCAGAAGTTTCTGGATATGCGTACGTGTTATAACTTCAATGCACTTAAAAATTTTCTGGGCCACATCCAGGCGGGAAAAGAGGCTCAGGCCCAAAAAAAGAAAATTAAAAAGAAAAATCCCCCTTTAATAGACCGTATATCTAAACTAATTGAGGGCTACAGATATTGAAGAGGACCTGGGGAGTATGCTGATAAGCACGTAAGTGTGACGCATTTTCACCCATAACTACATTATTTAGGACTCATTTTATTTCTAATAAAGTTGTTTTAAGTCTCTTCTAGGGAATAAGCTCTTGCGGCAAATTTGGCTCGAAAAGTGGTGTTTTACACTCCAGGATAGAGTACTAAAGGCACCCCAGAAATGCACCGGAAGCACCCCAGAAATAAACCGGAGGAACCCCGAAAAAGTGTTGAAAACACCCCAGAAAAAGTGCACCCACCAAAATTACTAAAGGCACCCTCAAAATGGATAAGGGCGCCCCCAAGGCGCCCATGTTTTGGATCAGGGCACTTCATCCTCGACATTTCAAATTCGAGTTTTTGGCGGGAAAATGGAGCAGTGAACTGGCAGAGTTTAGAATCAAGAATTTGACGTGATTTCATGAGACTCAATGGCTGGGAATTGTTGGGATGATGTGACTGGTCTTAACAAGCCTGGTATGGCTTATTTTGTCGGATAGAATTGGCTGGATAATCGAGTTGAAGAAAACAGGGGAGTACGTGGTTAAGAGAAGATATTCACGGGATTGTACGAGTTTTTCTGTGCATGGCGTGAGATGGAAGTGTGTAGAACTACATCTGAGGCGTGTACATGACGATTTGGAGCGTGCTGGAAGAAGTTTAACGCGTGGTGAAGATAAAAATGAAAATTATTTCTTTTTTTTGGCAGCGAAGAATAAGAGCAATTAATGAAGATTATATGGAGTTATTATCGAATATTGGAGTCCCTGTCGAGTATATATATAGTGCTACGGAGAGTTGGGGCAGGGGGGAGAAGTTTAGAGCATCACAGAATCGGAAAATAAAAGTTGCAGGAAGAACATTTTTTCTGCTGGTGAAGAACTTACGAAGAACATAAGACGCTCAAAGACAGTCGTTCCTCAACAGTGCTTGTGACGGTTATTTGTTATCGTTTCCTGTAACAATTGGGTTTGTAACAAATAAAATTGTTACAAACCCGGTTTTATTGTTTTTCTCCCATTTCATTATTGTGAACACCATTTTTGAGCAATAAAGATGAATTTTGAGCGTGTTTCCATGATGATGAGCTAATTCTCGCGTAACCAAGGCACGGAGGAAGCTATTTATGCATGAATAATTGGTAACTATTCTATTTTTCTCTAATTTGTATTTTATAATTCACTCAATCACTACTTTGTAGAATTTTAATTGTTTGCATTATTTTCTTAATTAGTTGTGATTCAATTAGATAGGTTATACTTTGTTTAGATAATCTATGCTTAGGGAATACAATTAATGTTTGAGAATATGCCTGATTATTTGTGAATTAAGAAATAAGAGATTTAAAAGATAATTAGAGTTTTGGAATTTTTACCAACATTCATTCATGTGTAATAGTGGAATCTAGTGTCTTGGTTATTTTCAATCTTGAAATCAAATTTGGAATTAAATTTTCTCTATTTTTAGTTTAAATAAGTCTAAAATCAATTGCTTTCACAAGTCTCAACGAACCTTTTACTACAACAAAGTTGAAATTCGATCATATGCTAGGAGGAGGGAAGAAAAATATGTAAGTTATCTTAATGCCCTTGCCAAATTCTAATTAAAAGTTCCTTTGTCACTTTTTCTTCTGCTCTTCTTTTTCATCAAATTCAAACAGAAAAATTCGTCGATTAATTGTTTCAAACATGTTGAGTTGTCTCAAACAAACTATTAAAGAACCTATAGGTGATCCTCAAATTGAAAAAACATCGCAACAATACAAATAGAAAAACAAATCTGTTGGTGAAGAAGAAATCAAGGAAACTGAAGAAACCGAAGAAATGATGAGATTAAGAAAGTAAGTGATGCCATAAACCCAATCGACTACTTTATTATGGTGTTTGAATGTCAAATTAGGTCCAAAAAAAATAATTAGTTAAATGGCAACTACCATGACGATTTTTTATTTTTACCTAAGGACTTCACCTTCGTCGACGAGTATCTCTGAAAGTAACATTGACAGGGTCGTCAAGATATATATCTCAAACCCTTGAAGTTTGATGATGTAGTATGAACAGTCGTCAGGTTTTGAAAATCTAAAGCATGGCGACTAATAACTGCCAGAAAACTTGTTTCATGTGTGCAATTTTGTTATTAGTATCAAAACTCAATTAGAGTCGCTTGATTAAGATTAATCAAGTCAACTTCATGTAGGTTAGACTAGAAAGTCTAGGAATGTTGAGACATACAAGTATTACTCCGAAAACCTGCAGAACGCGAAGACGTATCAACTACAACGAAGACATCATCCTTCCACTTGAGGTAGTAATACTGACTCAACTTGTTTCCATTCCTATTGTTTCTTTCAAGTCGTTTAAGATTGAAAACATAACATGCGGGGTTATATATGATATTCTAGTATTAGATTGATCATATTATTATGATCAAAGTGTCAAGGAAGTATATACCATTTGTTGAATGCTTTGGTATGGTATATTGAGTTATGAAGTATAACATTTATCTTTTGAACTTCACAAATGTGACATCGACATAATCTATGTAACTTGTTACTTGATTGTGTTTTGAATATAGGTATGATTTCATCCTAGGAAACTATGTTTTATCGCATTGGTTTAAGGAAGTAGATATACGAACTTGTTTCATAATCAAAAGCAAATCAATAGGTTTTTCGGTCTGGTTTTCTTTGAAGATCTATTGGATGACCTATTCGTACCAAAGGAATGAATTAAGGTAGAACTATTCTTACCTAATGTTGAGAGGTGGAATCGATCCTTACCTATTACGGGATACAAGGTATAACCGATCCTATCTTTTATTGGGAGTCAAGGTAGAACCGATCTCTACCTATATTAGGAGTCATGGTAGATTTGATCCTATATTTTGTTGGGAGTCAAGATAGAATATCCCTACCTATATTGGGAATCATGGTAGAACCGATCCTAGCTTATGTTAAGATTCATGGTAGAACCGGTCCTAAGAGCAAAACCGATTTACAATGTTCACATATACTTTAGGATTTGTGTGAGTTTGGAATTAGGGCTTGCTAGATAGGAAAGTTCTTGATGTCGACATAATTTGAATATATGCATAATTCTTATCATTGATTATTCAAAAATATTCCTTGATACTCAAGATGACCCCGAATCGGAATATTGAAAAATATTTTACTTAACATTTTCGAATTTATATGTTTTGATTTCCAACAATTAAAAAGTATCTCTAGAAAATCTATATTAATCAAGTGCTAAACTAATATTAAATATTTTCTAAACGAGATTTCAGAATTACAGGATGGATATTATTTGGAAATATGAAAACCGAAATTAGGTACTTTATTGCATATCTTAAGAATCTTTCGTTTTTGGAATTTCCTTATTGTCCAAACTTCCTTAGTCTATAAATAGTGAAGTTTGTTCTTCTTACAAACTATCCTTAGCCAGTCGAACTTCATCTTTGTTGTTTTTGATGGAGCCGACTAATAATATTACTCGTAATACTATTCCGGAGAGGAGAGTACCCTAATTAGGCGAAATTTCTTACGTTTGCTCATCTAAAGACTTCTCTAGGATCAAGAAGCTCTAGAAAGTACCGTTGGTGGGAAACTAGATAATTGCATTGTTGTTTTGGTTTTCGTCGTTATTGATTTGATTAACAAGCGGTTGTTGAACATTTGATTGCACCTAGTTTGATTATTCTTGAGAACCTTATCTTCTGACATAAGGTCACTCAGACTAGATCAAAGGATCGACAGGATCTTCAGAACTGTTCTTAGATCTAAAGACAACTTGTGATCATCCATTATTTATAGACTACATTCTGTGCGTGATCGATCATAAGTGGAATCAAGTTTTGTGTACAAGTACAATTGAAGATTTGAAGACAATAAGATTTTTCTTATTGTTTTCGTATCTTGTGATATTTGTGCACACACCTTGATCTGCTTGTATCCGACTAAGATATTATTTATCGTTGATATATTTGATTAACTAGTCGTATATGTCGACAACTATCATTTGGTTGTCTTCTTCAATATATGAATTTGATAGCTTGTGAATCTAGATCTGATTATTTCGGATCTTGATTGATCTAGACCTGACAAAGGAGTTTACTTGTTAAACGGAAGAGAATTTCTCAAATACTCAACATATCTTTTAAACAAAGATTGTTAAAGTGGTTACCAAACAACTTTACTGTTTTGAAGACGAACAAAAGGAGTTGAATACTGAAGACCTTACATTGGTAAAGCAACTCAAGATAATGATTTCTATCTTGGGATTCACGTGTGTTGCCCAAACGGTTGTAGGTGCACGAATACTGAGGGAACTAAGTAACTAGGTGTAGATTACTTTTTCTCAACTATACGAAGTTGGCCTTGTCTTTTGTATATAGGCTTAATTCTGAGAGTATTCAAAACTGGACTAGGTCCCGGGGTTTTTCTGTATTTACAGTTTCCTCGTTAACAAAATCTTGCTGTGTCGTTTACTTTACTTCTGCATTTTAATTGTTTATCTATAATAAAGTAAGTGACATTGCACGTTAATCCAAGAAACTTGATATTAATAATATAATATATCGGTCTAGTACCGTAACTATTATCAAGTGATTACCTTGTAGTTTTATTATCTTGACTTTTTCCATGACGATCACACAAGGTGTCGTGCTTGATATTGAAAAGATTGTGGTGGACTTGGATACCCTCGTCATTTCACTTTCCATCGTATTCAAACAAACAAAAAAATCTGATTAATTCGTTCTTCTACTTCTTTTTGTTCTTATAATCTCACTTCAAATGCTTCATTTGTATCAAGTAAACCTTCTTTTCCTCATAAAACTTGTTGTGTTAGTGCCTCTGTGAAAGATAGCCCTAAATCAGTTGTTCCCAAGGTAATTTATTTTATTCCATCACTTTTTGTGTTCTCATTCGGTCGATAGAGTATGCAATTTTTATCTGGAACATAATTTGGGGTTTTAAGATGTTATGTCATGAAATGAAATTTTAGAAATTGACGGTGTAAAATTAAACATGGGTTTTTTTTCAATTTTGATTTCTTGTCAGATGAACAACATGACGATTGATGATTCTGAGTTTGAGCTCTCTAGCTTAACGGCTTTATCACCCTTGGATGGTCGATATTGGAGAAAGGTTAAAGACTTGGCTCCTTTTATGAGCGAATACGGACTTATTCATTTCCGCGTTATAGTGGAGGTATTTACCCTCAGCCTTGTTTTCTACCCTATATGCTTGATGTTTGATACAAGATCATTTATGAATGTTTCATTTTGATCTTTTACTTAAACACAGGTCAAATGGCTGATAAAGCTTTCACAAATTCCGGAAATAACAGAGGTCCCCAGTTTCAGCAAGGATGCCCTGTCTTTCCTGGAAGGAGTTATTGATGGGTTTGGTGTGAGTGATGCTTTGGAGGTGAAAAAGATTGAGAGAGTTACGAATCATGACGTGAAAGCAGTAGAATACTTTCTGAAACAAAAATGTCAACCCCATCCGGAGATTGCGAAGGTTGGTTTTAATTCTCTTCAGTTTCATGTTTTTGAAGCTTCTTGTTGCTTTCAATTATAGTTGTCATTAAACTTTTGACGTTTCAACTGTTCCAGGTACTTGAGTTTTTCCATTTTGCTTGTACATCAGAGGATATCAATAATCTGGCTCATGCCTTGATGCTAAAAGAGGCCTTGAATACAGTGATATTACCCGTCATGGATGATTTGATTAGAGCTTTATGTAAGATGGCAAAAGACAATGCTCATGTTCCTATGCTTTCTCGCACTCATGGACAGGTACTGGAGTTTTTATACGTGAATAGCAAAGTTGTGTAAATGCTAGTATTTGCTGTTCAGAGGCTGATATATTTGACTTGCCTTATTTCTTGGACTTACTGTGGATTTCACTTATTAAGTTATATCATTTTGTTCTTTTGATCTTCTCATAGCCAGCTACACCAACTACCCTGGGAAAAGAAATAGCAATTTTTGCTGCTAGATTAAGCAAACAAAGACTTAATCTATCTAAAGTTGCTTTACTGGGCAAGTTCGCTGGTGCTTCTGGAAATTATAATGCACATCTTGTCGCATACCCTGAGCTAAGATGGCCTCGAGTTGCCGAGGAGTTTGTAAAATCTCTAGGATTAAGTTTCAACCCCTATGTGACTCAGGTTTGCTTCTGATCATATATGTTTCACTTTTGTGGATACATGTTTTACATTTTCGCCACCAATTTGATATCATTCGACTTGTTCTACTAATAACGTTAGAAAATTCTCTTTGAGGGTCATGGTCATATAAATTGTTTAACATGCTATGTGGAATGTGGTGGAAAACATGGAGCTAATAGTTATGCAACTCAAATAATGTATTTGTTAGTTTATTAAACATATGTGAATCATTATCTACTCCCTGTTCTGTTTTTACATGTGATGGTTGGTTGTGTTTTCCTTCAGATTGAGCCTCATGATTATATGGCAGAACTGTTCAATGCAATGAAACAATTTAATGTTATATTGATGGACTTTGACAAGGATGTATGGGGCTACGTGTCTTTGGGATTCTTTAAGCAGGTAAACACACAAATGAGAAGGAAGTTAGCACATATGTTGGCTGCCCACTCTATGTTTCTCTACTTAAAAACACCTCCTTTTCTGACCTTCCATTCAGATTACAAAGGCTGGTGAGGTTGGATCTTCTACCATGCCTCATAAGGTGAATCCTATAGATTTTGAAAACAGTGAGGGTAATCCTGGGCTGGCCAATGATGGACTATCTCACCTGAGCACAAAGTTGCCTATCTCGCGCTGGCAGGTAACAACGATTCTTAATGTTCTTCAGATAATTCCATTGGTTTATTAACTATGAATCTTGTACTTCAAAGTGCCTCAAGTAATGGTCATATCGAGGGTTACTAAAATATTGGACATTCTGTTTATGCATGATACAGTTTAACACAGATTTTGCATATATATACTGCCGTTTCCTTATGGTTTTATATTCTTCATTTGTATTTTTTTATTATCACATCTAACCTCATGTTTGTTTAACAGCGTGACCTTACTGATTCAACTGTTCTGAGGAATATGGGTGCTGGATTGGGGCATTCTCCTCTTGCTTACAGAAGTGCCCTCCAGGGCATTGGAAAGCTTCAAGTGAGTATTTTGTTGTGGGCTTTGTGGGGATCTTCTCCAACCCATGGAGAAACTACATTCAAGCACAAGTATATATATCTCTTCGACTATGATTTAGTTAGTTGTTCATGTTTCTTATTTTTTCTCATTTCTAGGTAAATGAAGCTCGCCTAAGTGAAAATTTGGATCAATGCTGGGAAGTTCTTGCTGAGCCAATACAAACTGTAAGCATCTCAAACTTTTTTTTGTTTTGTTGACATTCTGCATTATTAGATAAAGGGAATGGTGCAATGAAGCTGAATATTACCAAGATTGATAATCCTCTACTGGAATATACATCAAACCCGTGCAGTTTTTCTCTGCACTTTCACCATCTTTCTAAAACTTCATGGGTTTGTATTTTCCCTTATCAGGTGATGCGAAGATACGGTGTTCCCGAACCCTACGAGAAGCTGAAGGAACTAACCAGAGGGAAAGGAATTTCTAAAGATAGGATCAGAGAATTCATTTTAGGTTTAGAGATGTTGTAATGGTTGAAAAAAGGACGGGCCTTTTTATGATTTCCCTCTTAAGGACGTGCCAATTCGTATTTCCTAACTAAGGAACTCTGTACCGAGAAGGTTTAAAACTAAAACGCTAATGACCCCCGAGTTCTTTTTTGTCCTGGACAACGGAGAGTAGAGTTATATATCGGCTCTCTGGTTTTCCACCGTTACGCAGAGCTTCATCTCATATTCCCTCTTTCAGCGATAGGGTTAACTAATCTGTGACTATATTGTTTTTCATGTCTCCTACCGATTTTTCTCATCTTGTTTTGTTTGTGTAGTATATCAGGTTGTTCAGAGAAGCATAAGCATGGGAGAAACCCTAAAGAAGAAAACCTAATCTCTACTTGCAGACAAACCCTAACTTCCCTGAGAGTTTTCTGTCTGACCCTAAAAAGAATTTGTGCAGACTTCGATTTGATTTTTGCTTGTTGTGTAGTTCTCAGTATACATTTTTATTTGTGCTTCGAAGATCTTTTTGTTCATAGATTTGTTCAATGTTGTAGGTTGTTTTTTGGGTTTTATCTTTGATTTAAGTCTTACAAGATTATCTAATTTAAATTTTCATTATTAAAGCAATACAAAAGTGCCAATTGATTTAGATTGCGTGAATTCTCAAAGAGAAATTAAGAAGTATGTCGTGCATTTAGAGGCTTTACTTATCTCTCGGTGGAACGAGACAGCTTGAAATCAATCGAGAGAAGAAGCCCTAATTTCATCGACTAAAGTAGAAGAAGGGATGAAACCCTTATATGTGCATCTCTACAAGTACAATATGACCCTAATTTGTCGAGAATCATCTGATATTGTACAATAGTAAACACTTGTCATTCAATTGAACTGCTAATAGATTAGAAGCATTAGAAACGTGCTAACGTGTCTGTTGATTTGTGTAGATATTTCTTGGATTCCGACGATGGTGTCAGCCATACAGTTCCTATATATGAAGGTTATGCCCTACCTCATACAATCCTGCGTCTTGACCTGGCTGCCTGATAGCGTCTTGACCTGGCTGCTTCTTGTTGCCTTGTAGCTATCGGCCAACTGCCTGATAGCGTTAAGTTTTTTGGCACTCGTCTTTCAGGTTAATCATTTCTGAATCTTCTATTGCAGGAAGAGCTAATTGCTGAGCTATGGAAGTTGAAAGCAAGGCATGGTCACCATTGCGCATTCAAGATAAAATGTGACAGCTCCATTCTGTCTTCTGGTAGGGAGTTTAGTACGGTGCAGGAATTCAGCCTGGTGTGTACGAGATTCACTCTTCTCGGAATCTAACAACTGAAGAGATTGGTGATTGAATCAACGAAGTGTTGTCTGTTCTTGAGAGGCATGTTGTTTAGGGGATCCCAGCTTCTTGTTTGAAAACTATAAAATATACTGAAGTTAAACCAGCCTTGACCAACATGGTGGCTGCTGCAACAGAGCTGACCTGTGCCAAGTGAGATGCCTTGTTTCTGCAATAGAAGATTATAGTAGATTGAGGCCTCAGAGGAGCGTATGTTTTCGTCTTAGTGTTCCCATTAGTCACTCGTACCAGCTATGAAGATTATACTAATATACTGTGTTAACTAGTATTGGTACTTCATCTTGACTTTTTGTTTTTAGTAAATCTGAGTTTCTTCATAGGTGATTCAGGCTTGTTATAGCCCTATTTATGGTGCTTCGTACATATTTTTATAGTGTTTTAATCCAATCCATTATTGACAAGGCGGGACAATTTCTCTCATGTTTTTTTCTTTTCTTGTCGGTCATTATTTTTCTGATGTTTATCTTCTCAGCCTTATGCAGCAGTGAAAGCTAGGAAGTGTCTCGACAAGCCTGCTATACATGAAACAATGATCAAGGTGAGCATATGAACTTCCATTGCTCAAGCTATAGGGTTTATCAAACAGAATGTCTACTTTTTTATGTAGTTATCTTCAGTTGTTAATGCATACCTAGTGGGTATCTTGACTGGGAACCTTGGTGGAAAATTTAGTAGACCAAGGATAGCCCACATGAAAGGACCTTAACCAATATAGGTTTTTAACTAACCGTGCCGTCTGCAGACTCCTTGGTGATATTTTGGGTTCACTGGCTATTGAAAGCCTCTTTGTTGTTGCGGCCGCAACAGAACGAAACCCTGTGTTCAGCTTTCAGGGTGTTCTAAGTACATGAGATTCCATGGCACTTTCCCTTCTTGAAGAGCAACCAAGCTTGATTCATGCATACTTCTCTAACTTATATGTTCAGAGAAAGCTTTATCTTGCATCTAGTGATAGTTTGGGTAGTACTTTTTCTTTGCAAAGTTATAATTTTGATTGTGACAGCTAATTGTATCACAGGTTTGCAGCCGATAAGAAATATTGTTGAAAGGTTTAATGCATTCAGGTCTGCTTCCACTTAGTTTATCTTTGTTCCTTTGTTTCTAACTATTTTGCTCGATACAGTAGTCGAGATCCAGAAATGCTTCTTCTGCAAGTTTTTAACTTCTATCATTGACCTTTCAGGCACCGTTTGAAGAGAACCGTAGACATTCTTTCTACTTCTGCAGGCACTTGCTTTTGGTCAACATTGTCAATGTAATTAATAGTTTGTTCTTCCATATTTTTTCTGCTCTCTTTCGGAAGGATTTTGAGAGGTTAGCTCATGATAAGAAGAGTATATTCTTATATGAAGGAATAGCCCACGCGAAAGGGCCTTGACCAAAGAAACTACTACTTCTGTTGGAGTCACCCCTCAGCTCTTACCACCTCCGTCATCTCAGATGTAAATTTTCCCCATGATTGCTACTTCCATTCTACAGAAGTATGTGTTGATTCCATTTGTTTATATGTGCATTTGTACAAGTACACTGTGACCCTAATTTGACGAGAATCATATGATATTGTGCAATAGTGCAGTACCTCTAGTGAACACTTGTCACTTGATTGAACTGATGATAGATTAGAATCATTATATATGCCAATGTGTCTGTTGATTTGTGTAGTTGCTGTCTTGGATTCCAAAGATGGTGTCAGCCATACAGTTCCTATATATCATGCCATCCTGCGTCTTGACCTGGATGGACATGATCTCACTGATGCTTTGATGAAAATCTTGACGGAGCGCGGTTCCTAGCAGGATCTATGAGAGACCTGAAGGAGAAGCTAGCTTACATTGCTCTTGGTTATGAGCAAGAGCTAGAGACATCCAAGACCGTTTCATCTGTTGAAAACAGCTACGAGTTGCATCCATAAACACTAATTGTTGAAACAACGACATAACTGTTTTCGACAATTAAGTTTCCCCTTTTTATAGTTTTTTCTCATTCCCGGTGCCAGAGATTTAAATTTTTATATTTATAGATTGATTTCTGCAAACGGATTGCGCAGATTTCTGCAAACGGATTGCAAGCCAGTGGCGCGCAGTTAAAACTTAGCGCTCGTTTCACATGTGCTCTTATAATGTACGTTCAAGCGCAACTAATAACCCACTTTTAAACCGAGCCACACTGTATGCGTGAATACTGAGCTCACCCAGATGAAGCGCTAACTTCAAAAGAACTGTCGAATAAAACGCATATGCTAAGAATGCGTCTCTACTATATGCGTGAATACTGAGCCCACTCAGATGAAGCGCTAGCTTAAATAAACTGTTGAATAACGCATGCTAAGATTGCGTCTCTTGTAAGGCGTAGTTATAAACAATGTTTTCTGAATCAAGCGTTAAGATTAACTGCGGAAGTAATAACTGCTCTCGACATGAAACTTGAGATTGATTTTAATGGAATTAGAAAAAAGACTAATAGAGATGGCTCTTGAGGCAACAACTAAACTATGTGAAATTCCATGAGCAGGAGTCGCATTGGAGCAGCTACAAGTTAGACTTGATAAATGCCATCATATAGTAAAAATTCAGAAAGAATAACGGGGTTCTCAAGAGGCAGTGTGCAAGGAAGTGAACATCCCAAGACATACAAGGCTTGAATAGTTGAGCAAAGCCATTAGCCAAATGGAAAACATAAAACGAAAAAGCTGCAAAGCCATTAGCTAAGGCCTAAGGCACTGACTAAGCTTTCAAGCTAATCTAATGAAACAATAACAGAAGGAAACCACCTAATTAAGGCTTTATTTCTTACTAATTCTCTCATTATTAAGGCTGTTTTAATCCTTCAAAAATAGAACTGAAAATAAAATAACCTGCCCCTTTGTGGAGCCTTGCTGACAAACACAATATTACAAGCTCGCGAACATCACAGCAGGCAATTACAGTGTCCTAACAGTTCCCAACTATCAGTAAATAACAGGTAACCCCATTACACCAGCATAATGCACGGAAAAATGGCGATAGGGATCCTGATCAGTAATCAAAGAAAAATTCAAGGCTGCATCCTTGATTTCAGGTTTTTCCTCCCCAATTTCTTCACCTTCATCCTTTTCTTCTTCCTCCTCGCCTTCTTCTGGAGATCTGCTGACAAGGGTGGTGGCAACAGTGTTTTCATCGGTATGCACTGTGCAAATATATCAGGTCTTCGTACAGGTCTAGGCCTTTCCCATTACTGCCACAAAAGAGCAAAGCAATTCATATCAGTTTCACCTTACGAAAATGACTCAACTCGGTCTACAACTGACTGCACTAATTCACACCCCGACATTGATACATACTGGAAAAGTGCATACCTCAAAATCATGCCGGTTCCATTAAACTGAGATTAATGAATACAACACATACATATGTACAGAAGAAGATGATGCAACTACCTTCACTTTCTTTTGTACTGCCTGCACCTTTTAGAATATTTTAATCCAGGATCCTGTGATTATAGTGAGGAAAATTCTGCAGCTAAATTTTGGATGCATGTAAAGGTCCAGGAAGTTATGGATGCAAGTAAAGGTCCAGGCAGATCTGATTACCATGTAGCTTCTAATTTAACTTAAAAGGTGAAGGGTCTGAATCCCAAAGAAACAAACAGTTGCAGAACCCTGGTAGCCACAAAACTGGAGTCAATTACTGATCTACAAAAGACATACATAAACCATTAAAACACAAATATAACGTTAAGAAAATACCCTAACTTTTCTACATGAACCCTAATTTCACAGCAACAGAAATTGAAGAAACAAACTGATTTGTATACGGATCAATCAACTCCCAAATACAGAAGATAGAACCCCTAAAATATATTAGACATGGTAGTTTTCAACATGCATATGAACAAAAGGCAGTTTAAACCCAAGATTATTTACCAATTCTTATTTACCAGTAAATGAAGATCTGCAAGAGAGAGAGAAGAGAGAGTATGAGAAAATATGAGCTTCAATTTTGTGTATACAGAACTGTTTTGCTGCTCCTGCACCGTAAATCAAAGGGTTATGAGTTTAATTGAAAACGAAATCAATCGAAATAATCAAACAAATAGGGTGTCAGAGTACCTCAAAATGGGTAATTGTTGTTGTTCTTTCGCAAAACTTTATCACTAAGTTGTAACCCTAGATCGAACACCAGAGTAACCATCTTTAACAACGAATACTCCATCAGCAACACTGTAATAAAAAAAAACTTGATTTGTAATTCTAAAATCAGAATGAAAGAACAAATCTATAGAGATACAGGGATCTAAGGATTTACCTTCCTGTTTTTTTTTCTCTGTTATGATCTGTTGTAGATTAAGAAAATGATCTATGATTTTCTTATTTGTTATCATCAGTGGCTTCTTGAATCTTGGTGTAAATTAGTGTACAGCGAATGAAGGAGAAGAGGATAAGGCATGAGTTCCGCCGCTGAGTGAGGAGGAAAGGAAGGATGAGAGCAAAACAAAAAAAGGATAAGGATAAGGGTTAGTTTCTACAGTGGTGTACGTGTACCCTAGGGATGAATTTGCAGATTCTTTGAGACAGGTCATCGATCCGTATGACGAAGCCTTTTCCTTTGTGTTTGCCGTTGGATCAATGCATAATGGATGGTTAGAAATGGACGGGTGAATGGTTGTTTTAGTGGTTTTGCACATTATTAGAGTTAGACCCTAGAGCTGCAAATGGTTCGGGTTTTATCTAATACCAATAGGGCTGCACAAAACCGAACTGCAATCGTGAATCGAAACCGAAACCGACAATTTTTAACCGAACCGAACCGAAACCATTATAAAACAAAACCGATATGGTTGTCAGTTTCAGACAACCGACAGTTTCGATTTCGGTTAAGGTTTATACCCAAAACCGTACCAGTAGAAACCGAAACCGATAGCTTATGTACTAATTATAACCGTAGATATTTAGATAGGCAATCCTAGCCATCAGTTTTAGGTATAAGTTCATTAGAATCATTACCTTCCTTTCTTAATTTTGATTTCTTCTTCGCCGCAAGTAATAGCAGTAGAGGCAGAGCTGAGAGCACCATTTCTCTTACTCCTAACTCTGTTTTCGCAAGGATTTCCTTTCCATCGTTCTTAAAAGTAAGCCATTTTCTTCCTTTTGTTTTCGATTGATTAATTATTTTACCAAAAGATGAGTCAATCTGCAGATTTAGGGTTTCTCTTTTTTATTTTTTCAATTCAATTTTTGTTTGATTATGCTGTGAATGTTAGTAAAATTGTTTGATTCGATTTGTATGTGGAAGTTATTTAGAAGTTAAAGTGGTGAATTTGGATCAAATGATAGTATTGATTTATTGTGATTTTCTATGTATGTTAGGTTAATTTTGTTTCTAGAGAGTTGGTTCATCCAAAGATTAATACATGCAATTCAACTGATCCATTACTCTGTAATTCCTAAGCACCCGTTTTCATCCAAAGACTTTAAATTTCTTGTGGTAATGCAAATTATGATGATAAAAAAAATCTAAGGTGGTTTTAAGTTTCTTATCATTTGTAGGAGGAACAAAATGGAAGGAATAAATAAATCTAAGGTGGTTTTTCCTAGTTAACTTGTTTAATTCGATTTGTAGGAGGAACAAAATGGGAGTTAATGGGAAGATCAAGTGGTGAACTTGGATCTGTGTGGTAATTGGTTTTCCCTTGCTTTATAGTATTGATTTTGTTGATTGTCTATGTATGTTGGGCTAATTAAAACCCTCTTACTGATTACTCTCTTTCCATTTTCAATACTTATTTAATATCAGTCTTTATTTTCAATACAGATCCAAGTTTGGTTGTGATTTGTAGGGTTGGAAAAAAATTGAGCAATCAATATAAGCAACAATTGAAGGTGATTTCCTAACTAACAATTGAAGTTGATTTACTCCACAGATTATAGATCTTGCTTGGGAAAGTTTTATGTGTTGGTACTAACTTTCCTTGTATGTGTTGGCACTATTTAATGGGTATCTTGTTTTGGTGTATTTGGTTGAGTTGCACATTAAGTGTTTGTGTGATTTACTTTAAAGATATGGGTTTTCTTAAATACTTGTGTTGTTATTGTCTTCCAGTTGCATAGTACTTAAAGTGTTTTCAGAACTGAAATTTATTAGGTCTGTTTGAACCCTGTTTGACATGGTTTTCATCCAATATTGAAGCAAATCAAAATCATACTCAAGTAACCAACCTTACTTTTGCGTATGTGCAGGTACTATTAAACATTCTATGGAAAACGCAGCACCAATTGGTAGGCAACGTCAAGTTAGGCCTGCAGTGTGGGATCACTTTGATATGGAAGAGGCGCCTTCAAAATATGCAAGGTGTCTTTCTTGTCACTTTGACATTTTACATCTCCAAATCATCAGAATGAGAACCTTAGGTCCTTCTCTAGTAATCTGGTCAACTATCGATTTTCCGAGATTCATTTCTCATTTTTTACAGTTTATATACTTATATATTTATCAGATTTGTATCTAATCGAAGGTCAACATTCGATTCCTCGAGATTAATTTCTCATTCTTGTAATTTGTTTTCATTCCCGTTCATATATATTATTTGGATTTAGTGTGGTAGATTTAGAGTATTACTAGATTCGAATGTTCCAAGGTAGATTCTGATTAGCCGAAGTAGTTACGAATCATATTTTGGTTTACATTGGAAGATTCAGAGTTCCAGTGTAGATTTCGACTCGATGTACTCTTCAATAGGTATGACTTTCAACTAATATGAATCCGAAAATCGTAGCTTTGGAATGCATATGTTGATTATGAGGTATTTTATGCCGTATGATTCTTGTCATAACACACAAGATTGTTCCGCAGTGCAATCTGGTATGTATAAGTTTAAAATGTGAAATTACTGATACACCCTCACTTTTATTTACATACATAATTTTTGTGGGAATGAGAAAAGGGTAATTTTTGAAATTCAAAATTTGTAACTTCAAAACACACTGTTCATAAACAGTGCCTAGGGGGTCTTCCCTTTATATAATAGAATAGATATTTTGGATCCAATGAATCCCTGAATATGATGAATTCACCTTTGAATCCACACATGCTATTATCAAAGCATATCCAACTAGGGGTAAACGATGCCTTGTAATCGACTTAGTAAGTATATCCCTAAGTGCATCGAACAAGACTAGATAAATTTTACTTAACTGAAATTATTTTGAACGTGAATTTTTGACTAAAAATATTGGACTAACGGTATATTATTTATTTTCTAGTTACACATAATATTTTTGTTAATTATCAATAAAAATATTATAGTATGCAATTTGGGTCCATAGAATGCCCCCTGTATCGTATTGTAATGTGTGACTATTAAAAAAAAAAACATTGCTGTAACTTGTATGATATTTAAAATTTAGTGACAGTCGGAAGATATTTTTTGGTCTGAATCACACCGATCCTAATCAATATTTACAGTGGACTAAGGCATAAAAAATGATATTTTGTACCCTCAATTGCTTAAAGAAAATAAATCTATACCCTCAATGAAATGAAATCGTGAACGTTATTGAAATAATATCGGACGGTACCGTGCCCTCCGTCAAAATTTCTATAAACTCTAATTTTCAGTGTCGACTATCTTTCTCTCAGACATTTCTCCCTTCACAAATTTCGCCGATTTTCTTTTTCCATTCCCGCTCCCTTTCCCTCCCTAATTTTAATTTCCCCCTTGTAAATTTTCGGAGTTACTGTATTTCGAACTATTTCATCTAAAGCCAGCTTCTTTCCTCAATTCCTTTATCCCTGTTCGCCACATATTAGTCCTCAAACCCTAATGCCTAATTTTGTAGGACTACGCTCTTCACCAAAACTTCTCGAAAAATCGCACAATCTCTCTCTCAATACTTCGAGGGTTTACTCAGAACTAATTTTGTAGGACTGCGCTCTTGTGATTCAATTTCTCCTTTTGGATGCAGGTATTTGTATAACCACTTTCTTGTTTCTGACTTTTGATTGTGGTTCTATGCCCTCACCTTTCATAATACTGATAGAGATTTTATATGTCCTTGCTGATACACGGTCACTCTTGACTTCATGGATAAACCTTTATAGAAAGCTAAGTCAAAGAAACTCTCAACTCCGACTTAAGAAGAAATATATGCTGAGAAGGTATCAAGAGATTACAACTCATCTTATCTTCTGATATATTCTTATTTTTTTATTTAATTCAGAACGAAAGTCATATAAGAATGCTTCAAAGATGGAGGTGCCCAACCAATCTAAGCAGCAAATTTGGCAACTTAATAAGAAATTGAAGGCAGATCTCAGTTTTTGAAATAGTAGTAAGGTCTGTTCGTAGTAGTGGTTATATCCACTGGTGCTCACTTTTGTATGGTTGGATAATAGTGAAGGTAGTAACCAGGTGAAACTACAAAGCCAGTGTCCTAGATTTCATCTTTTCGATGTATCCCTTGTTTTTATTTCATTTAGCTGTGAATCTCTCACATTTTTTGTTGCATCTTATATTTTCAGTCTAAAGGTTCTTCAGTCTTGGCGGGAAAAACGGTAAATAACAACTAAAGGACAGAGTGCTGTTTAGACCACTGCACTAGCCAAAAAGAAAGAAGAGTAGGAACATTCAGGAATACTAACTAAACATTGGTCATAAATAGATACAACGAGGGCCTCTCATGATTCAAATACTACTGTGATTAAACTAATGGTTTTTTGTTTTTTTTGCTTCTGGAAATCAAAATAAAGTGGAAATGATCGATGTTAATTGTTACAGAAGAGCTGAATCAACTTCATTCCGAGGGCGTTGAGGATGAACAACAAGCATTAAGAGAGGTTGTGATGATCGATTCAGATGATAACGACGGCTATGGAAATCTAATTCTCGATGATAATCCCCAAAACAAGATATGGTATTATCTAGATCAATCTGGTAAAGTTCAAGGACCGTTCTCAATGAGTATGCTCAAAGGGTGGAAAAGCAGAGGTTGGTTTACAGGCATTTTAGTAATGAAGACACCATACCGATGCAATATCTCAAAGTATTCCATACTAGGTGAGAAGACACCTTTCAATTACAAGCATTTTAGTAATGAAGCACATCCTAAATCCTTTTAAAGGTTCAGTTTAAGTATTTTTCTGGGAATGTGGGGTTTAAATTTGTATAGATGGTGTGGATCCGTTTGTAGAAAATTTTGGGTTTTCAGTACAATAGTATTATTGTGCATTGATCAGAAAATACTAGCAAACTCAAGCGTACATACATGACTTAGCTAGGGTTTTTCTAATTCATTATCGTGGACTGATTAAAAAATGCATTGAAAGCACGTTATCATTCGCTTTTTCTTCTCTAGTTCGTTCGGCTTCTGTTCATAGTGAGCGGCCATAATCTCGGGCACAAATAACTCAACCCATTCTGAGCCGGTTCATGGGACGCACTAGTCTTGATACTGAGGAGGTGCATATAATCTTGAGAAGATGAAGTATTATGGTTAACATCGGTTTGAGATGATCCTATCTCTAGCTCTGTTGATTATTACCGCATTTCTTGAAAAGCTATGTTGACAAACTATTTTTCCGTAAGTTTCTAGGAAATCTAGTTTTCATAGGTTTCAAAAGCAGGGGAGCGAAATGCCTCTACATTCAAGAAGCACCGGTATGAACTTACTTTGAAACAGACTCGACGCTAATAATGTGTGGAAGTGTTGCGAAAGGCCAGTTCAATGACACCTAGAGAATTCACCAGTTCCACTTTATCAAAGACACTATTTCGATCTTGCAACAATATAAATCTTGGAGGTACCTTAGGAGATAGGCTCATAGGCAGTAGAAAAACAAGACGACTTCACCAAATATTTTAACAGGAGCTTCAGTTCAATATACGAGTGGCAGACGATAAAAAAGACACTAAAAGCTGGAGCTACTACATTCAAGAGTAACTGGAGTTCAATACCTTATACCTCTCTTTAAAACAAAAAACAAAAAAAACTGGAGATTTCATTTTCATGGCTCCATTCCGGGCTAAGGTGATATTGCAAGTCATTTCAGAAGCCACGCGGCACCCCAATGTCAACATTTTCCTGTAATATATTGTTTTGGATCCTTTGGATGCCCGTAATACAATATCTTGTTTTAGATTTAACGTTCTTAGATGCAGATATTTTATCATGTATGTTTGAATGTATAGAGGCAGTTCCAAAGTTAAAATTATTGAAAGGCTGTGAAGAGCGTAAAAGAAATATCACGTAAAAGACGGTTGCCATCCGCTTGCGCTTATGTTGCAAGCCGTTTGCACAGTCGGGTTAATAGAAGAATAGGCGTAATGAAGAAGTGACTAGGCCCTGACTTACTTTCCAGCTGCTCAACACCCTAACCACCCTTCCTATTTCTCAACAAACATTTCACGAACATAGACTTTTCCTTCTCTCCATTATCTTACTCTACAACACCATCTATACCTCCATCTCCCTCAATTAATCCATCGTCCTCAGTTCTACTCACGCAACCACCACCATCAGAAGCTTCAATTAAGCCTCTAATATCTCTCTCTCTCAACCTTGTCATTTTCCTTATCAAAAACAGTAAACCTAGAAGCTAGGATTAAGAGAGTTAGGCTTAGGGTTATCCCCAACAGTTGAAAGAGGGAGAGACAACAAATTAATGTAATTCAGAAGAAAAATACGGAGGAGACAACGAATTCAGACATTGATGGTGAGTGGGTGATTATTAATTGAGACCATGTTATGATGTCACTATCATTTTGCATCTTAGCTGTGTAGGAGCTGAGTTTTTCTTTTCTCAGTCTAAAAGTGCAGCTGTAGGTCCTTAGTAGCTTTTTTCTGGCTGTTTTTGGTATCTTTTAGTCATTTTATTTGTCAAATGTTTAGGTGCTGGTTGTAAAGTCCTTCCATTAAGATTTAGTGTCCTGCAATTTTATTCGCAAGTCATGAAACAAATTTTTGTTCACATTAGTAGATTTAGGATTCCGATGTACATTTTGACTTAGTCGAATAGATCATGAAGCAATATATTACCATCATCAATAGATTTAGAGACAACACATTGATTGATTGCTGCAAGTTGGTGTGCACAGCAAAGAAGGGATTAATGTTGAGTAGGTTCGGGTGTTATTGAAGATGAGGTCTATTCTAGTCTTTTATGAAGTATATGTAGCTTAGTGACTGCTCGGGTCTGGAGAACTAGTGTCAGCGTTGTCTTAACATTGTCTTAGTAACTCCAATGTAATTGGTAGTGATGACCAGAATTGATTTTTGGTGTACCTGGATTATGGAATGAAGCCACCGAATCAAAACTTCCCAAATTGACAGGGTCATCTGCACTTGCCCAAGCTTATGCAATCATTTATCCTACATATACACAAACTTGTGCGCATGGTTATTTACACATGTTGAAGCAGTCAATTATTTCATGTCTACCGGTTTATGCACACAAGTTTTTACACCTCCACAAGCTTATGCAGTTATTTATTTACACCGTCTTCAAAATAAAGTTTAGGAGTCGTAAAATTTAACAAATTTCCATTCCTTTCTCCCCCACCCATACAGTAAAATTGAAGCTCCTCAATAAAATTGAGACTCCCCACAAAATGAAATTTTGATATTCTCAGTCCTTAATAATTTCGGCTCCTCTTCAGTCTTCCCACCATAATTTTTCAGTGAAATTGAAAATTTCCCCAATTCCAACTCCTTTCCCCTCCCTAATTTCCTGTAAAACTGAAACTCATTTCACCTCTCAGAATCTAATTTGATTTCAAGATAAGAATCCCAACCACAAACAAAGAAAAGGAACATACTATAACTTGGAAAATACAAAATAATTTTTTGATATAATTTCATCAGGGTATGCCAGGAACACAATATAACTGGAGTACATCAGAGGGTGTCACTGTCTGGGAACGGCAAGTTTTGTGCAAATGCACCGGGACCAAATCCAATGCTTGTTTATGCATAAACTTCATGTTGGCAACACGACTCCCGCGGGCTAAAGTGGGCATCAACATCAATAAGCAGCTCAATATAGATAAAAGATTTAATGGTGATATTGCAGCCGGTAGAGTTGCAGGTTGATTAGAACCTAGATATAGTAACATGGATTTAGCAAATACAAAGTTACACTCAATATTACATGACAACACGGACAATCACCGGACAAGGGAAAATAAGCAACACGGACATGTTGGCTTTACGAAAATGCTTGTTGACAGTCGGACAACACTCTATCCATGACTAGGTTAAGCAACGCTGGAACCCATTTCCCCAAGAGATGCATGACTGGGGTGTAACTGATAAGAGATCTCTAATCTACATAAAAGGAGATAATCACTGGCATCTTCAAATGATTTTGTAATAAATGGAGTGATTCCTACGAGATGACAGCAAAAGTTATAAAGTTTACTGATACTCCATCAATAATGCAGTATGAACATATTGGAAAAGTGCAAAAAAAAAAAAAATGTAATCCATCATGAATATACCTTGGACCTTTGTTGTCGAAACAGCTCAATAAACTGTAGCTGTTTGGTTCGTTCTTTTAGACCTGCAAACATGGTTCCTCTATACTCAATTGACCATCCAGTACTTACTTTACTGAAATGAACCACAAAGTTCCTAATCATTGGATGTAACACCTCACTGAACTACATGTCCAAGAAAAAAAAATTAAACCCGTAACATAAGACCCACAACTATTGCATGAACCATCTTACAAACACTGAATACACCATTGCCATAATGCACTAACACAGACCCTGACACAAATTTAAAAAAAAAGTCAAAGCGAGTAAGTATACCTTGACATAGATCAACAAAGATTACACGCTTCATTATTTCGACACAAAGCAATCCGAGAGAAGATATATTAGGTAGCACATCATATAATAACAACAACAAAAAATACATGAAAATAAAAAGTTATTAAGGATCAAACCATAACTCCATTACAGCAACCTTTTTCTCACTTTCCTCTCCAGCAGAACCATTGGCATCTCAACCTATTCGACAGAACACCATTCAGCAAGACCATTCACAAGGCTATAAAAACAAGCTCAACTGATGTCAACGGATAACACACCTTGACACACAGATAGCCTGCAAGTGGCTTCTAGCTGCACGTGAAGTCCCTGGAAAGCAAAAAACCAATACAATTAAGCCCAACAAACTAATACCTCAAAAACACATACAAGATACACTGAAAGAAAAATCCTTACCCAAAAACCTCCAATGAGAGTAACTAGGGCCGCTAGCTTCAGCTCCTCTGGCAGAACCCTATAAAGACACCAGGGCCGCTAGCTTCACAGAACACAATATAGTTAGGCTTCCATCTCCATCACAACAGTACAGAATCTGAGTGAGTGGTCCTTTCCCACTGCTGAGCAAAGACAGCATCTTGCCATGACTTAAGATTCCGTTACATCCCATTCCAGATGTCTTAGTCGGCTGAAAAACCAATAATCAACATAATCAAAATCAGAAATTAATTATTAAAACATAAATGAAGCTTAAAAGAAACAAAGTCTAAGAGTTTGTTGGCTTCATCTTAATGAGCCAACAAACCCAGAAACCTAATATGAGAGTAATTGCGACCTCTAGCTTCAGCTCCTATGACAGAACCCTGTAAAACACAAGTTAATACTTAATAAATGGTACCAAGGAAACTAACTCATGGAGTAACTTAATGAAAACTGCCATCAAATATTTAAATACTAGATCTCAGAGAGACACGAGGTATGAATTTCTAAGATCTTAAAATGGAAAACAATTATGGAAATATGGCTACAAACCCGGAAAAAAATTAAAGAAATGGGAACAAATGGTCGTGGACCCTTGATTAGTTATACAGTACAGAGAGTGAGAGAGAGAGAGAGAGAATTGATGGGAGTGAGAAAAAATGGTCGTGATAACACTCACCATAATTGTCTCTCTGCCATCTTATCTTCTTGCTACAGAAACACCAACTTGTATTCCAGCTGTGCGCTTCCATCAATGGTATTTCAGAGAGCTTCCAACCACCCCTTTTCTTTATTGCAGACAGAGAAATTGACCCTAAATTCAGTAGGATATAGGGTAAAGAATTAAGAGCAATGGAGGGTAAAGAAATTCAGAGTAATCAATTAAAAGAAACTGCAACCAGAGTGATAAGACAATTTGTTCTAGGACATTAATCATGTTTCATTTGCTTCAATTTTCCCAATTCAGACTGGTTTGTGCACTAACTTTGAGAATCTGCAACCATGTCGTCGAACATTTTAACCAACCGCGCTGAACTGGCATCATCCTCACCGTAGAGTGACATGTGGAACTACCGCGCCAAACTAGTATCATTCTCACTACAGACTGACTTGTGTGGTGGAACTTTCATGTCATATAAAGAACTTTCATGGCATATGAATTGAATTCCTGCATATAAAGAACAAACAAGGGTCAACACCTAAAGGAAATTGCACTTGAATACTCTGTGCATATTATCTGTTATCTCAAGTAGTAGTTTAAGAGGTTAGAAGTTACAATAGTATATAGAAAATCAGTCCTCCCAAGCAATTTTGTTTTGTCCACCATCGTACTCGTATTCCGGCCAATCACCATCATACTATAGATTCTCTCTCAGAAAAGCCCAAAGAATAATCGTCAAAGCACTCAACTAAATACCCCTACGACGCCCTACACCATCTGCTATCGAACCACTTACAATGCGCCATTAAGACACGGACTCTCCACCAGACCTTTAGTCATCATCAAGAAAAACAAAACAACGAAACTTATGAACATGAATTTTAGTACCCGCTAATGTTGTTAAAATCTTAGGGTTTCAATCATAGAGTCTTACCTAACTTACTTTCAGAGATTTAAAAAGTATAACTGATTTGGGATCAGAAAACTCTTATTCTAGTTACAACCCTCATACCAGCAGCAGTAACACGTAACATTTGAATGTACTATCCATTCTCTGGGTCCGCATCACCTGTTTATGCAATGGAGTATTCTTATAGACAGAATCAACCTAAACATATAGGGTCTGCATAGAACACTAAAAAAAAAAAAAAAAAACAACCTAAACACTTATGAGAAAAGTAAAAACTAATTCATATAACAAGCCAAGTAATTTACACATCAGTATATCAATTGAAATTCTTTGCTCAGAATCTAAGAGATTTTGGTACTCTGCGATTTTGTTTATCTCACACAAACATACAACAATGAAAATCAACAGGCATGAAAACTAGTACTAATTTGCTAACATTAAAACTTGATTTGTACCTGCTGAATCAAAGTTTCTTATGTAAATGACATGAACACCTCAAGATTTCCTCAAAATCACTTTTATAACAACAGCCATGTACAATCCCCAAATATCAATACCCTTCAGAAAAGTACCTCGATTTACAAAAACCACTTTAGAAAACTCAAATTTCCTCTGTTACATAAACACCCAAATTGAAAAACTCAACCCTAACAACAGCAAATTGAAAAACCCCTTTGCCAAAATCGTTTTTTTTTTTTTTTTTTTTTTTTTTTGCAATTCAACAGAAGTTTGGGCGTAATTAAAAGAGTGTGAAAGACAATGAGGGTTTCTTTGGATTTTTTTTCGTAAGAGGAAACCCATGGTTTCTTTGGATTTTCAGTTCCTGAGAGAGAGGTGAGATGGAAGAGTTAAGAGTGTGTGAAATACAACGGTTATAACCCCAATGGTGTCACTATCCATCCAAAAAAAATCCATCAAAACAAAAGTAACACAAAAACCCCATTATCATAAAATTTGATGAAACCAATTTTGAAATTTGGGGTTTTTGTATCAATTTTTAAAAATTTGGGAGTTTTGTATCCATTTTGTTTAAGATGGAGTTTTAATGGATCCCAATATTTAAATGGGGTTTTTGTACCACAAATTGGTCACCTTAAGTTTTTATGACTAGTTCTGGAAATACAACGAGGGTTTCGATTTTCAACCCAAATTATCATGGGGACACACATAAACTAGGGCGCGGCAAAATTACTGTTTGTTCAGCCCGAAAATTGGTAGGGTGCCAGACGAAAATTGTGTCGGCAATTAGCGACCATTGGATAAGATAGTTACCCATGTGAATTTTGTGTTTGCAAATATTATCGTCCAATCACAAAAGCTGGATTTCTATTGGCCAGGAATATGCCATACGGATCCGGGTTGTTTATCATGCCGTGAACTTGGTCGTCCTACGTACTACCGACCGGTGAACATCTAGAGTGACCAAAAATCGTACGGTGATCGAGATTCTGCTAGGTGGCACATGAGATCGGCTTAGCCAAAGTCTGGAATTTTGCTCTTAGTGGAAAAATGAGCGAGGTCGAGTGATATTGGACAAAATTTATAGATTATGGGTGAAAATTTTACAAAGGTCGATGGACACTCGATAAAAATGGTGGATAATTGGAGAAACTAATGAAATTAGGGAGAAATTGACTGACCCGAGTTACAATAGGTAAGATTGACTGAAAACAAGCGAAATTAAGTGAAGCAAGTGGAAAATTCAGTTTGAATCGATTACAATCGAAATCTCCTGGATATCGTGGGTTATATGGTTATTAACCGATGCAAACTAATTTTCCAAAAAAAATATAGGAAATTCAGTCTGAATCGATTAATAACCATATAACCCATGGTATCCAGGAGATTTCGAGTGTAATCGTTCTTACAAACTCCTCCGACTAATAGTTGTCCACTCACAGTCAGGTTTTGAGCTCGAAGTCAATTTCTTTCCCGAAGTCGTCAGAAAAGGGTTTGTTTAAGGTTTCCGGTGGAATCTTACCTGTAAATGGTCGGATTCGTCGATCTTACGAAGTTTTCGACTTATAGTAGTCCACTCCCGGCCAGGTTTCGAGATCGGAGCCACTTTCTTTCTGGAAGTCGCCAGAAAAGGGTTTGTTTAAGGTTTCGGAGAATATTCTGATGGAATCTTACCTGTAAATGGTCGGATTCATCGTTCTTATGAAGTTTCCGACTTATAGTAGTCCACTCCCGTCCAGGTTTCGAGCTCGGTGCCACTTTCTTTCTCGAAGTCGCTAGAAAAGGGTTTGTTTAAGGTTTCGGAGAATATTCTGATGGAATCTTACCTAGTAAATGGTGGGATTCATCGTTCTTACGGAGTTTCTGACTTGTAGTAGTCCACTCCCGTCCCGGTTTCGAGCTCAGAGCTTTATTTCTCGAAGTCGCCAGAAAAGTGTTTGTTTAAGGTTTCGGAGAATATTCCGATGAAATCTTACCTGTAAATGGTTGGATTCAACCATTTGGTATGGAAATCAGCTAACAAGATTATTAGATATGACTTAAGGTTCTCATTCAAATGATCTTGGATGTAAAATATCAGATATTTATGGTCCCTCAGTCGACTAGTATTGAACTCATCGTACCATATTACTTTTGGTAGATCTCGGGTTCCCATTCAAATGAACTGGAAATGACAAATATCAGATTTTATGGTTCCTCGGTGGATTTAGTCGACTAGTATGAAACTCAACTTATTATATTACTAGAGATAGACCTTAGGTTCTCATTCAAATGAAAATGGACATGTCAAATATCATACTTTAGTATATTTTAAAGCCACCGACGACTGGCCCACTTCTGCATGTAGTGAGAGAAATATATTAAAGACACTGGCCCACTTTTGTAGTATATTTTATAAAAAAAGTTCTAAGGGAATGTGGTGAGACCGATGAGTTCATAGGAGTTAAAGTCAACGCATTGAAGCCACCACCGCATAAACAAAGGAAAAATATTTTACATAAAATTTCACAAAAATTACGCGACAGTCCCCACTTTCGGAAAGAAATTAAACACGGACCAAACTGTACTTTTTCGTCCAATAAAGATTTTGTTGACCAGTCCTGTACGCATTGAGTTTACTTTCCAAATATATTTCAATTGGCCGTGAGAAATTTATTAAAATAAAAGGACTTGCGAAACATGGACCAAACTGTACTTTCCCCACTGCCACCTCCGCTTTAAAAAGGACTCGAAAATACAATTGCCTTTGTGGAAAATTATTGAATGCAAATGATTCATACGATTTTTTTATCCAAAAATCACTATCGACGTGAAATAAAAAGAGAATTGGTGGTCGGTAACAAACAAAGGAATAAACGAGTAGTCTATGGGAAGTGTATAATGTAACACAAGAAGCTGCCGCAAACCGCTTGCGCTCCATTCCACAGACCGTTTGTGCTCTCAAACATCGAGCCGAGAAGAAAGTAAACAAGTGGCAGAAAGTAGGGATATACCGTGATACAAAGGGTCTGTTAGTGAAAGCGTGTGTGCAGAAATGGGCTCACCAAATTAATTGATGCAAAAAAAGTTGGTCTAGAATTACAAAGAAATAACGAAAATCAAGTTTATTTAGTGACCAGAGTGTTATTCCAGATTCCATATACGTGTTAGACCAAAGAGATCGTTGAATACTTGAGTCTTGTATGCATGCTCAACACACGGGTGGAACCCCTTAACTTTTTCCCTTCTTACTTCCAAAATCAAAGAAACTTGTTCTGTAACACCACGAGTACTCTGACATCCGCCATCTCCTCCCGACAGTGCTACGTACCCCCTCTCATTTAGTCCTTCGTTTCTGTTGTTGCCAATGTAAAATAAAAAATTGTTAATTTTTTACCGCCAAACTGAAGAATTGTGATTTTGGCCAGATGAACATTGGAGAGTCTTATTGCTTTTCCAAGGAAAGAAAGGAAAGATGAGGCTCTGCTTGAGATGAAAGTTACAATGTGTCGCTCCCCTACTGGTCCCTAGCAAAATACCATTCACTCTCTCTTCCTCTCAAATGTTCATCTGCCAAAACAGTCTACAGTCTTCAAATGTCAGAGTGAGATGAGGACTTGGTCTTCTTCTAGAGTGGGTAAAATTCTCGGTAAGTTATGAAATACCTCTTCTTAGCACTACCATTTACAATAAAAATCACCAAAAATGAAAGGAAAATAACATAGAGCACTTCTTATACAAGAGAAGCTTAGATTGATTATTAAAAAGAGTATTTGATTCTTGCACCGGTCATCTGTTTCTGGTATATTTTTAAGTTTGAGAAGTCCTTAAATTAGAACACCACAAAGCATCGAACCGACATCTCCCTCTCTCTACCTCTTCCCTATTCATCTCAAGGCACCTGCTTTCTCTTTCTCACTCCTCCTTCCAGACATGGAGTAAGACATGAAACCACTGTGCCACGGATCCCTTACTATTGTGTCTTTGGTGTCATTAGCCATCAGCTAAATGGAGAACATAAAATGAAAAACCTGCAAAGCCATTAGCTAAGGCACTGACGAAGCTTTAAATAAACAATAACAGCACGAAAACCGCTTAAAGACTTGAGGTTCTATTTCTTACTAATTCTCTCCTAGGCACTGACAAAGTATTGTTTGGAGTGCTAAATGAGCAAGATAATTATACAATACGCAAGCTTGTGTCGTCGTGTCGAGCATCATAATTAACAAGCTTTTATGGCAAAATAAATTACAAAAAAACTACAAGTCTACTATTTGCTGAGTTCCCACCCATATTCCTAGGTATGAGGTCTCAAGTAGCTGGAAAACGTTGAACACAGTGAGACGCAACCAGTAATCTCTCCACTGTCAATCTCTGCCACAGGGCAAGTATCTCTCCACTGTATGCTTGAAAGAATTTAACTAACATCTCTTTTCTTTCTCCTCTCCATTATCTCCTCTTCTCTCCATTTAATCCATTCACGATTCGAAGTCAACCATTCCCTGTAGTCGACCTTTATCACCGTCAATACGAACCCACACCTGTAGTTTTGTCTTATCCTCTCTTTTCTACAACAAATGTGGAGATAACGAAGTAATGAGTTGAAATCTTATCTCAGCATAGAAGTGATAAGATTTCAGAAACATTAATGGAGAGTATAATTTTGACTTTGAGAAAGCTCCATTTTTTCTTGTGGTAGGGAGTTAAGTACGGTGCAGGAATTCAGCCTGGTGAGTACGAGATTCACTCTCCTCGGAATCTAACTACTGGAGATTGGTGATCGGATCATCCAAGTGTTGGCTGTTTCTGAGAGGGATGTTGTTTAGGGAATCCCAGATCTTGTTTGCAAACTAGAAAATATGCTGAAGTTAAACCGGCTTGACCAAAGTAGCATCTTGGCGTTCTCATTAGTCGGTCGTGCCAGCTATGAAGATTATATTAGCGTAATGTGTTAACTAGTTATTTGAGACTTTTAAGCGTATAAAAATTGGGTGGTGCTAAATTTTCAATTTACAAATGTCATGCTTTCACATACAGCTCGAACTCACGACCAATTTAGTGATAAAATTGGTCAGAACTCAAGATTTTATTCCTTTTTATGTAATTTGAACCCAATGAATCAATGAATGTTAAATTGAATGATTATTTGTGTGCAAGTTTAATTTGATTCTTATTTTTATTTGATTTGAATTTGGTTCTCATTTGAGATTTAGACAGATTCGGTCAGGCCAGACAGCCAATCTGAATCTATTTTTTTTATATACTAAGATTTATATGTACGACTGATTTGGGTCAGTCATAACTGAATGAGCGTTAACACCGGTCGTTGATATAAGATATACAGCGACCCGCACAGCCACGTCATAGATGAAAAGACGCTCGAACAACGACCCTTTCCCCGACCGCCAAAGCAAGTCATTTAACTCGTATCTATGACTTTCTTTGACCGTCGCGAAACTGCTATTTTCCACTAGTGTTTGCATTAATAGTTCAGAATGGGAATTTCTGTGTAGTCTCCATATATTTTTCATGGGATTGACTTTGGTAAATTTCTGTGTACATCCTATGAGATTAGTGCAATCACAATTGAAAGTCTCAAAAATAAGGGACGGGCTAATCCATTTCATAAACATCAGTATGATCACCCATTGAAGCTCTCGCTCCGCTGAATGTGATTACTGTTCTTCCGCTTCATATGCTATTGTTATAGGCTTAGCGCTGTTATAGAGAGTCTGCAGATTAAAGGTCGAGAGCTCAGCTGGTTGATCTCCCGTAACTCTCAGTCTCCCTGTCTTTGCATTCTTCCTAAGGGACCAAGATTCCTCCTTAATTCAGATTGTAAGCTCACCGGTTATTAATAACTTGATACGATCGTTGTATCTATGCTTCTTGATTTGGGAGATATTGACTCCACGAACAATGCCAAATGACATCTCTTGAGCATACTAATCAGTCTTTTACACCGGCATTTTACCAAACACATTTTACACCGGCATTTTACGAACAATGCCAAATGACATCTCTGGAGCATACTAACAATCTTTCAGGCTGTTATAGAAAAGGTGACAGCTAGAGACAGAGGGAAAAACAACAACAAAAGGTCCCGCTAGAAGGGGATGAAGGGTGTAAAAGGAGTGTCACAAAAAAGCTTTGCAATCCGCTTGCTAGGCCTGTCAATATATGTCCGATATCCGGAATCCATTTCCGATTATTCGAGATCCTATAAGATTTTATCCGTTTTACCGGATATCGGATACGGATATTTCTTTCTTAACATATCGGAATCGGATTAGGCTATATCCGTTTGCTTAATATCCGATATCGGATATTTCTTCCTTAACCCAACTTAGTGCTTCGAAGTTTCTTACTTTCTTTAGCATTTGCTTGTGTTTCTTTTCATGTATGTGTGAGTGAGAGACTTAGAGACATAACTATTTAAGAGTAATGTTTTAAGACTGTTTATGTATGAGAAATGAAACTTAAATTTCACCTCTGAAGCTTTACAGGTTATTGATTTTTTTTTTGGTCAGAAACGGATATTGTCGAATATTTATCCGATATCCGATGGCTTAATATATCGGAATCGATATCTGATTTTGATATCCTATAGGATATTATCAGATATCAATTATTCGATAGTGCTTAACCTGTCGGATATCGGATTCCTTAATATCCGACGGATATTCTTCCATTGACAGGCCTACCGCTTGCACCCTCCAACACCTAATGCGAATATTCATGTTTAATACCTTCTTTTCCTTTCTTCCCTGAGAACCAGAACTAGGTGCACTGCCTAACACCGAAACTTGTCTTTATTTCCTCCCCAATTTATTTTCTAAAAGAAACCTAACCTTATCCAACCTAATCCCATTTCCCTCTCTCCCTTATCTTCTCCTTCTCCTTTATTTCTCTGTCAATCTCTTCTTCATTTGTATTTGTATGCCCACTTGCTTCCCCCGACCTCTCTATCTCTAAACTATGTTATCTTCAAACATCTACTCTTACCAATTCTTTACCCTATAGCCTACTGGTTTTAGGGTCAATTTCTCTATGTCTCCGCAATAAAGAGAAAGGGTGGTTAGAAGCTCTCTGAAATCCTATTGATGGCAACGCATAGCTGGAATACAAGTTGGTGTTTCTGTAGCAAGAAGATAAGATTGCAGAGAGACAATCATGGTGACCAAATTGTTATTAATTGTTGAATTAAAGTCAACGTTTGGGGAAATTGTGCATAAACGGAGATGAGATTGTAATGTAAAAACCATGCCCGGAGTAGTTGGTGAAGCAAGTTGTAGTATTAATATCTAGGTTTAATTTTAGTTTTTTCCATGATTTAGGCTTACATAATTAATTAGTTCTACTATAACGCCAACTGCAATAGGTGAGTAGGAAAAGCAATGGAGCTGGAAACAGTAAGACTTCATAAATGACATACTATACAGTACAGTGGTTGTATAACTTGTATGCATCGCCAGTGGTGGAGGAATTGAAGAACCACCAGTACTAATGACATTAAATGGTTGGATATTACCATACCCGCTAACCCTGCTGTTCCTGAGACCATTGTTACCATTTTGAGTATCTTTGAAAATTTCTCTGATGCCGTTCCATCTGCATTGTAACAATCGATAGTGATGATTTTTTTTTTTACTTTTTTTTTTGAAGCATGACGTGATGATACATAGCCTTTGCCTTCTTCTAGGGGAATAGCTGACACCTGCATTGCTAATACGAACCCATTACCATGCTATCAATTAGGCATAATAAGAAGAAAACTTTGATAATTGATGAAGCTGTGACTGCTTCTGAAAATTTTGTTCAAAGGCACCTCTAAATTAACATAAAATTAATAAATCATCCGGTGAGTGAATATGCTTCCTTAGATAGATTTACTATAAACATCTGCTTTTGATTTTTCTTACTAAAATAACTGAGTCCGGTGATGACGAAGACACAAATACATTTTAGACTGTGAACAAAGAAAGTAATGCCAAAATGACAACGAAAAAGTCAGACTTTTAATTGATATTTTACTAAAATAACTTGATAACTATGGTTATAACCATGAGTTACATGACGTCACATCTACTAAATCCAATGGTCGAAAGCCTGCTAATTCAAAAATGCTCTAGCACTGCTGGAGCAAAAAAAAATTCCGTCAGACAAGCTGTTCTAAATAAGGCTTGAACAATTACGCAAACTACTAAAAATCAATTGTAGATACTGGTCGTACCAAATTTAGTGTACCAAAACAAAAATAAGGTGATCCTGCAACAGACGCCGATGAGAGAAGAAGTGCCAAAACTCTTATGCCAGAAAGAAGAGCAGGAACAACCTAAATCCAATCCCACCTTAAAATCCACAATTTCATTAACTTAACTCACAAAATAAAATAAAATAATAGTTGCATTGGAGGAAAAATTGGTTCTCCTCAGGCAAGATAACTGATATGCGACATAGGTTTTTTGTGGGTAAATACAATAGAAAACCCATATACTTAGATTCCGCATTTACCAAAAAGAAATAAAACCAACTTTAAACATCCAACCAGGAATCCAAATTTACAATCCCATACACAGTCCACTTGTTTCCATATTTATCAAAATAAATTTGCTTTTCTACTAACACAGAAATATCAAATCGAAAAACGTAATAAGAAAGTTCGTTTGAATAATATTTAAAATCTTGTCCTCAGAATAATAGTATAGCATCCGTACTCTACTCTACTATACTACCACCTGATTCGCACACAAAAAGCTTGTGTGTACTCTACTGCAAAAGCTTGTTTCTCTGCAAAATCAACCCAACTCAATGCACAAGGTACCTTGTTGTGAACCTTTAATCTTTTACAACCATCACTACCACTAAGAAGAATATATATATAGGAGGGAGGGGGAGAGGGAGAGAGAGAGAGCAACTGATGGTGGTAATGGAGAGGGGAAGAGGGTTTGCACCACTGCCACCAGGAACTGCACCACGACCTCATATACAATGCGTGCTGCCCCACCAAGTCTCTTAAGTGAGAGAGAGAGAGTGGTAGATGAGGTCTGTTTTGGCAAGCGAGTAGAAAAAGGAGATAGGGTATGTTAAAAATGCTACTCAAGTAGGACCCACTCACCATCCATGTCAAATTGAAATCTTATCTCTTCCTCATACCTCATGCTGCAACAATTTAATGCGTTGTCTCCATATGACTTCCCGAAGCCAACAGTGTGTCTCCGCAACAGACTGTGTAACAAGATCAATTGAGAAGATTACATTTTCTTCATTTTTATACCAACTTATAAATTCTTTACGATAGGTTACTGCTGGTGAAAGAATTGGATTACCAAGGGCACACGCTAAGGAGAACATGTTCTATACTACAATGGAGCACGCTAACTTTGCAACATTCTTCATGGTTTTCGCCATTTCTATACAAGAACTTGCGGTTCTAGATATCCAGCAAACAGTAACTTGCTTTCAGATGTAGAGCTGGCCTGCAATTTTTTTCTTTTTTAAAATAACTACCTAGCAACATTCACAATAACTATGATTACAGAGTTATAAAGAATGGTGAGTACCTTATTAGTGCTCAGCGCAGCAGGTTGGGAAGACTGATTAAGACAGTCCTCCAACTTTGAGAGTAGAACATGTCACCCAGATGAAGTGAGTATCTGCAAATAAATTAATTTGCGCTCGATAAGCATTAGGATGTATGCTTAAGAAAGTGACAGCAATACAGAATGTGTGCAGCTCCACCAATCCCTTAATAAAATTGACAAATATACAAGCCGTGTGCAAGGCGAATACAACTTAAGAAGAAAAACAAAGATAAAAGCTAAAATAAAGAGAAGAACTAGGTTGCACAAAAGCAACAACTAGAAAGAAACAACTTGAGAGATCTTAAAACAACTACAAACCAAAATGTTAGATTACCCCTTCCTTCCCCCGCCTACGTGTCATGTAGCTATTGGTCAATGAGACCCTATTTCATCCTTAAGGTTAAATTTGATGAAATCAAAGGTCTGGATTGAGCCACCTAATAGTGGTGGAAAAGGGAGAGGAGAAAAAGGGGTGGGAAAATCTAGCAGCTTCGCTTTTTTAACGGCCAATTGTTGACCTATTACTCCCTCTCTCATTCTTCATTTAAATACGAAATGCAATCTATACATTACATTTGCAACTTCTATACCTATTTATCTGTTTATGTCCAACCAAAAAAAATATATATATATACTCACTCCTATTCTGGAAAATAGGCTTTTTGTTTTTTTCCTTCGGTTTTTCATATTTTTAGGTTAAAATAAAAAAGTGATAGTATTTTTCTTTTAGAAATGGACGTAGTAGTCTCCCCCTTTTCAACTTACTCATCTTGCAAAATATGCGTCAATTTTGTTTTCAATAATCATGTGGTTGTGGATTCAACTCACACAGACAGTTGCCGTAGATTGATTTATAAGTAGGAAAATTGTGTATTCTCCGAGATTTTAACTCTTAGTCCCATAAGATGTTCTCCAAGTGATTGAGTGATGTAACCAAAATGCAATAGTTCCATGTTGTTTGCTAATAATATTTAGAGTTTTCTACGGTAGGTTCTCTAAAGTTCGAAGTACTTGAATTTTTAAATGATTGGATTTATGTGTAACTTGGAGAATTACTGTTGTTTTCATCTTATATGTATTTTTTTGTTCGGGAAACCTTAATTTTATTAGAGCAGCAAGTCTGGTCGTTGTACCTACTCCCGGTTGTCTCTCTTATTAGAGTTTCTTATGTAATTCAAGGGTCAAACAAAAACTCCATAGGCACGAGGTTAAGGAATCATATTTTCTTTCACTTGATTATTACTTTTCAGTTTTAATGGTTTGGAAATATCATCAGCTAGCCTAGTTAGTTTATTGTTGAGTATTGTACTGGACCGTAGATGTGCGCAGAATGTCATTCTAGGTGATGTATAAGTGCAGAGAAATTTGTTCTTGATCCATTTTGGTAAGGGTGGATAATGCTAGAGATGGTTTGCATCAACAGTATGTCATATCCCACATTGCAGCTTATATAGTGCGTGTATATTTTTCGTTATGCGCATATATTTCTCCCTTAAGATTTGTGTTCAGCATTTTGGTTTCTAATACATCTATGGTGGCAATAGATGCGATTCTTCAGTTGATTTACAAGGCGGAAGAATTTGTATTCTATTTTTTTCTCTCTTAAGTTTCTTGTCATTCATTATTTTTCTGATGTTTATCTTCTCAGCCTTATGCAGAAGTTAAAGCTAGAGAGTATCTGGACAAGCCTGCTATACATGAAACAATGGTCGAGGTGACTGGGAACCTTGGTGGGTATAAACAGAATGTCCATTTTTTTATGTAGTTATCTTCAGTTGTTGTTGTGTACCTAATGGGTATCTTGACTGGTAACCTTGGTGGTAGACGAAGAAATAGCCCACACGGACGTTGACCAAAGTAGATTTTTAACTAGCCGTGCTCTGCAGATTCCTTGGTGATCTTTAGGGTTCACTGGCCATTGAAAGCCTCTTTGTTGTTGTGGCCAAAACAGAACGAAACCCACTTATCAGCTTTCAGGGTGTCCGGAGACATTATATGCCATGGCACTTGCCCTTCTTAAGAGCAACCAAGCTTGATTCTTGTATACTTCTGTAACTTATATATTCAATGAAGGCTTTATTTGCGTCTAGTGATAGTTTGGGTAGAACTTATTCTTTGCAAAGTTATAATTGAGATTGTAACAGCTGATTATATCACAGGTTTGCAGCCGATAAGAAATATTGTTGCAAGGTTTAATGGATTCAGGTACGCTTCCACTTTGTTTATCACTGTTCTTTGTTTCTAACTATTTTAAAGCTCAATAGATTTCTCTGTTTATTTTTCAATAGATGGGAAACAGTATAGCAACAACTAATGCACACCAGTTTTATTGTAAAGTACCTCTAACGAGATCTGCAAACTTATGACGTGCAAGGGGACCAAAGCATAGTAGGTCTCATTGTAGGTCTAGTTTTGACTTGAATTGTAGGTCTCATTTGCAAAAGTGAGTTTCTTCCAAAATTCAAAGGCGACAGTGCACGCTTTGTATCCTCAAAAATGAGGAAAAAATATGTTTTGTATCATTTTACAAGATATTCACCCATTGATTGTAAGCTTTATAACAAGCCATCACTTCTCTAGTTTTGACTTGAATTGAAGGCCTCTTTTGCAAAAGTGAGTTTCTACCAAAATTCAAAGGCGACGGTACACGCTTTGTAACCTAAAAAAATGGGACAAAATATGTTTTGGATCATTTTACAAGATATTCACCCATTGATTGTAAGCTTTATAACAAGCCATCACTTCTCTAGTTTTGACTTAAATTGAAGGTCTCTTTTGCAAAAGTGAGTTTCTACCAAAATTCAAAGGCGACAGTACACGCTTTGTATCCTCAAAAATGGGGCAAAATATTTTTTGGATCATTTTACAAGATATTTACCCATTGATTGTAAGCTTTGTAACAAGCCATCATTTCTCTAATTTTGACTTGAAATGAAGGTCTCATTCGTAAAAGTGAGTTTCTACCAAAATTCAAAAGCGACGGTACATGCTTTGTATCATCAAAAATGAGGCAAAATATTTTTTGGATCATTTTACAAGATATTCACCCATTGATTGTAAGCTTTATAACAAACCATCACTTCTTTAGTCTAAAAGACTTGCATAACCTATAAGAGTTAAGCACGAAGGTTTCACATACCATTTTAGATAACCAATATCAAAACCAAAACTACAAAGTAATCTTATTTTGATATGTTATCAAGGAAACAATTGCCCGAAGCAATTTTCCCTAATAGTTTAGCAAATTAAAAATTGACTAAGCAGCTTAGTTCTTTTGCTAAAACGATTGCAAAAATACAATCGCTTGTTTGATAAGACCAAAATAAAGATCAGAAATAACTTTATTTTTCTCACCAGGTTCTAATTATTCAAACAATAACTTAGACCTTTCACTTTAAACAAGACAAGTACTAGGTTAGTTAACTAGTATTTGTTGTTAAGGCATTCGATTAGACTTGAATAACCGAATCCTCCACTTTGATAAGTCTAACTAAGATCAGAATTAACTTAGTTTCTCTTATCCAGAATCGAATTGGACTAAACAAATGATCCCGATTTTTTTTGTTAAGCCATAAACAATTCATACAAACCAAATAAATCAACTTGCATAATTATTTATCTTAACCGGAAGCAATTGAAATAAACATAGACATTAAAGTACCGCAATTGCACCGTAATTTCGTTAAGCCTAAATAATTGATACCAAACAATATATAAAGATAACAATAGTTTTTCTCAACTGGAAATAATTGAATCACACACACATCCATACACATATAATGGAGTAAACATCAATTGTACCAAAATTTTGTTAAGCAAAAGCAAAATATATGTAATAAAATCAGGCTTTTCTTAAACAGGAAAACGATTAACTAACAAATTCGTTACCTCAAATTCCGCATCCTCTTCTCCCCAAAAATATATGTCATTAAGCGCAAGTTCAAGTTAGAACTCTCCCCCGTTATGTTGTCATCCTCTCGCAAGAAAAAAGAACAACAACAAAAAGCAACCTTTACAAGAGAAAGGTTGAATCGGTTTTAACTAATGCATAACAAAAGTTGAAAACCCTGAAACACATATGCTTTTTTGCTAAACCAAAATGATTCAACATATTGTGACTTTTTCACACATGAGTTTCAATCGGAACCCCTTATGATCCTTTGATAAAGCCTACCAACATGGGCTAGAACTAAATCCCGCTAAATCAAAAAGTCACCCACACCATAAGGGTTCACACATATGAGATCGAATATTAAGGTTAAGAAAACCGAAATCAAACATCCCATAAACACATAGCAATAATATAAAGCATTCAAGCACAAGCTATGTAATTGAAAAACTATCACAAGAAAAATTATAAAATAATAATTTTATTCATAAATAAGATAGTTTTATTCAAAATAGACCTTATACAATTATCGAAAGAAATCAAAAACTGATGTCTATTTTTTCTTTTAACAAATATCAAAGATCATCTTCAATTTCCTCAAATTTTTCAGGATCTTTATCGACAACATCTCGACAGATATCTCGGATTCTACACACAGTACCTTGATTATGTTCACAGGCTAAAGCATTAACCTTTCGATTAATATTCCGAGCATACTCCATGTTACGATTCCAAGTTTAATCAGCTTTCTTTGGTTACGGATAACAGTTCTTAGTAGTGCTGCATGTCTATGATGAGTTTCGATAGTACTGATGAGGACTTGACGTAGATTGATATTATCAATCTTAGTATCCAAACTGTTTTGGACAAAGAGATGAGTCATATCTTCCTTTTCATTTTCTTTATCTTCATAACCAGGTTTCTTGAAGGTATCATCAAGATGAATAGTTTCCTTAGAAGTAATTCCACTCAAGGCTTTCAGGAGATTTGCTTGAGATCTGGTTTGAGGTTACATCCTGTTACCATAGGTTCTTAAAAAAGATGAGTACATATATTTGAGAAATATTTAACACATTCCAAACATAGGAGTCAGCCTTAAATAAATAATTCTGACCAGATTAGAAAAGATTTTCGCATCTAATGTGTTAATGAATCACTAAGATCCTTTGGAAAGAATCCATCTTTTAGATTAGATATCAAAAGATATTCTTAGACAAGTAGATTTACCATGTTTACACAAGTTGTTGTAAGACAGCTTTTCTACACTAGAAGACCGATTAGATATCTTCAGGTAGATTGTGTAAACTCTCTATATTGAAAAAGAGAGGTTTTTCAGGATACACATTGCCCAGGTGTGTGTGCTTCCTTACTTTATTTGATTGGGCACTGTAAGGATGCACATTCCAACACGATCAAGTGTTGGGGTGTGAAGAAACTTCCTTACCAAATACCTTTTGAGGAAATTCTTCCTTCTTATTTTCAGGAACATGATCATGTTCCTTGTTGTGGGTTTTGAGCCCATTCTCTTTATCAGGAATATTCCGTGATGCAATATCCTTGATCACATCTTGTGCCCAAGATGGTATGTTCCTTGAGCTAAAACCCGTGTGATATTGATCTGCCATTAGACAGAGTGTCGAATCCTTTTGTTCAAGACATTCTATATGTCCTTTTAAGGTATCCATTCCTTATTGGAAATGTTTTTCTAAACACTTATTAAGGTATACCTTTCGACATGTCTCTGTAAGATGATCTTCTATAAGGACCTTATTCCTTATTTGTGAATGCTCCAGCGATTAAGTAAGAATTTCACACTCTAAAGTTTGTTGATATACTTTGTTGCACAAAGCCAATCTTTGTTCCAAATAATCAGCTAGATTATTTTGAAGACTGAGTGTTTATCGCTTTCCTTCACAGATTCTTACATTTGATTGAACAATAAGTTCTAAGACATCATCTAGGCTGTCAATGGTTTATCCTCCTTCTGAATAATTTTCAACATGTTTGAAAAACCTTTCCAAGATTTTACAAAATCCAGAACTTGGACAGACTAGTGAATCAAATATTTTTTCTCTTTTAAAAACAGAAGATTTTCCACTAGAGATTGGAGATGTATCCAAAACATGTTCCTTGTTTTTTGGATTCATTCTTCTCTGATCAGAATCCTGATCCTTAATCAAGTTATCAGTCTTAGACTTTTTCCTTGTTTTTCGAAAGGATTTATGAGACCAATTTCAATTGACCTTTTCTGAGACCGTATTCTCATCATCTTGATGAACGTTAACTGAGTTCTTCATAAGATTAGCTTTGCTTTTCTTATTTTGACTCATTTCTTATAGGTTGGATCGCACCAAACACAGATTGTTAGATCTTTTCGTGTTTGCCTGCTCTGATACCAATTTAAAAGACGAGGGTACCCAAATATACCTCAATCTAAAACTTTTCCACCTATAAGTCCTTTCTCTGAAAGTGATTGTCTATAGACTGAGTCGAGACAATACAACTAATCGGTTCACACTTCGTGTGATCATCTATGGATAGAGATCGAGACAATACAAAAACGAAGTATAATTACTTGATAATAGGTTCGGACTTAACCAAACACTATAGGATTGCTATCAAGTAATTAGGAATTAACATTTGTGTATTTTACTTTCTAATTATAATAAATCAATTATAATTGCGGAAATAGAAAAGTAAAAGACACAACAAGATTTTGTTAACGAGGAAATCGTAAATTGCAGAAAAACCCCGGGACCTTGTCTAGAATTGAATACTCTCAGAATTAAGCCGCAATACAAAATCTAAACCAACTTCGTATAGTTGAGACCAAGCAACAAAACCTATAGTTCACCTAGTTCCCTCAGTATCCCTGCGCCTCTAACTTGTAATAAGTCACGCACTTGGAACAATTCCTTTGGTTCGTATTCCAAACAGTAAAGGAACAACAAATCTGTTTGGTAATAACTCTTTTCAAACAACGTGATATGAGTTTGACAAAAGGCTCTTTCGTTTATCCCAATAAACTCCTTTGTCGGGTTTTTAGATCAATCTAAATAACAACTACCAAAGTAATTGTTTAGACTATGCAATCAATAATAGGATCTGATCAAGATACTAAATACTGATGCCGATCTACACAACTAATCAATCCAATCTATCACAAAGATAAACCGATTATAGTTGGATCCCCAGCCGATCAAGTTTTGTGCACACCAAAGATTATGAACCCAAATAGAAAATCTTCTTTGTCTTCAAATCTTCTTAGATCTTCAATAAACACCTGCACACAAACAACTTGAATCTCTTGTGATCAATCACACACAGAATGGAGTTTGTTAATGATGGATTATCACAAGATGTCTATATATCTACAAACAGTTCTACAGATCCCCGTCGATACTTCGATCTAGTTTGAGTGAATCTTATATCAGAAGAGAAGATTCTCAAGCATAAAAAAATTAGGTGCAATCAAAGTTCAACAACCGTTAGTCAATCAAATCAATTAAAAACTAAAGATAAACTGCAATTATCTAGTTTCCTACCAACGGTCCTCGTAGAGCTTCTCAATCCCAAAGAAGTCTTTAAAACGAGGGGTCGTAAGAGATTTCGCCTAATTAGGTTACTCTCCTCTCCGAAGACGGCTCCACCAGTAACAACACAACTAGGTAGTTTTGCTGGCTCTGAGGATTAGTTTGCTCGAAATGCAAACTTCAATATTTATAGACAAAGGAAGTTTGGACACCAAGGAATTTCCAAAACCGAATATTTTCAAAGATATGCAATAAAGCCCAAAATCGGTTTTCATAATTCCTGGAAATGCTCTATCCAAATATTGACCGAAATCTCAGTAGAAAATCTCCAATTAGTAAATGCACATTACTAATTTTTATTTTCTAAAGATATGCATTTAATTGCTGGAAATTAAAAGCATATAAAACTAAAAACCTTAATTAAAAGATTCTCAATTTATTTCGATCCGGGATTTTCCTTTAGTTACTAAGGAATATCTTTGAACAATAATAGATAAGAGTTATTGCACATGTTCAAAGTATGTCGACATATTTACTTTTTAAATCCTTTTTCATATTTACAATCTTGGAACCGATTTGCCACACATCCAAATAAGTTTAGAATTGGTTCATCTGACTTCCAAGAACTATGTGATTGATTATCATATCAAATCACTAATCATGGGTTTAACGTTTCTACCAAAACAAGTTTCGGTTCTACCTCCATGTGGGTACTAGGATCGGTCACACTAGTTTCCAAAAATTGGTTGACTAAGTACCAGGATCGGTTACCACACTCTTATGGTATTTACTTGTGATCGGTTGCACAAGTCACAAGATCGATTACACCAATTACTAAGACTTGTTGCACCTCTTACAAGGATCGATTCCATATACTTTTGATCGGTCACACCTCTTACTAGGATCAGTTACCCAATGTCTAGAGTTGGTCACACCAATTACAACATATCGATCATACCATCTCAGGTGATTACTTAAGATCGGTTTCACTAATAAAAGTCATACCAATACAAAAGTCAGGCCTTGTGATTAGTTTTACCAAGATACATAAACAAGTTATGAACGGTTATACTAAACACACATATTGGTAATCCAAAGATTTGCGATGAATAACAATACCAATAAGCCTAGCGATTTCCCTTTCGATTCACAAAACAAGTTTATGAATATACTTCTTTTAAACGAATGTAAAACATTGTTTCTTAGGATGAAATCTTCACCCATACCCATACATAATCACAATAACATTCATACAATTATGTCGATGTCTTATATACGAAGTTTAAAAGATAGACGTTATACTTCGTATTATAATTCCTTAATACTATGTCTAACTAGAGTATAATCATTCACAGCTTTGCATTTATGTTTTCAATATACACGACTTGAAAGATACGTTAGGAATGAAACAGTTCAAGTCAAAATATTACTAACCTCAAGAGGAAGGATGATGTCGTTGATGTAGCTCTTTACTTCTTCATATTCTTCAAGTCTTCGAGTAATACTTGTATGTCTCATATCCTAATAACTTTCTTGTTAACCTATACGAAGTCGACTCTAGTATATAATCAAGCGACTCTTTAAATGAGTTTTGGTTCACTAAAATATGACAATCAAACTTGACATACCAAAGCTTGGTGGGTTCAACCGAGCAATGATCTAACATACACTACTATTACAATACTAAATGGCAAACCTATTATCTCCTTCTATAATTACTTTTTTGTGCTCCATATCTTTAACCCACTGAAGAGCTTTGAGTAGAACCATTGATTCAGCTTGATTCACATATTTGGATCTTGCTGAGAAGGCCATTGCTTCCACGAATCTCCCTGCAGAATCACGAATTATTAAAGCAAACCCAGCATTAGTATTTTGAGAGGTGAAAGAAGCATTTATGTTCATTTTTAACCAATTTGATGGGGGTTGTCTCCAAGTTTCAGAATGGTCTATGCAGTTATTGTTTTAGTTCTTCTTAACATGGCTCATGCAGTTCATGTCTATGTTATTCATGTGAGAAAAAAATCTTTTGCACAATGCTCCTAGGATGAGATGATTTATTTTCAAATACTTTTTTGCATCTAGCTTTCCATATATTCCATAAGGTGCAGGCTGCAATATTTGCCAGATGCTTGTTTGAAGCTTTTAAAGAGTTTTCATCAGCAAAGCAGGAGATGATCCAGTCTTTTACAGAATTATGTTCTCTTTTTGAATGATGCAGGGCTGTGGCGATTCCAAACCAGATGGTATCAGAATAATGACAGCTGCTGAGAAGATGAGTGGTTGTTTCCTCTTCTTGATTACAGAAAGTACACATACTAGAGACTTCTTTCTTGTATCTGCTAACTCTCTGGTTAACTGGCAGAATGTCTTGACAATATTTCTATAAGAATTGCTGAATTTTATAAGGGACTTCCATATGCCATAATCTCAGCCATTGAGTTTCTTGGAGTGGGTTATTTTGCTGATGAGAATCCTGAGGTTTTGTCATTTCCCTGTACAGAGAATTAGTTGTGAACTTTCCACATCTTGTTAGAGACCATCTAAATTTGTCTTTGCCAGAGTTTTGACCTCTTATGTTTAAAATCTGTTGAACTTGATTATTATTGAATTGGTTATTGAGTTTGTTGACATTCCAGCTTCTTGTTTCTTCAATGATAAACTCAGACACTTTCATATGAATTTACCTTGCTGTTGAGTTATGACAGTTGCAGTAGAATTCATTCCTTCTATCTTGGGAAACCATCTGTGTTTGAAAGCTTCTACATCTTTACCATCCTCAATTTCCCAAATGTAGTGATCTTTAATTACTTGAAGGTCTATCTGTATGCTCTGCCAAACCCAAGAACTTTTTTTTTTGCAGCATTGTCTAGTAACAAATCTTTTCCTTTGAAGTATCTTGCTTCTAAGACTTTATACCACATAGCTTGTTGTTCATGCAGAAGTTTCCATGCTAGTTTAGCTAGGAGAGTCAGATTCATAACTTTTAGATCCTTTAAACCAAGACCACCATATCTTTTTGGTTTGTTTACCTTCTTCCAAGATATATTGTTGCCTCCCTTAGCATTCTTTTTATTCCAGAAATAGTTCCTTTGAATTCTTTCCATTCTTGTTATGGTTTTATCTGGGACTTCAAAGATACTCATTTGATAGTTGTCCTTTGTACTCAGAGAAGCTTGAATTTGAGTAGTTCTGCCTGCTTGAGAAGTGAGTTTCCCTTGCCAAGTCTGCAATATACCTTCCATTTTGCTAGCTGCTGCATCAAAGAACTTATCTTTACTTCTAGGTGTTTGGAGAAAAGTTCCCAGGTATTTTTCTTTGTCATCCATTTTCTTCATTTGAAGCATATTTATAATTTCTTCACATGTTTCTTTATTAAGATTTTTGTTGAAGAAAACACTTGATTTTTCCAGATTCACCATTTTCCCAGATGGAGAAGTAAACTTGTATATGATGTTCTTAAGATTGTTTATTGATCTTCTGGTAGCTTTTGTAAAAAGGATGCAGTCATCTGCAAAAAGTAAGTGTCATATTGCTGGACCTGTTTTTGCTGGAATAATTGGTTTTATGATTTTCTCATTTCCTGCATTTGTAAGCAATCTGCTGAAACTTTCCATGCATAGAATAAACAAGTATGGAGAAATTGAGTCACCCTGTCTTAATCCTCTTGACGGGGAGAAGAATTCCATAGGAGATCCATTGATAAACATTGAGATCTTTGCAGCACTGATACAATGATTTATTAACTGACACCATTTTTGAGAGAAGCCTAGATGACTCATAATTTGAAGCAAGAAGTCCTACTCCATTCTGTCAAAGGCTTTTGCAATGTCCAGTTTGACACCTACAACTCCTTGAGAAGCTTTTGTTGTTTTCATGAACTGCAGCATCTCATGAGCTAAGATGACATTGTCTTGAATGTTTCTTCCAGGAACATAAGCTGCTTGCCATGGGGAGATGATCTTGTGAAGAACTGTTGATGTTGCATGCAAACCTTGTACAATTTCAATCTTTCTTCATAAAATCTGACGTTGCTTTGCTCGTTGATGATGATGTGTTTCTATGGATCTGTTGATGTTGTCGAGAGAGAGAGAGGGAGAGTGGTGATAACTGCAAATCAAACTACAAGAAGGAGTTTTCATCTTTAGACGTCATCCTCATGATTGACAGAATTAGCACTCAAGAAATCAGAAATTGTGTTGAAAGTGGTGCGAAGTTGGGTAGCTCACCATTCCTACCCGGAATTTACGTACGGTGACATACACTTTAAAAGGACTTTTTAGATGGTCATAAAAATTGAAGGTCGGTGCCTCACTTGATGTAAAAATAGGTGGTCTCCACTAAGGGTGATCACAACTCTAATACCAAATATCTTTGCTGCACCTAATTCGCCCACCGGCATGGTTAAATCCAACTTTAACGCTCTAACAACTAAGAAACCCAATTGTGTTGTCCAGTTCTTCCAAGTTCAGTTATTTCGTTCAGACTCTCTACGTAAACATAGCTAAAAGCATGCTAGTGACTCTAAGATCTCTACAAGATGGAGGTTTTATGCAAATATTTACAAAGATTTTGAAGATTTTGAAAATTTTATCTAAAAAGAAAAGAAAAGACTAAAAACTCTATATGCAAAACACTCCCCCAAACCTAAATCTAACATTGTCCTCAATGTTTCAAAAAATGATAAGAGTTTAAATAGCTACAAACCATGAGAACCATGCTGAGTAGAAAAGGGAAGAGATTACCGGTATGAAAGCAAGATTGGGTCTTCATTATTCAAGGCTAGAATCCAACATTTTCAGCTGAGATCATATTGGATTAGCACAATATATACAAGATAAAAGAAAACTCAACTGACTCAAGATAGAAAATATAACATTACCAACTGGATTATATACAGGGAGAATTCACCATACATTAACAATCTAAAGAGTTGAGGATCAACTCAAAAGACAGAATGCATAAAATTTAGTAGCCTCGCACAATTATAATAGGACAAAAATTCAAGTAAGGCTGCTAAATTGAATGAGTTACCCCCAAACCTGGATTTTTCAACAGATTCGCTTTTGAGCATAAAATCTAACAATTTCAGGGGTGTATCATGCACAAGGTCTAATTCAAAATGAGTTTTGTTAGGAACATGCAGATATACACATTCCAACTGTGGCTCCTCAAAGGTATCATATTTAGCCGAAAAATAGTCTAAGAGGACTTGGGAAGCACGCAGTTCCAATCCTAGATTAGGTACTCTCAGAAAAGTTGGTTTTATAGTCTCTTTACAGGCAAAATCTAGGCTGGGTGGAGGAGCATCAGTTTGTGACTTAGGCAGGAAAGTAGGCACATTTAAGTTGTTTTCATGTGTAAGATCATTAGTACCATCACACACTCTCCCTAAGTCAGAAACAGGTAAATCATGCTCACATTCAAAGAACAAAACATCAAATCCCACTTCAGAATCATCATCATCCAAAACCTCTGTCATGCATAAGAAAATCAGATTGAGCAACATATTGTGTTCTAGGCAGGGAATCAGATGCATTTAAGTTACATTCATTTCTAGGCTCAAAAATATCACTATGCAGTCTAGTTTTTTCCAAGTCAGAAACAAGTAATGCTCTATCATGCTCACCGTCATTGAACAAATCAGCAAACCCCAATTCAGTATCATCAGCATCATTCAAAATTTTAGTCTCATGCATAAGCAAATCAAAAGAGACACCATACTGTGACCTAGGCATAGAATCAGACACATAAATTATATTTTTATGCATAAGATCATTTGTGTTAACAGACAATTCAATCTTTTCTAAGTCGGACACAAGATGTGTGTCATGCTCTTTTTCATAGGTCAGTTCCACAGGATCAATATGAGTAACCATATCACCCAAAAATTCAGTGTTACGAATAAGAAAATCAGAAGAAGCATTAACAGAATCTAATGTCTCATAAACAGGGGATTTCGTAAGAACATTTTTAGAGTATACATGCTCTTCCAACATTAAATCATTATCATCATCATTATCGTAACAAAGATGCACTTCCCTATTCAAAACTATAGTGTCTCTAGTCGACTCGATTACCTCTGGATTAGGTTCATATTCAATATCAGTTGCATGAGTAGGACTAAACATACTATTTTCAAGATTTAACTCATTATCAGTATCATTGAAACAGGGATTTTTCCATGCTGAATTGCAAGTCTGCGAGTAGGGGTGGTTCTGATAGGGAGCATTAATATGATGTGTTTTGGACTGCCTAAAGTCATGCAAAACAGGGCAGTTTTCAACAAGATGGCCTAAGCTACCACACAAAGTACAAACATGGAGTTTAGTTTGAGTGCATGAGTTATGGACAAAAGCATTTTCATGTGTGCCCCTCTCAAGAGATTCAACTCTCCTAGCCATACATGTCATGTGTATATCAGAGTCAAAATCAGACTCCCTCCCATGAAGATAACTCCTAGCATATGATACTGTCCTAGTTTCCCTAACGGATTCCCATTGATGGGTTTTATCTGCAATCTCAACTAAAAAATTCCATGCATCATCCACAGTTTTATCAATAAATTCACCATTACACATAAACCATGGATCGAGAATTAAAGTTTAGTCCCTTATAGAGGATAACGACCAGTCTCCACTTCTCAAAGCCATGATGAGGGAATTCACTTAACAAATCAGTAAACCGTTCAAAATAATGAAAAAGAGTCTCCCCATCTAACTGGACAAAACAAGTAATATTTTGACGAATAACAATTGTCCTATGATGTGGAAAAAAAATTCTGAAAATTGACTTGTAAGTTGGTCCCAAGTGGTGATTGATTGCGGTCTCAAACTGTAAAACCATGTGAAAATTGACTTGTAAGTTGGTCCCAAGTGGTGATTGATTGCGGTCTCAAACTGTAAAACCATATTTTAGCCCTTTCCCTTAAAGAAAATGTAAACAAACGCAATTTCAGAGAGTCTTCGGACAATTGGTCTGGTTGTATAGTCCGGCAAATTTGCTCAAACTTTCTTACATGATGATAGGGGTTTTCAGTATCACCTCCTCGAAATATTGGAAGTATTTGTATCATGCTCGCATTTTTTTCAAAAAGGTTATCGGTCTGAGGTAAGACAATACATGATGATAGACTTGTTCTGGTGGGATACATGTACTCATGGAGAGTACGGGGTCGATCGATAACATCACCCATTGTCTCAGCTTGGACAGGTGTGTCAACAACAGAAATGGGTATGTCCACTATATCCTCTTGATTAGTTCTAACTAAGCGATTAGTTTGGTCTCTAAAAGACACAATCATAGCCTAGCATATATATCAATCAACATGTTATAACACTCAGGCATCAAAACAATTCTGCATTACAGGGAAACAATGCTTGTGGGAATCAAAAGCTAGCTCTAGGAATTATGCTCATAGATTCAACATGATGTACTGATCAGCAAAGCAGTAATGTGCAAATCAGGGGAACAAGGACTTATGGAAATGACAATCAGATTCAGGGATTTGAAGATTCAAATAGACACAAACTTCAGTGCAGCGAAACAGAATTTTATCTAGCAGAAATTTTATTCAATTGTCACAGAATCAAGCACATGGATGTTATATGCTGCAGGAGTTAGAAGAAATGCTCAGTAGGGTTGCCAATGCATCAGGCAAACAAGGTGTTTACGTGAATGGGTGCCGAAACTATGTAAGCATACATACAGTTATCAACATTTCAGATTTTGATGGATGCATACACAGAGATAGCAATATCAGCATGAAAAAATGTTATCCAGATATCACAAGACTATGCTTAAATAGATACTTTATGTTGCAGGGATTGGACAATGTTCTGTCAGGCAACTAGATTAGCAGGAAAACATGGGGTATCATTCAAGACAGATCATGAAATGTTGAGAGATTCAATGGAGTTACAGGTTCAACAACTGATAATGGGAATTATCAGAGAGAAAATTTTTGAGATTCGAGGATGATACCGCCGGTATAAACCGGGTTTAGGTACTTCCAAAAATTGACCTTCTACTTTCCCTTCCTTTCCTTGGCTGGTAAAGCAACACCAAAGGTACATGTAAACTCAACAGCAAGCTTCATCTTCCAAAATGGTACAGGTGAAGTAAAAACAAGATACCACTAGCACTGAAAATTTCAGAATTCTGCAAAATGAAAGAGATGAAATGCAGAGAGTTGGAAATGGAATTTTGCAGGGTAATGAAAGATTCTAAGAGCAGTGAACTAACAAAACTACTTCACACTTGATGAGACTCCAAACACAGGTTATAGACAATCCTTGGCAAAATCTGAGCTATGCTGAAATGTTTAAACCTTCAGGTACAATTGCACGCAAAAGTGATCTGAAGCAGTCATGACAATGATATGCAAGCTATGCTACAGAATATAACCTAGCTATGATGCACTTATAAACAATGATATGCAAGATACAAGTAATGAAAAACTAGATGATGTAAATGATTGACCTACATATGTGATTTAATATGAAACAAAACTGCATAATACAAGACAGTGGTGCAGCTACCCTAGCTGAAACAAGATGCAATTTATGAGAATGAAATGATTTGGAATTTAAAATAGACAGTTACTGCTATAGAACAAAGATGTTACTAAGTTACAGCTACAGATTCTAAATCTAAATGGTACTAAAACATGTGATGAAAGCTAAAGTTACATTACTGATAAACAAACTAAGCTACTGCTAGCACTACGGAGAACTGATGAAAAGTATATACAGATGGATCAAAACAACCAAGTTATAACAATGACAGCAATGAACAGCTTAAAACAATACTTACAGACCCCTATATGCCTAAATAACTGAAAATTTGACAAACAAAATACAGGAATGGAATAGTTACAAGTGACAGATTCTAAATATGCTATAACTGAGATGGTGAAAGATGCAGCAAACCTAACAAATGCAGAATGCAACTCGTTATAAATGTTAATAGCTCAAAGATGATGCATCTGACACTAATACTAAGATGCAGCTTATAAAAAACAAATGGATTATATGAGAAGAGTCTATAGAATACAATAACAAAAAGTTTAAAAGTAAGATGTATTTATAGACAGATGGATGAAACAACTAAACCATACTTTACAGATAATATTGGATTACAAACTGAACAACTACAAAAGATCTAATATGTTGAACAAAATACAGGAATAAGATTATCTTATAAAAACAATGATGCTGGTATGACAATCACTAAAACAGAATGCAACTAAACTAAAAGAAAAAGAATGGAAAGTGCAGATATGAACTAGAATACATAAGAAACTGATGAGATGGCAATATGCAGTAAACTGAAAAAATGCAAGAATATGAAGATGCGGATGACTGAAAGATTAAGACTATAGCTAACACTTATCAACAGAATGCAGATTATGTAACAGCTAAATTTTGCTAACAATAACTAAAGAAAATCTAAACACATATGTACAGGATTGATCTAAAATCAGTAAAGCGGAACCAAAGAAACAATTACACCGCTACCGAGTCCCCGGCAGCGGCGCCAAAAAATATGTAGGTCTATAAACAGTACCTACAATGATAACTGCAAGTGCAAAGTGTCGATATGCAACAAGGGCTAGCACAAGTTGTTCCACAGGGACAATGTGGGTGTTGAGTTAAAGCTATGGCCTTACTACAACTGATTCAATCCAAACAGTAAAAAAATGGGGTTTTGTTTGCCGATACGGCTAGATGTTGAAAGAGATTTAAAACAATAAACAAATGCGAAAGAAAAAAGTAATCTAAACAAGCAGATAAATAGGGTGCTAGGGTAGTCGAAACCACCGCTTAACCAATACTAAGTCAATCAAGTTTCAATATTACTCTTGTCCCTTGTATGGACATCGGTGAAATTCTAGGCACTGCCGACTATCCAGATATCAGTGAAGATTCTAGTCTGCTGCACATCAAGGGTGGTTTCAGGAAAATGGTTTAGTGTCATTAAGATAATTACGTAATCCAAGTATTAGTTATCCTCTCACAAAACAACTAACCGCATATCAATTACTTAGATGATTAAACAATCCTGATATGGATATTCTAATCGCAACTAAGGTGTCCCTCCGAAGTACTAACTGTCTGATTAAAGAACAACTAGTCGAAGGATCGAACAACAATCAGTTAAACAAGAGTTGCAGCACAATGAACATAGTGTTATTCTAACTACAATGGATACATGGCATACACTATGAGAGCAAAATGCTGAAGTGCTCAGATTATATTTATCCAAAACATTATAGCACAACAAGAAAAATATCAAAACTTGAATTAAACTTAACAGTAGATTAATGGTTTCATCTAAACCCTAACTATGAAATCATAACATCATAAAGATAATGAAATCAACCCTAAACTACTGCTTGGTGCACCGGCTACTCCGGGCATGAGTTTTACATAACAATTCTCATCCCTATTTATACACAAAAATCCCCAATTGGGTTTCAATTCAATAATATATCTCTACCAACTCACCAAAATTGCCTGAATTTCTTATCCCCTCTGTTATTTCTTTTCTGCAACTTGATTTGATTTTTGCTTTAGCTATTGAAGATAACCCTAACTTTATCTCTCTCAACCATAGCTACTAGGGTCACTGTTCTTGATAAGAGAAAAGATAAGATTGAAACAGATAGAAATTAAGAGTCTAATTGCATAGGGTGGCTGATAGAGTGGCTGAGCTCAGAGGTGGTCGGGGATGGAAGTGACTGATGAAGGGATGGTGAAGTGAAGTTTATGTAGAGCTTGGAGAGAAGATGAAACTGACGTGAAGGAGTGTTTGGCTTTCTGTTCGATTAGAGGAAGAATGGTAGGAGCTAGGGTGTTGGGCGGATACTTCAATTGTTGATGTCTCGGGTGGAGATGCCATTGGATGCTCAAAAGCTAAACCGAATCTGACGGCTCAGACTGGAATCAGGCTTGGGTCTTGGTTCTTATCTCTTCTGGGCTCATGTCTTCTTCAAAGCTAATTTCTCAAGCCCACTTTTAGTTTTGAGACGTGAAAGCAACATTCTTCACTTGCGGATGAGGTGCAAACAATATTCTTCACTGCTTTCTAGCGGGAGTCTTTGTTGTCTCTCTTCCATCGTCACAAATTCTCTGCTCTTTTGGCTTCCCTATTTATCCAAGCTTTATTTAGAACCTAAAAACACAATATTAATTAGTACAAGTATTTATTCTTGAAAACAATGAAAATACAGAATCTGGGATAATATATGATTTTAAAGCACAAAAGATGAGTTAATAGCTAATAAAAGGGTGTAGAAATATGCAATATTTGGCGCCCATCAGTATATCCAAGAGTTGTATCACAATTTCTCAATTCAATCCGTAATCAAACAAATAGGAATATGCTATCCCGATTGAATATTAGAAATATCTTGGACGGTATCAAAAACCAATATCCAAATGTCAATCAATTTAATCAACAACCAAAGGTTGGATTCACAATTGATTAAACTTACGCACTACCTGTGATATTTCAATTATATAAACAAATATAATGCGAAAAAGAAATAACACAAACACCAGAAATTTTGTTAACGAGGAAAACGCAAATACAGAAAAACCCCAGAACCTAGTCCAGATTCGAACAAAACACTGTATTAAGCCGCCACATACACTAGCCTACTCCATGTTAACTTTGGACTGGAATGTAGTTGAGCCTTAACCAATCTATTACTGATAAAGGTACAGTTGCGCTCCTTACGTCTCTGAATCCCAGAAGGACTCTATGCACTTGATTCCCTTAGCTGATCTCACCCACAACTAAGAGTTTCTACAACCCAAAGTCGAAGACTTGATAAACCAATCTTTCTCACACAAAAAAGTCTATTGAATAGATAAATCTGTCTCCCACAGACAAACCTATGAGTTTTGTTCCGTCTTTTGATAAATCAAGGTGAATAGCAACTAATTGATATACCGGACTTATATTCCCGAAGAACATCCTAGAAATAACAATCACCTCACAATAATCTTAATCGTATGGTAGCGAACAAGATATTGTGGAATCACAAACGATGAGACGAAGATGTTTGTGACTACTTTTTATCTTGCCTATCGGAGATTAAATCTCGAGGAAATCTTAGAGAACATAGTACTCAATCACGATAGAAAACAACAAGATCGGAACACGCAACTACAAAGAAAATAGTTGGGTCTGGCTTCACAATCCAAATGAAGTCTTCAAGTCGTTAACTTACAGGGTTTCATGAAAAACCTACGGTTAAAGGATAATCGACTCTAGTCGCAACTAGTATCACACAGGAGGTGTGGGGATTAGGTTTCCCAGTTGCTAGAGTTCTCCTTTATATAATCTTCAAATCAGGGTTTTCAATAAAAGTTACCTTGGTAACAAAGAATTCAATATTCACCGTTAGATGAAAACCAGATTAGACTCAAGCTAATATCTTTCAACCTTTAGATCGAACTTAGCTTGTTACACACAAATGAAAAGTGACTTCATTTAGATATGAGTAACCGTATGCACCTTTGCTGGATCAACAATAGTTAACCGAAGTTAGCCATATGAACACTTTCATATCAACCTTATTCATCTTAACCATAACTAGTTCAAATGACTCAAATGAACTAGTTAGAGAGTTGTTCAATTGCTTAGATCTCATAGAAGTATACAAGACACAATTGAAGCAAAATCGATTTTGATTCACTCAAATCAAGTCATGAACATTATAGCCACGGGTTTCAAAAGATTTCACTCCTTATTATATAAATGTATTAGTTCATAAAAAACCCATTTTAGAACATAACTCACTCAAGTATGCAAACGGGTACGCATACCTAAATGGCCGGACTAAGCTTGGGTTCGCGCCGTACGCGAAATGGTACGCATACCACAAACTCAGTTAAAGTCCCGGAACTTGAACCTCACGCCAGTACGGGTACCGGTATGCGTACTTGGTTCCCGGACCATGACAAAACCAAACAGTACGCATACGGGTATGCATACCATGGTTCCCGTACTTGGATTACACATATGCAAGTACGCATACTGTGCTTAAATCCAATTGTTATAAACTCTCATTTCAACCATTGAAACTTTCTCGGAAGACGGCAATAGCTGTCTCACACAAACTATTAGCTTCAAAGCAATTTTCAAGTAATCGAATGATCAATATGAAACATTTCGAGCCTACATCAAATGACCGTCTCATACAAATCATGTAAGATGTTACCAGGTGATTTTCACATGATCATCCTTTGACTTTCGTCAAGATTAATGATGAACACGGTTAAAGAAAAAAGCTTTCCAATGCAAATTTCGATAAAGATATAAGCGAGTTAAACTCAGCTCGAAAGATCAAATATGTATAATGTAAAGTATATATAGCTATACGACTTTTGTCTCAATAGGAGATAGAATAGAAATAGACTTTTGAGTGATAGATGAGTTCAAGTCTCCACTTACCTTTTGTTGATGAAGTTCCACAAGATCCCATTAGTTTTTCTTGTTCTTCAATCGATGAATGTCGTGAAGTCTAAAGCTTAACTACACATTATATCCTAATCCGAGACATAGCTATAAGTAGACTAGAAATCAAGACTTATAGTTTTGACAAACAAGCTTGAGATAGCAACGTTTGCGAGTTCGACCGAGTAGTGCTCTAACACGTAGTTCAATCAATTGATAAATCCAACCTTGTTTGTTGGATATAACTTTATTGACACTTGGGAATTGGTCTTTGGTATCGTCCAAGTTATTTCCCATATAAATCAGGCTCACGGATTTCTATCTGTTCGATTTGCTGATTATATTGAGAAATAGGGAAAAAGCTCCTTGGTATATTTCTTGATTGAGTCTCACTTTTAAGTTGGTGCTCTCGGAATTATATTGGAGTTTAGTCCATATAGATTGTCGAACGAATTATTGGGTGTGGTCGTGATACCCTTGCTTTTTCATTACAAGTCTTATAGATTTGTAAGATCCTTTCGGTTTGTCCTTTATTTGCTCGAACCTTTGTCATTTTGTGACAAAAGGGGGAAGAAATATATGGAGTAAACAAATGATTTTTAATCATTAGGAAAGGACAATTGTGCTTAAACGTTATATCTAACGAAAGAGTAAAGCATAGGCTAAGGGGGATAAACATATCATCATGATGTGTAGTATTTCTGACTACAAAAGGGGAATAACAAAGATGTTCGGATTGAATATTTACCTAGATTGCCTTTATGGGGAGTAAAAGCTTTTGTTATTCAAATGTCAACAACGACATTCATTTATTGAATATATGCAGGTTATCGTGCTGTTGAAACTTGGAATCAAGCATATGAAGAATAAGTTATTTTGTAATAATTCGTTTAGCTTCATATGTAATAAGAGTTTTGTCATTAAAATTGATAAAGGCGTAGATTGTTAGAGCATAGCTCGGTTGAACCCACCAAGCGTTGGTATGTCAAGTTTGGTTGTCATATTTTAGTATCAAAACTCATCTAGAGTTACTTGATTAGATACTAAAGTCAACTTCGTTTAGGTCAGACTACAAAGTCTAGGAATGTTAAGACATACAAGTATTACTCCGAAAACCTGAAGAATTAGAAGAAGTAACGACTACAACGACGACATCATCCTTCCGCTTGAGGTTAGTAATAATGATTTGATCTTGTTTCCATCCCTAACGTATCTTTCAAGTCATGCTATATTGAAAACATAACATGCGAAGCTGTATATAATACTCTAGTGGTGAGACTTTGTCATAATAATATGATCAAAGTGTCAAGGAAAACATAATACGAAGTATAAACGCTTACCTTTTTGAACTTCGTAAATACGACATCGACATAATCTATTGTATATATTTATTTGATTATATGTGCATTATATAGGTATGATTTCATCCTAGAAAACTATGTATCTTTACATGAGTTTAAGGAAGTAGATGTAAGAACTTGCTTTCATAATCAAAAGGAAATCATGATTGGTCTTGCTATTCTTTGAATATGTTTTTGGATGACCAATGGAAGATGACCTTGGTAAAACATATCTTAACCTTGTTGGGACTAGAGGTATAACCGGTTATAGCCTATATAATATATCTAGTTGTAATCGGTCATGAGCTACATTGTAAATCAAGGTATAACCGATCACAAGCTATATTGGAATGCAAGTTGTAACCGGTCAGAAGTTATTTTGGGAGCCAAGGTATAACCGGTCACAAGATGAATTGGGAAGTTAGTTGTAACCGATCACAAGCTAACTTGGGAAGCAAGGTGTAACCGGACACAAGCTACTTTATGAGCAAGGTGTAACCGATTACGGTTTGTATTGGGAATCATGTTATAACCGGTCACAACATATTTTAGAGTGGTGGTTTAATCGGTTCCAAGTACAAAACCAATAACCATCGTTCACATATTTCATCATGGAGTGTGTGAATTAGGGTTTTGGGTTTGTCAAGTTAAGAAGCTTCCGGATGTCGACATATTTGAACATGTACATAACTCTTATCATTTGTTGTTCAAAAATATTCCTTGATACTCAAGTTGATCCCTGGTCCGAAAAAGTGAAAAGCATTTAATTATGATTTTCATTATATATGTTTTAATTACCAGCAATTAAAGCATATCCTATGGAAAATATTATTAGTTAATGGACTAATAATATAAGTTTTTTTATGAGAGTTTTCGGAAATATTGGTTAACATTAATTGGAAATAGGAAAACCGAATTTAGGTACTTTAACGCATATCTTGAGAATATTTTTGGTTTTGGAACTTCCTTGTTGTCCAGACATATTTGGTCTACAAATACTTGAGTTTGCATTTCTTGCAAACTATCCTAAGAGCCAGGCAAACTTCATTTCTAGTAGTTTCTGGTGGAACCGTCTATTCGGAGAGGAAAGTGCCACAATTAGGCGAAATCTCTTACGACCACTCGTTTAAAGACTTCTGTGGGATCAAGAAGCTCTATGAGTACCGTTGGTGGGAAACTAGATAATTACAGTGTTATTAGTTTTCGATTATTGATTTGAAGTAACTAGCAGTTGTTCTAACTTTGATTGCACCTAGTTTGTTTATTCTTGAGAAATTTCTCTTCTAATATGAGGCTCACTCAAACTAGATCAAAGTATCGATGGGATCTTTAGAACAATCTTCGGATCTAAAGACATCTTATGATAATCCATTGTTAACAGACTCCGTTCTGTGCGTGATTGATCACAAGACGATTCAAGTGTTGTTGTGCAGGTATTTGAAGGCAATAAAAGATTTGAATACGAAGAAGAATTCTTATTAGTTTTCGTATCTTGTGGATTTAGTGCACAAACCTTGATTGGATGGGATCCAACTAGAAATGGATTATCTTTGATAGAGTTGATTGATAAGTTGCATGAGATCGGCATCACTTTATAGTTTCTCTTTGAGATCGGTATTGATTGATTGCGAATCTAGAACTTGATTATTTAGGTAGCCAATATTTATATTGATCTAACCAGACAAAGGAGATTATTAGATTAAACATAAGAGCCTTTGTCAACAACTCATCAAATATCTTTAGCAAGATTGATTAGAGTGGTTACCAAACAGATTCTTCCTTTGCTGTTTGGAATACGATCCAAAGGACTTGCTATTTACGTGCATGACTCTAGAAGTCGAAGGCACAAGGATACTGAGGGAACTAAGTAGCTATGGGTAGTCTGCTTGGTCTCAACTATACGAAGTTGGTACTAGATTTTGTATAGCGTCTTAATTCTGAGAGTATTCAAAACTAGACTAGGTCCCATGGTTTTTCCGCATTTTTGGTTTCCCCGTTAACAAAATCTTGCTTTGCATTTACTTTACTATTCTTCATTATAATTGTTTTATTATAATTAAAGTAAATTGCACTTGTACGTTAATTCTGTAACACTTGATATTGATCCTGTAGAGTTTCGGTTATTACTGAACCTATTATCAAGTGCACACTTTGTTGTCGTATCATCTCGATCTTGTATCCATAGTCAATCCCACAAGTGACCTTATTGTTGTATTATCTCGATCTCGTATCCATAGAAGATCACACGAAGTGTGAACCGAATTTGTTGTATTGTCTCGATTCTGTCCATAGACGATCACATTCCGTAGAGGACTTATAAGTTGATAAATAAAAGATTGTGGTGTATTTGGGTACCCTCGTCTTTTCACATAAGTGTCATGATTGAGTCTCTAGTGTGCAGAGAGTTCTCTATTCATATTGATAAACAAGGCTTGGTAGCTACAAAAATAGGTTCGTGAACTAGTTTCTTTGTTTACGAATTACTTTGTAACCAAGCAAGTAAAACTTCTCCATATATATTATACATGTTAGCATGCGAGAAGTTTGCTTTGAATCAAAAAGATGATATGTGCAAGTGTAAGTATACGTTATGCACCAAGTGGTTTTTCCAAGTACAATGGTGAAGTAGTTTCGCAACCGACAAGCTTAAATTATCATATGACTAAATCAGTTTGTGAACTAATAGATCATCTTGTAACTGAGGAGCCCTTTTATCTCAACATGTTTACGAAATGTCAAAGCATACTTAAAAACAAAAGGTGCACAAGAAAATTTCAAAAGCAACTAATTCACGAACTGCATAAATCAGTTCATGTACTTTGAACTAAAGAGTATGCAGGACTATTTAAAAAAACGGTTGGTTCGTGAACTGAGAAAATCAGTTTATCTACGCGAGTTAGTTGAGATGTATTTATCAAATCTTTATATTTAATTTCAAGTTCGTGAACTGAGTAAAAACCAGTTTGTGACCTTAAGAACTAACTTAACTACTCCTATTGGTTGAATTCCTCTTTGCAATGTTCATCATAATACTAAAGTCACATAACTTGTATTTGTAAATAGAATGATAGAAAATATAAGTGAATATGATAGTCAGTCTTCACATGCCTTTATTGATGAAGTTTTCATTGACGCCGTCTGATCGATGTCGTATGTGTCAAAAATATTTATACTTTCTCACTACTCAAAATATATTAAATAACAAGGGCAAGAAATGATCGTCACACAACTTGTATCAGTAAATGTTTAAGCATTGCTCGATTGAACTCGTAAGCGTTGCTATCTCAAGCTTGTTTGTCAAGTTTAGTTTCCAAAACTATAAGTCTTGATTTCTAGTCTACTTATAGCTAAGTCTCGGATTAGGATAGTAAGTGTAGTTGAGCCTTAGACTCCACGACGTTCATCGAATGAAAAGGAAGAACTACTCAAGTGACCTTGTGGAACTTCATCAACAAAAGGTATGTAGAAACTTGAACTTATCTATCACTCAAAAGTCTATCTATTCTATCTCCTATTTGAGACAAAAGTCGTATTGCTATATAGACTTCAATTAAACACATTTGCTATTTCGATCCGAGTTTATCTCGCTTATCTATTTCTCAAAATATGTGTTGGTAAGCTTTCGCTTTAGCAAAGTTCATCTTTACTTGTGACGAAAGTCATGTTTCTTATTTCAATAATTTGAAAATCGTTTTGATGAAAATAGTTTGTGAATAACAACTATTTTAACATCCTCTAAGAAAGTTTTAATGATTGAAATGAGAGTTTAGAACAAGTAACCATCTTTGGATATAAACATAGTGTGTTCTCACATTTGTGTAAAAGTCCAAAACCAGGAACCCAAGGTCTGCGTACCCGTACGTGTACTGGCGGTTGTTGGAAATCCGGGTAAGTATGCGTACCCGTACGCATACTGGCGGAAGGTTCACGTCCGTGAATTTCTGCTGGAGTTTGGAAGTGAAAACAAATTCAATCCGGTTACTTAAGTACGCGTACCCGTTTGCATACTTAAGTAGGTTGCTTTCTAAAATCGGTTTTTTCATGAACTAAAACATTTATATAATAAGGAATGCAATCTTTGCAAACCGTGGCTATAATGTTCATGAATTGATTCGAGTGAATCAAAATCGATTTTGCTTCAATTGTGTCTTGTATACTTCTATGAGATCTAAGCAATTGAACAACTCTCTAACTAGTTCATTTGAGTCATTTGAACTAGTTATGGTAAAGACGAATAAGGTTGATATAACGTGCTCATATGGCTAACCATGGGTTAACTATTGTTGAACCAACTAAGTGTACACGTTTAGGTACGATTACTCAAACCTAAATGAAGTTACATTTCATGTGTGTATAACAAGCTAAGTTCGATCTAATGGTTGAAAGATATTAGCTTGAATCTAATCCGGTTTTCATCTAATGGTGAATATTGAATGCTTTTGTTACCAAGGTAACTTAGATTGTAAACCCTGATTTGAAGACTATATAAAGGAGAACTCTAGCAACTGGGAAACCTAATCCCCACACCTCATGTGTGATACTAGTTGTGTAATCTAGAGTCGATTGTCCTTTAACCTTAGGTTTTTCACGAAACCCTGTAGGTTAACGACTTAAAGACTTCATTGGGATTGTGAAGCCAAACCCAACTATTTTCTCTGTAGTTGCGTGATCTGATCTTGCTGTTTCTATCATGTTTGAGTGCAATCGTAAGATTGACTTGAGATTTATATCGCCGATAGGCAAGATAGAAAAGTAGTCACAAACACCTTCGTCTCATCGTTTGTGATTCTACAATATCTTCTTTCGTTAATCGATTAAGATTATTGTGAGGTGATTGATAATTCTAGGTTGTTCTTCAGGAATATAAGACTGGGTTATCGATTGGTTCCTGTTCACCTTGATTTATCAAAAGACGGAATAAAAACTCATAGGTATATCTATGGGAGAAAGATATATCTATTCAATATACTTTTCTGTGTGATACAGATTTGTTTATCAAGTCTTCAACTTTGGGTCGTAGCAACTCTTGGATTTGGGTGAGATCATCTATAGGAATCAAGTACGTAGTATCCTGCTGGGATCATAGACGTAGGGAACGCAACTATACCTTGAATCAGTGTAAGATTGATTAGGGTTCAACTACAGTCCAGACCGAAGTTATCTTTGTAGTAGGCTAGTGTCTGTAGCGGCTTAATACAATATGTGTTCAAATCTGGACTAGGTTCCGGGGTTTTTCTGCATTTTCGGTTTCCTCGTTAACAAAACTTCTGGTGTCTGTGTTATTTCTTTTCCGCATTATATTTTGTTATATAATTGAAATATCACATGTTGTGCGTTGAATAGATCAATTGGTAAATCCAACCTTTGGTTGTTGATTGAAATTGATTGATCCTTGAACATTGGTCTTTCGTACCGTTCAAGTTATTTCTCGTGTATTCAATCAGGCTCGCAAATTCTTATTTGTTTGATTGCGGATTGAATTGAGAAATTTAGATAAAACTCTTTGATATACTTTTTGTTAAGATTGAGTCTGACTGTCTAGTTTATTCTCTTGAAAGTATATTGGAGTTAGTCCATACAGATTGCTAAGCGGAATATTGGGTTAGGTTGTTAGACCCCCGCTTTTTCAATTGGTATCAGAGCAGGCAAACACGGTTAAGACCTCATAAGTCTGTGTTTGTAGCAATCTGACTCTGTGGACAGAAGTTCATCTCTTGCATTTACTCACACCAAAATGTCTTCTAAAGCTTTTAATTATGCCAAATGTCTTGGGATTTCCACAAAGGATAACTCCTTAGCTGATTCTTCCGAATCCCGAGGTAGAAAGGTTGTTTTATCAGATTCTGATAACATTCCCTCAATTGAGACATTGGATCTCACTAGAATCTAAAAAAAATATACTGAGTCTATTGATTTTCATAATCATGCTCAGCTCATTGATGAATTTGAAAAGTCTTTTGGTCGAGAATGGGAACTCTATAGTATCATTGAGTCCTTCCCAACAATATCGAAAAATTAATTCAAGAAACTACCCTACAGTGTGAAAAGATTAGTATTCTTGAGGATATTGTTAAAGAAGATTTAATTAGAGAAAAACGTTTGAACGAGATGCATTCATTTGATCTAAATAGACTTCTTGTTGAAAAAGAGAAACTAGGTGCATCCCTTGTTCTAGCCCAGGAACAGTGCAAATCCTTGAAAAAGGAAAACTCTGTTTTAATGAGAAATTCATCTGTACCGATCACCAATTCTCAGACAGAATTACAGTACATGAAGAAATGTTCTCCAAAGGAAGTTCCTGCTAAGAAGTGTTTTCATATCTTGCAATCTTCTAATAGGGCTATGAATTTAAAACAGGTTCCTTCCAATGTTTCTCTTCCACGAACCTGTTCCTTCTGTGGGAAAAAGAATCACTATGTTCATCATTGTTATGATAGAAAGAAAAAGATTTCTTATCTTCAAAATCTACTTCTTTTCACTGTCAATAGAGTAAACTCTCTAATGACCACTACAATGGAGTTCATTCCTGCGGAAGAACATGACTCTCATAAAATGGATTTCAATGGTCACTCATCTCGAAATCCTCACAGGAATCGTGTTCCATCGAATAGTGCAAATTCTTACTCCACTAAAATACACATTCCCAGTATTATGAGAATAAGTCTGGTAAATCTAAGTCTAGATGGTGGAGACATGTGCCTTTTAATCCCCTGGAACCAATTTATTGAGGTCCTAGACTTAATCCTCAGAAAAATTTCTCTGATGGATCACCTAACAAGGTTATGTTGAATTCTTCTGGAATAAAAAATGACCGACAAAAGGTAAGGAATACCAGGTTCAAACTTTCAGATGGAATTTACAGCTCATCTCTCAATACTCACAGTGGGATTACATCTCACTTGACTACCTAATCGTAGGCGATTTCATTCTTGTACCTAACTTGAGAGATGCAAGAATGACATTTGAGAAATACTCAAGTTTACTGTAGTTTTCCATTTTTATTATGTTTGACTATGCTGGTTTTCTTTTGTGGTGAAAGTAGAGTCACTGTAACTCCTTGTTGCTACGTATCCCCTTCTTATGCTCTGATTAAATTGTTAATTATTGAGTCATGATGATGAAGGATATATGAAAAACAGAGAGTATTTTATTCTTCTTGGATCTCTTTTGATCTGTTAACTAGTCCACGAACGTCCGTGTCTCTCTTGGGAGTTTTAGGGTTTCCACAACAAGGATGTCTCTCTCTTGGTTGAAAACATATATATATATATTATATTGTTTTTCCTTCCCTAATAAAAAAAAGGTATGGAAAACTCCTCAAGATCTCAAGAAGTTGTGAATTCTGAGATGGAAGAAGACTCTAAAGGATGTGATTTTGTTCAAGAACTTGTCTTGAAAAGGATGACTGAAAGGAAATAGTACAACTCCTGGGTTGGAGAATTAGTCAAGGATTTAATTCTTTTTCAGAATGACTCTAGGGTCGAGTTTGCAAATCTTCAACTGCAAATAAATAAGCTTACTGATGGTCAAGCCAAAATTCTTGAAAATCAAAACACCTTGATCAAGAATTAGAAGAAACTCATCATGGACTGTGTTAAAGCTAGGCATCTTGCCCGCATTGTTGATCGGAAAGTTAATATTCTCACTCATGAGCATGGGATCTCTACAGTCAAAAGAATCAAGGATATCAGTGATACCTTTTATGATGGACCCTTTCAAAGGTATGATATTGTCAAAGAAACTTGATATTTATTTTGTATAGGAAACTTCTTATGAGAATTTATTCTTATGTTCTAAGAAGGATAACTAGTGTTTGGAATAGCCATTATTGTGAGTACACATAGCTATTTCCAACGATTTTCATCTTGCAATGTTTTTAGATTTATTTATTTAAATTCTAAAGTTTATTTGGAAGATGATTTTGCAGTATTAAACTTTACGGTTTTATATATTGCAACTTGTTATGGGATATGTGTGTTTGCGTCCGTGAACCTTGATTGTCCCATATGTGGTCAAAAGTTAAGTCTTTCATATGTCAGTATGCAAGTATTGATAAAAGATTGAATGAACTTTTGACAAACAAAAGTTAAGCCTATTATGTATTTATGCAAATATTGATGGAAGATAGGATGAACTTTTGTTTACAAAGATTAAGTCTATTATATGTCATTGTACAAATAGTGAAATAGAATGAATCTTTGTTTATTCCGCAGTATTGATCTTCCCTGATCCATAATCTTATGTAAATACTGTGTGGCTCCGTAAGTTCGCTTATGTGAGCATTTCCGATTAAATTAATCATGGGTTCTCTTGTGGTTAATTTAATTGAGATTTTTGGATACAAATTCTTATTCTTATGTGATTTGTTAATGTCCAGAGAAATCCTTTTTCTCTTGTGAAAGTAAGGTCGTTCTTGTTGTTCTTTCGGGAATGACATTTTATGGGGGAGAGTTCTTAATTGAACTTGTTCTTAATTGCCAAATCTTTGTGGGGAGTGCGGCTGTGGAATATTATAGGGGTTACCTTGTATCTTTATAAACTCCTTGATGAATGCATTTAGTTTCGGCTATATGATTGCATCTAAACAAGTTGATATGTGCTTCTCTTTTGGTCATGAAGTGTCTCTATGGAAATTTCATTAGGATCCCACTAATTTTCGTACCTTTGCCAATTTTATTGACAAAAAGGGGGAGAATTAATGTGTAGTTCACACTACAAATAAATATTGTTTTCGGATCATTATGTAAGGGGGAGTGGTTTTCATGTGAGATGAAGTATTGACTAAGGGGGAGTGACACATATCACCATAATATTATTGTCGAAGTTGTGATACAATTGAACATTGATGCTGCGTAATAATACTATGACACAGTATAACAATGATTGGGAGCTATTGTTTTCTCATTGTTATAGCTACGATCTTAAACAACTATGATGCTTAGTTGAACACCTTTAGAATCATTGGAGTATTTGGAAGTGACGAAGATTTCGGGTAATGTTGAAGAACCAAGGAGATCAAGCATTTGGATGAGAAGCTATAAAGTTTATTTATTTTGTATTCCATATGTATTGATAGTTTTTTCACTAAAATTGACAAAGGGGGAGATTGTTAGAGCATTGCTCGGTCAAACTCGCAAGCGTTGCTATCTCAAGCTTGTTTGTCAAGTTTAGTTGCCAAAACTATAAGTCTTGATTTCTAGTGTACTTATAGCTAAGTCTCGGATTAGGATAGTAAGTGTAGTTGAGCCTTAGACTCCACGACGTTCATCGAATGAAAAGGAAGAACTACTCAAGTGAACTTGTGGAACTTCATCAACAAAAGGTATGTTGAGACTTGAACTTATCTATCACTCAAAAGTCTATCTATTCTATCTCCTATTTGAGACAAAAGTCGTATTGCTATATAGACTTCAATTATACACATTTGCTATTTCGAGCCGAGTTTATCTTGCTTATCTATTTCTCGAAATATGTGTTGGTAAGCTTTCGCTTTAGACAAGTTCATTTTTACTCCTGACGAAAGTCATGTTGATTATTTCAATAACTTGAAAATCGCTTTGATGAAAATAGTTTGTTAATAACAACTATTTTAACATCCTCTAAGAAAGTTTCAATGATTGAAATGAGAGTTTAGAACAAGTAACCATCTTTGGATATAAACATAGTGTGTTCTTACATTTGTAGTCCAAAACCGGGAACCCAAAGTATGCGTACCCGTACGCGTACTGGCGGTTGTTGGAAATCCGGGTAAGTATGCGTACCCGTACGCATACTGGCGGAAGGTTCACGTCCGTGAATTTCTGCTGGAGTTTGGAAGTGAAAACAAACTCAATCCGGTTACTTAAGTACGCGTACCCGTTTGCATACTTAAGTAGGTTGCTTTCTAAAATCGGTTTTTTCATGAACTAAATTTTTTATATAATAAGGAATGCAATCTTTGCAAACCGTGGCTATAATGTTCATGAATTGATTCGAGTGAATCAAAATCGATTTTGCTTCAATTGTGTCTTGTATACTTCTATGAGATCTAAGCAATTGAACAACTCTCTAACTAGTTCATTTGAGTCATTTGAACTAGTTATGGTAAAGACGAATAAGGTTGATATAACGTGCTCATATGGCTAACCATGGGTTAACTATTGTTGAACCAACTAATTGTACACGTTTAGGTACGATTACTCAAACCTAAATGAAGTTACATTTCATGTGTGTATAACAAGCTAAGTTCGATCTAACGGTTGAAAGATATTAGCTTGAATCTAATCAGGTTTTCATCTAATGATGAATATTGAATGCTTTGTTACCAAGGTAACTTAGATTGCAAACCCTGATTTGAAGACTATATAAAGGAGAACTCTAACAACTGGGAAACCTAATCCCCACACCTCATGTGTGATACTAGTTGTGTAATCTAGAGTCGATTGTCCTTTAACCTTAGGTTTTTCACGAAACCCTGTAGGTTAACGACTTAAAGACTTCATTGGGATTGTGAAGCCAAACCCAACTATTTTCTCTGTAGTTGCGTGATCTGATCTTGCTGTTTCTATCGTGTTTGAGTGCAATCGTAAGATTGACTTGAGATTTATATCTCCGGTAGGCAAGATAGAAAAGTAGTCACAAACACCTTCGTCTCATCGTTTGTGATTCCACAATATCTTCTTTCGTTAATCGATTAAGATTATTGTGAGGTGATTGATAATTCTAGGTTGTTCTTCGGGAATATAAGTCTGGGTTATCGATTGGTTCCTGTTCACCTTGATTTATCAAAAGACGAAATAAAAACTCATAGGTATATCTATGGGAGACAGATTTATCTATTCAATATACTTTTCTATGTGATACTGATTTGTTTATAAAGTCTTCGACTTTGGGTCGTAGCAACTCTTGGTTTTGGGTGAGATCAGCTATGGGAATCAAGTGCGTAGTATCCTGCTGGGATCATAGACGTAGGGAACGCAACTGTACCTTGAATCAGTGTGAGATTGATTAGGGTTCAACTACAGTCCAGACCGAAGTTAGCTTTGTAGTAGGCTAGTGTCTGTAGCGGCTTAATACAATGTGTGTTCAAATCTGGACTAGGTCCCGGGGGTTTTCTTCATTTTCGGTTTCCTCGTTAACAAAACTTCTGGTGTCTGTGTTATTTCTTTTCCGCATTATATTTTGTTATATAATTGAAATATCACAGGTTGTGCGTTGAATAAATCAATTGGTAAATCCAATCTTTGGTTGTTGATTGAAATTGATTGATCCTTGAACATTGGTCTTTTGTACCGTTCAAGTTATTTCTCGTGTATTCAATCAGGCTCGCAAATTCTTATTTGTTTGATTGCGGATTGAATTGAGAAATTGAGATAAAACTCTTTGATATACTTTTTGTTAAGATTGAGTCTGACTGTGTAGTTGATTATCTTGAAAGTATATTGAAGTTAGTCCATACAGATTGCTAAGCGGAATATTGGGTTAGGTTGTTAGACCCCCGCTTTTTCAGTAAATATAATTACACTTGCAATACGTCAATCATGCAATTATTATAAACCATAGAAAGTGAGCGATAATATGGAGAGAAAACTAATTCATCATGTCAAAAAGCATTCTTGCAAAATCCGACTACATCTTTAACCGTAAAAAAATTCTTCTTTTTTTTCTTTTCTTATTGCGTGAAATTTTTTTTACGTCAATTACAGAGTAAAGTTCGGCTAACAATAAAATCAAATTATCAACCAAACTTCTCTTTTTTTTTCATCCTGAAAGTGTCGATGAACAGTTCGGCTGATAATTAAATACGAAGATGTTAGCCGAACTTCACTTTATTAAGAATAATATTAAGTTCGGATATCCTTTTTTTTTTATCGAATCTGCCGAATCTAGGTATGTTTTCACAAAACACAAGTTCGGATGACATATTATCAGCCGAACATACGTATGTTTTGAAAAAACTTAAGTTCGGCATATCACTTGTCAGATGAACTTAGGTTCGTAAATAAAAAAATAAATAATAATAATAATAATAATTTAAAAAAATAAATTTTTTAATTTTAATTTAAAAATATATGAATAATAAAGGCATTTTTGTCATTATGGAAAATGGCTAGATAAGGGGCACTACAGAAACCCTATTTAACATCCCGGTTTTGTCCTATTCTATATGCCCCAAACTTTTTGGGTATGCCCCAAATGATGGTTCAATAGAATGGAGTTTTTCTTTTTACAGCTTTTCTCTCCAAAGGATACTCTTTCCAAAATTAGATTAGGTCTTCTCAAAGTCCATCTCCAAGTGGTCCACCAAGCCCATGAGTTAAAACGTCTCTTCTGGAAATTCTGGGTCTAAAACTGGGTCGCCGGATTGCTGACAGAGTCACCGGAATCCGGTCACCGTGAAATATTGTCTTTGGCTACCTGAACTTGTAGCCGACTACCATAACTCCCAGCAACTCAATATCCTTATCTGCAGTTCATACACTCACAATTCAGAGCCATACATCACAAATGAACCATCTAAATCAATTCTTGAATTCTTGCGAAAACGTGCCCAAAAGCGTGACTCGTAGTTCATATGTCCAGCGGCCAACTATTGCATCCAACACGTTCTACCTTTATGATTGACTAAAACATTACGATCCCCACTTTCGGTTCCAAAATCCGGTAACCGGAACTAGTACCACCGGCTCGCCATTCTCGCTCACTTTTCGCACTGTTTCTGCAGGTTCATGCATTCTGTAACTTCCCTGGCTCTTTCTTGGCTACGCACACACCAGCAAAACTGCAAATGCTCATCGAGCACAGCACACTCGAGCCATTCCATTCTCTGCATTGCCATTTAGCTCACCCTTGTGTTCTCGTCAGCAAATAGTCCCTTGTATCACTGCTTCATCACTGCAACTTCATAATCCATTCCTGCAATTCCATTCCCTCGCAACCTAGGCATACATCTATTGTTTCTGCAACACAACCAATGCACCTGCAAGTCCCATTGTATCTTTACAGCATCAGCTCCTAATTCCACTGCATTCCAGTTCTGCTCTGCTGCTCAGCACCAGTTCCAGCTTACCTTGAGCCATTCTGTCATCTCAGGCCAACCAACATCATCTCAGCTTCTGCCTTGCACAACCTACAGCATCTCAGATCCATTTTGCTCAGACCCATATTGATACTCCACCAGAACCAACAACTGCACCTGCAACTGCACCTGCAACTGCTCATACATTCAGCTTTACTGTCTACAGCCTCAACTCTGACTCATGTCTTCTGTAGCTTCAAATCCATTCAAATTAGCACAAACTCCATCTCAAACCATCCATTTAATTCACTTGCTTCAGCCACCAACACCGATTCAGTTACAAGAACCATTTCCACCTAATTCATCCACCAAAACCCATCTTTGCAGCTTCTTCTCGAAATCGAAATCAAACCCTATTCTTCTCTTCAAATCTTCAACGAAAACCCAACTTCTCTCAACTGAAATCTCGAATATCTCCATTCTTCTCATTTCATACAGATTCAAGACCTAATTTGAATTACCACCTCTCTAAACTTTCCCATCAGAAGACTAATCAAAACCCATTTGAATCTCGACTTTAATCTTCACTGTCGACCGCTACACAACAGAAATTCTTCATCTGAATCTCCACTCTCAGACAGCAGCCATCTTTTCTTCAGGCATCTCTAAATTTCAGGTGAGCTGTAATGAGAAGAGAATTCTCGATACAGGGTTGTGTAGTGAACTGGGATGGCTATTTGCACCCACTGATGGATACGGGCCACCCAGTAGCCCTTAACCTGAGACTGGCCCCAGATAACACCGGGCTGTGAAATGACCATAATACTCATTTTGCCTTTACTCGCGTATGTCTCCTTCTTCGAATTCTTCCACCAACAATATCCGTCTCTTACTTCTCAGATGCACTTCTTCTCTTCAATTTCTCTACATCACTAAAGCTGCCATGCTTTTCAGACAATGAATTTGCATCACTAAAGCTGACTTGCTTTCCAGACAGAGATGAAGAAATAAAAGCAAATAATGAAAAATAATTTCGCCTCCAACAGCATTTGCCCCTTTTTTCCTTTTAAGCGACGTTTCTTCTTCTTTTGTTCCAAATGACTCCAAAGTACCTAAAACTCAAAACTAAACATAAGATACATAATTTACAAGAAAACTTAGCAAAGAAAGCATAAACAATAGACACCTATCACCGTCGTTCTTCAATCTTCAAGGTCGATTGGGGAATAAACAATATCAAGGTGTTTTATACACCTATCACCGTCGTTCTTCAATCTTCAAGGTCGATTGGGGAATTCTAATACTCAACAACCATGCCTTATTTTTATTCCAAGACTCGTTTTACTAAACTATAAATCAGAAAAGTTGTGATCAAGTAAAGCTGAAAACAAGCTTAACATACCAAAATTTGTGAGTTTTACCGAGCGATGCTCTAATAGTATCGAAGAGAGCGAACTAAAAAATCCACGGTCGCCTATTATTATACGATATTATGATTGGTTTTTCATTCAAGATATAATTATTTCAATGTTGATGATTCCATGTTCTTGATAACAAAGTTTCCATGAGTAATTTTGAGGAAGAAATGGTATACTCAAAGAGATTTCTTTCGAGGGATAATATATTAAAAAATAGTTGAGTATTTATTTCAATGGATACCTTTATGTTAGAACACTGCTCGGTTCATAAGTTTAGATGTCAAAACTCATTGCTTGAATTGCTCACTAGAGTCTTAGGTTACACTTAAGACTTATTCTAATGTCAAATCTGGTTGTCAATTTTAGATGGCAAAGATCCTCCACGCATGTGGATTATATATTTGCATATACTGTTGATCGATAGATTATAGAGCAAGATAATACCGAACCACACTTTATGACGGAATGTCGAAAGAGAGCAGGTTAGCCTCAATGGAGAGATGTAATCCGGGATGAACTAGATTCACTGGAAAGCGTATTTGTCAGAAAGCGTAATGATAAGAATAAAGTCTTAAGGTACAAGGATCCCCTTGTGGCGTAAGGTTCTCACAACTCCCTGGAATTAATTACGAGAAAGATACTCTCCTGTAACGGACGTCATAACGTTATGCTACTTAGTTAGCTTACTACAGTCGAACCTTGATAAATGAATGCCCTCGGTACCAAGAAAAAATATTCGTTTAACGAGGTTATTTATTTATCGATAAATGAATATTTATTCATTTAAACAATATTTTCTTAATTAAGAAGTTAAATTGTATAAGAGAAGATGCACAAATGTACCTAGAGGGTATTTTTCAAAATTCTTGCCCCCTAACACGACGTTTAAAATTCAACCATGCGATGCTGGCATTATTCGAGCATTCAAAATTCATTATCGGCGTCGTTTTTATTCTAGCATCTTGCAAAGCCTTGAATGTGACCCACCAAATTTGAAAAAATTAACATTTTGGATGCTATTAATTTTGCTATTATGGATGGATATTTGATGTGACGGAAAAAACAATTGTAAATTGTTTCCGTCATTGTAAGATTCGGTCTGAAGATATTGGTGTTCCCGAACCAGAAAATGGTTAATTAGAAGAAGATATCCCAGGATTAACTGGTGTCATTTCTAATTTACGTTATAAAAATGTGATGGACGTCGAACATCTTTTAAACTATCCTAACGAGTATGATGCAGTTATGAAATTTCCAACAATCGAAGAAATTATTGAGTCAGTAATAAATGATGAGAATGATCCTAAACCAGATGATATTAGTGTCGTATCAAATGTGTCATTTAAAGATGCCTTTCAAGAGATGGTCACTTTAAAAAATTACTTGCTACAACACTAGCAAAATATTCCAGAAATTATGCAAGCATTGCATAAAATTAAGGATGCAGTGCATTTTGGTTTAGGTGGAAGAAAAAGACAATCAACCATAGATGAATCTTTTCAGTTTATTTATACATATATTTTTATGTAAAATTTACTGATTATGTATTTTGGTTTATTCTTATATATATTTTTGTATATTTTTAGTGATTATTCGTTTATATTTCCATAGGGTCTTTAAGGATTCAATTTTTTTATTCATTAATGCATTAAGCGGGGTTATTCATTTATCACGTTGGCCCAAATATGGATCGGAGAAAATTATTCATTTGGCGAGTTTATTCATTTATCGAATATTCGTTTATCAAGGTTGGACTGTAGTTTCAAAAGGACTTGAAATGTATCTTATAAATGTGGTTACCGCATATCTCTATCGGGATCTTGATACAAAGATATTCATGAAAATTTTAGTGGCCTTCCATTTACCAAATCAAGTAACTCTAAACCACTGAGTGCATTTGCATTTCAGCTGAAATGTTTACTTTGCGGATTAAATAAATATGGGAGGATGTGGTATAGCCGTCGAAGTAATTCTTTGATTGGGAAGGGATTTATAAATAATGAATTGTTCCCCTGCATATTTATAAAGAAAACGTGTTCCGGATATGCAATTATAGTTATATATGTTGATGATATGAACATAATAAAAAATCTTGATGAAATAAGAGAAACCACAAGTTTTAGGAAATCCGAATTTGAGATGAAAGATTTTGGTAAAAGTTGGTTTTGTATAGGACTTGAACTAGAACACCGAGTTTGTGGTATATTAATCCACCAGTCTGCATATGTCCAAAAGATACTAAGGAAATTTAATATGGACAAAGTACACCCTGCTAGCACTCTCATGATTGGTCTAAGTTTGGATGTAAATAAAAATCCATTTCATACAAAGGAAGATGACGAAGAAGTATCGGGAGCTGAAATTCCCGATTTAAATGCAATAAGCGCATTATTCTACTTAGCAAAATGTATTCGACTCGATATTTCATTCTCAATGAATTTGTTAGCTAGATATAGCTCAGCGCCGATGCAACGTCATTGTAATAGTATCAAGCATATATTTAGATACCTTAAAAGAACCATTGACATGGGTTTATTTTATCCCTACAAGGACGTAAGGAAGACTATAAATGCAAATGCAACCCCCTACACTGAACCCTAAATAATGTTTTGCTTGGTTTTGTTGATGATGGTACCTCTCTGACCCACATAAAGGTCGATCCCAACCTGGTTACGCGTTCACTGATGGACACATTTTTGTCAATAAATTGTCTCAATTTTTTTATAATTGTTAGTGCTTGTTAGAGAAATGCTCGGTTGAAACCCACTAGCATTGGTATATCAAGTTAGTTGTCAAATTAGATGACAAAACACATTCTTGATGTAGTTTACTAAAGTCAGTTTCAGACTAGATTAGGCTTAAGAAGTAGAGTATTGAATCAAAGCTATCTTTGAAAAATGGATATTGAAGAATACATGAAGATATATTGGAAAACTCATTAAAGGTTAGTAACAAACTCTTGATAATCTAGTCTACTCTGCCTCTCTATCTATCTGAAAACGTGAGGGTACCAAAATACACCACCAACTTTTTCTTAGGCAACCTGTATGGACTAAACTCAAATATAATTCCGAGAGTTCAACTTAATGAATCTCAATCAGGAAAGATATGAAGAGATTATATTTGTTTCTCTCACAATCATAATGTTACAGACACTAGTCTGTGAACCTGATAATACCGTGAGAGTAATTGAACGATTCAAAAGATCAATATCCAAGAATCAATCAAGTCGTATCCAATAATTCCGATGGACTTATCTACTTGAATTGATTTTAACGTACAACCCGTGATATTTCAATTATAAAGATAAACAATATAATGCGGAAAAAAAATAACACAAACACCGTGAATTTTGTTAACGAGGAAACCGCAAATGCAGAAAAACCCCGGGACCTAGTCCAGACTTGAACACCAAACTGTATTAATCCGCTACAGACACTAGCTTACTATCAGAACATCAAACTGGAATGTAGTTGAGTTTGAATTAAACGTCACAACAATTCAGTGACATTCACGCTCCTTAGGCCTCTTGAATCCCAGCAGGACTCCGTGCAATTGATTCCCTTAGCTGACGTCCTTTACAACCTAAGAGATACTTCAACTTAATTGAAGACTTTAAACCAATCTGCCTCCTACAGATAAGCCTATATGTTATTTTCGTTATGATCAAAGATCAAGGTGAGGTAGGAAATCGATTGCAATAGACAAAGTCTATCAAACCTCAAAATCCGGTATTATGACTCTCGAAGAATAGCCTAGATAATTATTCAACTCACAAGTATAAACTTGTGGAATCACAAAGTCTGAGACGAAGAAACTCTGTGATTTCTATCTATCATGTTTGTTGGAGCAAGGCTCAACAATCAAAACAAGATCAGGACACATGAACTATCAAGATAACGATAGTTGGACCTAGCTTCACGAATCCCTAGGTGAAGTCTTTTTAGTTGCTAATCCCTAGAAGGGTTTCAAGGAGAGGACGACTTTAGTTTACAACTAGGACACACAAGAATAGTGTCAGGGATTTTAAAATCCCAGTTGTTTGAGGTGCTCCTTTTATAAACTTTTAAGATCAAGGTTGCTTTAGATTTAAGCTAAGGTAGCTTTTGAATCAAGCAATCAATAATCACTGTTAGATGAAAAACTTGACTCGAGATTAACATAATAGAACATACACTCTGGTTAGGATGAACCGTAACCGAACCGTGTATAATGCTTGGTTCATAAAAGTTAGCCGAAACTAGCCAATTGAACAATAATCTTAACTATTTTCATATAACACTTTAAGACTTTTCTTGAGTCACAAATGTGATCAATCTTGTCAAGATGTGTTCCAAGAGAGTTATTCAAATGCCGATTATCTCATAGAAATAATTATGATGCATCTAAAAATATTCGACTGGGTAAGTACGTGTATCAGTTACATGTAATGTACATGTTCGTGAATATTCTTGTCATAGTACGTGTACTGGGTATGTATACCTTTAACACAAAAACAAATTCAGGAACTCATAATTTTTTTATGGTATGCGTACCAACAGATCTTTTCCGGTTTGTATACTAAGTATGCGTACTTTCCTGGTTCACGAGTTCACAGACTTTTTATGGTATGGATACCGGGTAAGCGTACCAAAACGTCGCTACCGAACTATAGCTATGCCGGTACGTGTACTGGGTACATGTACTGCGGCTCTGGACTTATAACAGTTCTGATAGTATGTGAACTGGTATGCATGATATCATGTATCCAGATTTACAGTGTAGTTCTATAAATCTCTAATAATCAATATGTAACATTCCCGAATAACATCAATGACACATCACTCATCCAGGCTACTTTCAATTGATTAAATATTGAATCAGGCCATGAGCAATAAATTGTTCTTAACCAAATTCATCAAGTATGAACAAATGTTCTTAAGAATAGCATATATCGAGAACGATTAATCAAGATAAACTTGACTCGAAATTTTTGTTATACATGAAAAATATAATTTAGTCATGCGACAATGTCTCATAGATAGAAAGGTGAAAACTTGAGAAATAGGTTGTTTAGTCTTCACTTACCTTTGTTGAAGAAGTTCTCCAGAGCTCTTATTGATCTTCGCCTTCAAACGTTAGAACGCAGTGACATCCGAATCTCAACTACACACTTCTATCCTAATTTGAGACTTGAATAAATGTAGACTAGAAATCAAGATGTAGTTTTCACAACTAAATTTGACAACAAGCTTGAGATAGCAACACTTGTGAGTTCGACCGAGCAATGCTCTAACAATCTCTCCCTTTGTCAATTTTAGTGACAAAACTATGAATACATATTCCACCAAGAACTGCGAATATAGAGGCTTCCCACACCTATTCCACCCCCACCAAGTCGTCCACTTACATCTCTACTTCCACTAACTATGTTACTTAATACCGATCACAACAAACTAATAAATCCAATTCTTAAAACCATAAAATCGGAAGATCTTCATGACAGCTCCTTAAGGACCTTAACAAATAATTGTTGTAAAGTTCTAGAAATTGTTTGGTTGGTACCAAAATATGAAGATGATGATATCCAAATACAGATCTAAAGGAATCGGAAGTACATACACTAAACATTTTGCAAAACTAAGCGATGATATTTACTCCCCTCAGGTACATCATCCTTAATTTTAATCAAAATTTTCAACTCATCTCGGCCCGTTGTTCTTAATGCTCCAAAATAGAGTAGGCGCTTAGCTTATGTTGTGACCTTGCCTTTTGTTTATAGTGACAGCAAAATAATTCGAAGTTGTTTTATCCTCAAAATGAAAGATTAGTACAATTCATGGAATGTTAGCAAATTTGACGGCTCTAATGACTTTATTCCTATTTGGGAAACATTTAACCAATCTCATGTTGTTACACATCCCGGAACTCATATTTTAATTCCTCATAAGCATCATTACGGATATGAAAACCAAGACATATGAGATATCATTAACTGTAACAACAACTGCTGAAAATGAGTAACAACAATATGAGAAATTAAAAAGGCAGCGAAATTAAATTGATTCCTTTACGAGCATTAGAAACAATACCAAAAAAAGACAAAATGAGCCAGTAATGCCCAGTTCCATGATTAACTTACAAAAAAAAAAAAGGGGGTTCCAAATACTAAGAAGAAAATATCAGGGCTGTAACCAGTACACACATTCTTAGATATTTGTTAACTCTACTTTATTAGTGTGAGAAAGATGGTGCTAATGACATTGTGACAATAATCTTAAAGATAACAATGATAGTGAGGATGCTCACGATCCTTTAATAGTTAATGTTCTGAACTCTAAAGCCTGGATTGATTTTAATTTTCTAAGCATAGTTTAATGTATTAACATATGATGATGACTTTGACCGAAGGAATACAATAATGTAGAAGTTTAAGTTCAGAGATCAGGACCTTTCAAGCTACAAAAAATCTAGTTCTATAAAAAAAATATATCCATCTCTCAAAGAGTAAGGTAATGGTTAATCAACTGCGCAAGACTCTTCATTTTTGCATGAGTGCAATATAACGAAGAGCAAAACTTCATGTAGAAGAAAATTCTACCAGCAGCGGTTGGAGTAGCAGATAAATTATGGTAGGGAAGCATCAAAGAATTGAACGTAAAAATAAATATATGCATTATTAAATACGGTAACAATCACAAATCAAACAATCATCGGAAGGGTTTGACACTGTAAATCTTGTAGTTGACTGAAACCGTGATAGTATTGCACATAAGGTTACGTGTACAATCCCAGACAAACAGAATCAATTAGACAATGAACCATTTGAAAGATAGAAAGAGATATACCAATTTCTTCATTCCTTCGAATTTCTTTCCACGCGATAGAATTCTACAATCATCGCATGTTATCCTGCAAAACAAAACAATCCTACTGAAAAAAAAGAACAAAGCTGATCTGACAACAAAATTATTAATCAAAAAAATGGTAATCATAAAGCACACGCATTATCCCGCAAAACAAAAAACTGAGGCAAAACATCCTGCAAAACAAATAACTGAGGTAAAAAATCAACACTGATCGGACAACAAAATCATTATTAATAAAAAAGTATGGTAACCAGAAGAGAAAAGCGCCGACGAAACGATGGGACTTGGCTTTTGGTAGTATGCTTTATATAGGGAGAAACCAACCCATAAATAATAAGATTTTGTTTGAAAATAATATTTATCCATATCTCAAAATCCTGAGAATTTCAACTATTTTTAGGGAGGTGATGGGGTTTAATCGATGATGTGGTGTATATATAGGCTATTGGGACCTAACATAGGGGATCGAGACTTTGGGAGATCAACAGAGGCAGAGAAGAGAAGAAAATCGAGTTGCAGGAATTATTTTTCTGCTGGTGTAGAGGAAGAACACGAAGAACATACTACGCCCTAGAGCAGTCGTTTATTCTACAGCAGCTTACTATTATCGTTTCCTGTAACAGTGCGATTGCAACACCTATAAACTATTATGAATCTCTGTATTAGCACTTTTCTATTGTTTTTCACCTATTTGAGCTATGAATACCTATTTTGAGCACGTGAATAATATGAGGAGCTAAACCCCATTGCTGAGGCGACGGAGGAAGCCAATTTTCCAATTATCATGTGGTAAATTTTATTTAATTAATTCTTGCAATTTATTTTATGATTATTTGCATTGAACTCATATTGAATAATTGATTTTTATTGAATGATTGTGATTCGTTTTGATGGAGCATGCTTAGTTTACTACTCTTGATGTTTCATGCTTGGTGTTTTCAATTGTTACATTGAAAATCTACTACAGGCAATAAACTAGAATCACTTTAACGTAAAGAATTACATGAATATTGATTAGAGTAAATCAATAAAAATTGGAGATTGGTGGAATCTAGAGCCTCAGTGTTTTTAAAATCTTGATAACAATTTCTTAAGTATTCTATGAAGTTTGAATCTAAAATCGAATCTTTACAAGTCTTAAACGAACCACTTTTCTTACCACTGTAAAAACATATTTGCTAGTCCCCAAACTTACTTGCTCAAAATACATGTTTGTGGTTCAAAAGTTGATTAAAAGGATGAGAAACAATAAAACAGACTGTTCGCAATGATGTATCGATGTTACAAAACAGCTGTTACAATGGACAGACTATTACAGAGAAATATATGTATCACTGTTACAAAATTGGGACGATGTTCTTATTTGCAACACTTTTTCTTCAGCAGCAGCAGAAAACGATACTTCCTGCAACTCGATCTTCTCAGCTCTCTGGTGTTCTAAAATTCTCTGCAACTGCTCCAATGACTTCATCACCCTTTTTATGACTTGAATGAACCTTTTTATAGCCAACAGGTCCCGTATAACTCAAGTTAATCCCAAAAATATCACCTACTTTTCTCCCTCGGCCAAGTCACGAGAATAGCTCTTTGCATCTTCTTTACGCGTCTTCCAAACCAAATACCACGTCCCAGAATCTCTCAAAGATACTCTTAACTAAAACAGAGAGTCTTATTTCCTTATCTACGCGTATCTTGTAGTTGCATCTTTTCTGATGACTACACCCAAGTAGATCGAAGGGCTATAAAACTACTGACATTCAAGATTCAAAGATAAACAAGATGTAAAGAACATGAAAGTAAAGATTAACACAAGCATATAACGTGGTTCGGCCATGAAGACCTACGTCCACGGGAAAGAAGATGTTTTCTTTATTGATTAGGGTCTTACCCTTGAAAGATCTACAAATATCACTTAGATTTCTCACTCTCTCTTTATGTAGATCTCTCTCAGGAATTCTCTGTAGAAAGACCATCTAATATTACATAACATAAGTTGTCCATTTCCTTCTACAAGGACTGATATTTATAGGCAAGTTGGACTCGTGAAGGTCTGGTCTCGCCGAGCTGACGGAGCTATCGTGCATCTCCTCGTTGCTTCGGACGAACCTTATACTATCCCTCATGATGGCCTGCTTGGTTCTCCCTCCGAGTTATCTCACCCTGTTTATCATCGCATAGCTCCTTCTTGGAGAACCTCGTGTTGTGTCACCTCTGGGTTGTAGTATAGATCGCCCGAGCCTTCTGGTACGATGTAAATTCGCCCACGTCTCTTCTGATCCTTCATTAAATGCAGTCCTTCTTTTTAGACTTGACCGTCTGGATCGATTAGACCACTCCTCACACGCGTCATCCATGTAACGCTTGTAGCAAGTGTCTCGATTCAGATGAAATCGGCTTAATAGAGTATGATTCGATGTTTCCACCTTATCATCTTATCATGAGATCACCCCTTGGGATGTTGACACGTGGTCATCGGGTATTTTACCCTCACATTTTGCTCTTTTTCTTTGCAACTTGCCAAGGGCATGATGGGAAGATAACATCGTAACCGTCCCGTCTTTATCGCCACGTCCGAGATTTCCGCCACATCTGCACTTTTAGAGCGCTTTTACCCGTTGGACCTTGGATCATCGGTTAGTTGCCAATTTCAAGATGGAGGATGTCTCTCTCTTTCTTTCATGGTCGTCATCATTTATCGTGCCTTGACATTTTTGGATAAATACTGGTTATCTTTTCGAGGATTTTTATCCCTATAAAAATCCTCTTAGGATAGAGAACTGAATTTCATTTTCTTTTTCCTTTCTGTAGAATCTAAGGTATTTTTTATCAAAGCTTTCAATGTTCGGTGAGCGTTTTCTTCCTCGTCCTCCATGGCGGCTAGATGTTTATTCATGTTTTCTTAAGCATGATGGTATGCCCTCTCATTTGCTTGATGCTTCGGTTTTTCTTGATCTAATCTCTAGATCATCACCGATGTCTTATCGGAAAGACCTACCTTTTCGCATATTTTCTTTAGCCTCTTTAGTAGTTTAAAGAAAATGGTTTGTCTGCTAGTGGGTTGGACTTTTTGATGGAATATTTCGTGTTCTTCATTGTGTTTCTTAACACGATTCGGCTTGGAAGCACTTCATACAGTGTGTTTCTTCCTGCGATTGGCCTTGGGAACACTTTGTTTCATGTGTTTCGCCCGTTTTGGCTTAGAAACACTTTCTGCTATTACGCACGTTGTTACTTAGTTTATAACAAATATTTTTCGTTTACGCAATCTGTTCTTCTTTTATGAGTGGTGGATATGGATTGTCCGAGTTACTGAAGATGCTGCGGTATAAAATACTGTCTTCGTATTTGAACGTATATATATATACCTTGCACTTGTTTTATGCCGTAGCATCTAATGCCATTTTTGGGCAAAGAGTGAGAATGCCTTGGCTACTTGGCAGTACCCATCTATTTCTCTTGCACGAGTTGTAAAGGAGGTCTCGCTGCTTATTCCGTCTGTGTGGTGGTTTCTGATGTTTCCGAGGGTGGAATCGTTTATGCCCTAATCGGGCGATGTAGTTGTTTTTTATGCTATCTAGGGCGAGGGTCAGATGGTGACCGAGTAGGATGCTCCTGGAGAGGCATGATCGTGATGCTCCTCTTCCCTTATTTTTTTTGTAAATTTGAGAATTTTAATACGCCCTCGTGTTGTGTCCGAGGCGAATAAAATTTTGTAATAAAAGTTCTTATTGAAATGGGCGATGGTAATTAATTCTGCATCTTTGTGTTTTTATGGTAATGGCTATATGGGGTTTGTGTGTATACTATTGGACCAACCATAGGTGACAAATCCAAGGAGTGATCAATTCCTTAAGTGGATAGGGCATCTCTTACGGTGTTGAATTTTCAGTATAGCACATTCCCCTTCTCTCCTTGGTCTGGTGCCTTCATGGGCTTGGCGATTTTAATAGTGTCCTGTTTAGGTTACACTTTCCCCAGGTTTATTAACCATTGTTTGGAGGGCAATATCTTGGTCAAGTGATTCTTGCCTTAGCCAAAGGTAAGTACCTTGAGTATGGATATCTCCTGTTATGGCAGGAAATCATCCGATTTCATGATCGTGGCATTACCTTAGGTCTGTTACCGTCTTAGGTAGCTTAGGATGTCCCCCGCTTCATCTTGCTTCATACGGCTAGATGGCATTGCCTTAGGTATGTGTCCATCTCGGGCAGCTTAGGTATTTTACCCGCATCATTCGTTGTAGAATGGAAGGTGTGGCTAGCACGGTGCCATGATCTTGATGGGCTTTTGTTATAATACAAATATGATATGATTATGCAAATGCAAATGCAAGAAAAGATGAAGAGAAAAATGAAAGTAGAAAATTGCAAGAGGAAAAATAAACTAACAAAAATCAAAGTAAATGAAATGAGCACGCAAAAGGATAATTTTATTATTTTCAAAAGAGGGTTTATAAGCCCTTAGTACATTTTGGTAAGGTACCCTGACTTGTTACATGTAGGGATTCGAGTCCCATTTTCATAATTTGTCTTCCTAAGCGATAAGATGTTTAAGCATTATATGGCTTGAGGTATTTGATGTTCCAGGGGCGTTCTAGTTTTTCCCCATTGGGTTTGAGCAATCTGTATGCTCCATCGCATGCCTTGGCGATGACTGTTAGTGGTCCTTCCCAGATGGGAGCAAATTTTTCTGACTCACGCTGGTATGGCGGGATCTCGCGCCAGACTTTGTCGCCTGGGCTAAACTTCCTCTGATGAACACGTTTGTTGTATTCTCTGGCTAATCTCCGATGGTAATTTTCCATTCTCTGTAGAACTATTTCTCGGTTTTCCTCGAGATCGTCTAGCTTGGCGAGTATCATGTCCGAGGTGAGGTTCTTTTCCTAAGCCTCGGTCTTTGTCGTTGGGATCATCGCTTCAGTTGGTATGATCGCTTCCGTGCCATAAGTAAGAGCGAAGGGAGTCATCCTTGTTGCTTCTCTTCGTGTGGTCCGGTAGGCCCACAGAACATTGTGTAATTGATCACACCAGCTAGCCCCATGTCTATCCAGCTTCTTTTTGAGCATGTCGGCGATGGTTTTGTTAGTGGCCTATGCCTGGCCATTACTCTCAGGGTAGATGGGTGTGGATTTATTCTTTCTGATCTTGAAGCAGTTAAAGAGGAGGTCAATGGTTTTCCCTCGGAGTTGGGCTCCATTATCGGATACGATGGCGGCTAGGATACCAAAGCGACATATCATGTGCTTGAAAAGGAATTTAAAGACATCGTGGTCTCTAATGTGCCTGAGGGATGAAGCCTCAACCCATTTGGTAAAGTAATCAGTGGCCACGATTAGGTATTTTCGTTTTCCTGTGCCAGCTCGTAGAGGTCCAACGATGTCAACCCCCCATTTGGCGAATGGCCAAGGGCTGAGTACGAATTTTAAATCCATTGATGGTGCATGTCTTCTCTTGCCAAATTTTTTGGCACTCTAAACATGATTTTTCCATCTGCTTTGAGTCCTCGTTCATGCGAGGCCAGAAGTATCCTTGTAGCCTGGTTTTGTGGGCTAGGGATCTTCTTCCACTATGGTTACCAGCGTATCCATAGCGTATTTCTTTTAGTATGTTTTGGCCTTCGACGAAGGAGAGACATCTGAGCAATGGTCCCAGATATGACTGTTTGTACAATATGCCGTCTCTAAGATGGTAATTTCCCGATCGGGATATCACTTTGTGTGCGAGCTGTTGGTCGCTTGGGATATCGTCATTGGCTAGGTATTTCATGATTGGAGTTCTCCAATCGTCATCTGGTAAGGCCTCGTGTTGGTCTGTTATGTCCATACTGAGGATTTCCATGTCTCCTTCTATAAGTATGGAGGGAAGAAATACCTTTTCGATCCTCACGTTTGTCGCTTCCGGGTCTATTGTTATGGAGGCAATGAAAGCTATGTCATCTGCGTGCCTATTGTTGTTTCTGTTTAGATGCCTGAAAGTGATGTTAGGTATCTGTATGATATAGTGCTTGGCGAGTTGAAGGTATCGCTGCAAACAGGTGTCAGAAGCTTTATATATATTCCATCTATCTGTCGAACTATAAGTTGTGAGACACTTGTGAGTCTCACTTCATTGATGCCTAGTGCAATTATTACTCGTAGGAAGTGTATGACTGCTGATAGATGCATTTATGTGTCTATTTTCATCTCTATTGTGTCTATTTTCATCTCTATTGTGTATAATGTTAGTACCCATTTTTGTACTTATTTTGGTATTTTATCTCTTTGTAGGTGTTTTTTGGAGAAATAAGCTTTTGCGGCGAAATTGGCTCGAAAAGTTGATAAATGCAACCCAAGGGACGAGTGTTCTACGGACTCCAGCAACGGATAAGGGGCGACCATTGGATAAGGGTTAACCTTTCCCCTTCACGTTCAAATTCTGAATTTGGGCGGGAAACCAAAAACGTGAAGGTTGTTTTCTGGCAGTTTTGGTGGTAGTGATTTGTAGGAGTTTAAGGTCGATTAAACCTCTGATTTTAATAGGGTAGACTCCTTATGGGTCTAGGAATCTAACCTGGGTGTTGAAATCGATTAAACTGGGATCAATCGACGGGTTTTGATCTCAACAGCAAAATATGGAAAGTCACGTGTGTGACCGATTTTAGGAAATTTTAGAGAGATTAAAGGCAAGATTTTCTTCCCAAAGCTTAATATATATCTAAGGAAGAGTTTAGAATCAAAAGGAAAGCCCAGATATGCGTGGAAATTCTAAAACAAGAAATTGCCGCAACTTTGCCGTGAAGAGAAAAAAAGAGATTTCGGAAGATTTTGGAGAGATTTAATCGCTCTTTTTGATATAAATAGATTGGTTGGGTCATATAGAAGGGGTGTCGAGAGTTTGGGGGGCTGATAAGGGCTGAGGAGTGAGAAATCAAGACGAACAGAAAGCTACCTGCTGTTGTTTTCTGCTGGTGCAGAGCTGAAGAACACGAAAAACATAAGACGCACACAAAACAGTCGCGAAGAACACGAAGAACTTCGAACCACAACGGACCGTCGCATAAGCAGTCTTATATTCCACTACAGAACTGATTTATCGTTTATTAACAGCACTTCAGTTGTATCGGTGATTTCTGTAACTCCAGAAAAGCGTTGCAGATTCGCTGTATTATTATTTCTCTTCAATAAAAACACTTTTTGAGCCATGAATCAATCTTTTGAGCATGTTTTTACCATGAAGAGCTAAACCCCAACACTGGGATGACGGAGGAAGACGAATATCATACTTGGGGTAATTTTATTAATTCTTTTTAAGACTTTTGCATTAATTTTAATTGAAATTATGATTTGAATTAATTGGTTGTCATTTAGTTTGATGATGTATGCTTAGCTTAGGTGTTTTGATACATCATGCTTAGGATTTACAATCAATGTTTTGAGAATCTACCTTGGCAAAAATAGAGTCCATGTTTTTCTTGAGCTAAAATTGTCAAAGAATTAATAATTGAACCTTATGTTTTGAATTCGGTGAAATCCTGAATCCCAGTAACTCTCGCACCCTTTGTAATAATTTTGTATATATTTTTATTAAATTTAAAAACTCGAATCTACACAAGTCCGAGTGAACGACAACCTTACTTACCACCTTAAAATTACATCAACTGCCTCGTACTCGGTTATGTTATTAGTAGCGGGGAATTCTAGCCTTAGGCTGTAGACGATCCTACGGCCTGTCGGAGTCGTAAAGACCATTCTGATGTCGGATCCTTCCGAATTACATGACCCGCCTACAAAGACTTCCCATCATCCGAGCGAAGCAGCTCGGTGGGTCTTCCATCCCATCTTCCATCCCTAGGATTTCTTCGATTTCATCCGTATCATCTAGAGGGAAATCATCTAAAAAATACGCAACAACATGGGTTTTGATTGCCGTTTGGGCTTGATATTTTACCCCAAATTGTTTGATTTGCGCTCCCCATTTGGAGATTCTTCCATCCCTGTCGTCATGGTCTAGAACAGATTCTATTGGAGCTTTTGTAATGACTGTGACTGTGTGGGCATGGAAATACATTCGCAATTTTTGCGTCGCGTAAACCAGGGACAGCACAATCTTTTCAATTTTAGAGTAGTTCTTCTCTGCAGATGTCAGAGTCTTGCTTATGAAGTAGATAGGTTTTTCTACTTCTTTATCTTTACGGGTTAGCACTGCGCTGATCGAGGTGTTAGTCGCCGATAGGTAGATGTAAAGATTTTCGCTCGGATTGGGTTTCTGAAGGATTGTCAAGGTTGCCAAATGTTTTTTGATCTTTTGAAAAGATTCTTCGCACTCGTTGCTCCATGAGATTTTTTCACCTTTCTTCAAAGTGTTGAAGAAATCTTTACATTTGTCAGATGATCTAGCTATAAACCTTCCCAGGGCTGCTAGTCGACCATTTAACCTCTGCACGTCTGTGACTGTGGCAGGTGAAGGCATCTCGAGTATGGATTGCACTTTAGTGGGATCCACCTCGATGCCTTGCTTAGTGACCAGGTATCCTAAGAACTTCCCTGAGGTAACTCCAAAGGCGCATTTTGCCGGGTTAATTTTCATGTTGAATTTTCTCATTTGTTCGAAAATCCATTTGAGGTCATTTGCGTGGTCTCGTGGAAGCTTACTCTTGATAAGTATGTCGTCTACATATACCTCTAGGGTTTTATGTATCCAGTGGTCAAACATTTTTTCCACCATTCTTTGGTAAGTCGCGCCCGCGTTCTTTAGTCCGAATGGCATTTTAGTGTAACAGTATAGTCCTCGCGGAGTGAAGAAGGCAGTATGCTCTTGGTCTTCCTCGGCGAGGGGAATCTGGTTATAACCAGAGTATCCATCCATCAGGGATAGTAATCCGTAGCCAGATGTTGCTTCCACGAGTTGATTAATATTAGGGAGTGGGAAGCTGTCCTTTGGAAAGGCTTTGTTGAGATCACTGAAATCAATGCAAATTCGCACTCCCCCATTTTTCTTTGGTACGATTAACATGTTAGAAATCCATATTGGATACTGCACTTCTCGGATGACTCCTGATGCCTCCATCTTTTTTAAATCCTTTTGAATTTCTTCGTGATATTCTAGCACCACCTTTCGCATCTTTTGCCTTATGGGCTTATGCTTTGGGTTGATTTTCAAATGATGGCAACAAATTTCCGGGTTTATCCCAGACATATCTTCCATACGCCACGCAAAGACGTCAGAATATTCTTTTAGAACTTGTATTAGTTTGTCTTCTTCCTCTTTGTTAAGGAGAGTTCCAATCCTGACCATACCCGGGTTTTCAAGTGTTCTGATATTGACCTCCTTTGTGGTTTCCGAGGCCGAGAAATTTGATTTGAGCTTTCCGACATCGGAAAGATTCTATAATTGCTCCATAGGTGAGTCCGAGATTGGAACATCGTCCGAGTCAAGCACATTACCCGAACGCCTTGCTTCATTTGTTGTTGCTATGAACTCATCGATTTCAGCCTGGTTCTTAGCATTCTCGACTCTCTTCTTTTTTTCTTTAGAGGAATTTACTCCTTTCTCTCCATTTTGTACGTCCATGTTGTAACAGTACCTGGCTTCGCCTGAGTCTCCAACGATTTCTGCGATCCCATCGGGTGTTGGAAACCTTAGTCTCTGATGGTAGGTCGAGGCAACTCCTTTGATCCCATGGACCCAGGATCGCCCGACAATGGCTGTGTAGGGTGAAAGTACATCTACTACACAGAAAGTGGTTAGAGTGAGGATTTTTCCTACTCGAATTTCTAAGGTGACCTCGCCTCTTGGGCGGGTCAATGAGCCATTGAAGCCAAATATGTTATAGGTAGAAGGGATTAGGCATTCGTCTCTAAGACCCATTTGCTTGAATGTTTCATAAAACAATATTTCGAAAGAACTTCCTCCGTCTATTAGTATTTTAGGCATGGCCCATGGCAATACCTTAGGATTTTCTTCCTCGCCCTCCTTCTCAGGCAGTGCGATAGCCATCGTAACCACTAGTGGATCGTTGTGGTTTCGTCCTTCATCTGGTGCCTTTGAGGCTGAAAAACTGATAGGTATTTTCATCCACTCCAGCATAGGAGGTCTTTTTGCCACACTGAAGACTTCGTCACCTTCGAAGTTTCGCTTGTGGATTCGTCCTGTAATACTTCTTTCAGGTGTGGGAGCAGTGATAGCTGAGTGCGATATCGTATTGCATCCCAAGTATTGTGCCTCGCGTGGTATTTCTACGCGATATACGGGTGTTCCCACCGTTGGTTGGATCGCTGGCTGTGCGATGTACTCCTCGAGTTTTCCTTCATCAATCATATCTTGCACTATCTTGTTCAGATCTCTTCACGAGTCCGTCGTGTGGCTATAGAACTGGTGAAACTCGTAGAAGTCTGTTCTATTCTTAGCGCGCTCGGGTTGCTGTCCTATATTCCATGGGTATGTGATCTTACATTTCCCATCGATCTTCTTAAAGATCTCGGATATAGGTGTGTTTAGTTTCATGTAGACTGGCTCTACGAACTTTCCTTTCTTTTGTTGGGCTTGGTCTCGCCCTTTCCATCCTCCACTTCGATGTTTATAGAATTGGGTAGATTCGTTGTTGGATCGCCCTGCTCCTTGGGCTGATGCTTGAGGGTTTTGTGGTTCTACCACATTTGATCCTCTATTGGTTCCTTTTACCAATTTGTCATAAGTACCGTCTTGGAGTTCTTCAAGGGCTATATAATCTTCTTGAATCTCTCTCAGTTTCCCTAGATTGGGTGGCATGGTCTCGTACATGCAGACAAATATGGGGTCCGTCTTTCTTAGACTATTTTTAAAGCCCAAGATCGCGTAGGAATCTGGGACTCTTCCGATCTCGGCACATAATTTTCTCCAACAAGTTACCAGAGAGCGGAGTGACTCGTTCGGTCCCCTGGCTAACTGGAACATCATGTCAATTTCAGGTTTGACTCGGCTGTTATGTATGTCTGTTTCTAAGAACAACTCGGATAGATGGTCAAACGATTTAACCGATGCCTTTGGCAGGTTATTAAACCACATTAGGGCCTCGTCTTTTAGACGGGATGGAAAGAACCTACACATCACTACCTCGTAGTGACTCCACTGTGTCATTGTCATGCGGTAGGATCTGAGATGTTCGATTGCATCGCCGGTCCCATTGGGATAGTAGACTCTCCGATAAGGGAGACTGTCCATCCTCTTGCAGTACTCCTTCAACTTTTTTCCTTCTTGTTTTCATATAGCCTCTCTGCACATCGCTTCGAGTTGACAGAGTCGGGCTTGTAATTGGTCATCATTGTGCCTCATTTCGACCTTCTTCCTTCGTCCTTGCGCTCTTTTGGGCGAGTAGGAAGCTTCTGGACGGCGATATCTTGATCGCCCTGAATCCTTGTCCGATTGCTCGGCATACGTCACTATTTTAGAACGAGTTGACTTTGAAGTCTCCCCTCGCTTGGGGTCTATGACTGAGCGGTTCTCGGCCGTGCAGTTGGTTTTTACTTTGTCCTCCTTTTTCTTTTCTTGTCTATGCTTGGGATCGACATCAAATGATCCCTCGGACGGGCTTTCTTCCTCGTTTAGGAATTCTCGGCTTCCTTTCGGAAACCGCTCTCCTGTTTCCTCGTCTGAGGTGTCAGGGATATGCACTCGCTCATCGTCCTGTAAGTTCTCAAAAGGATTCTCCTCCTCGGGGGTCTCCTTTATGGTAGTGAGTGGCACCTTTTTCTTTTTTTTTTGCGTTTCAGCCTGCGGTTTCTCCGTTCTAGCCTCCTGTTACGTCTCTCTAACTTTTTCATTCTCTCATCCTGCGCCTCTTGAGCTTTCAGGATGGCTGCGATAGTAATAGCGGTATTGCCGAGGTTAGAAGGTTCGCCTTCCTTATCCTCATTGTTTACTGCTTGCCTTGGCAAACGATTCAACCCTCCTGGTTGAGTTAAATGGATATCATTCTGTCTTTCGAAGGGATTTCCATCTTCGTCAGAGCTAGAGTTATCGGTTAACCCCTCCCGATATTGGTTATCGGGTTGTCCCTCTCCTGGGAGTACACCGTTGTGCATAGTTTCACCGAGCTCCATCTCGTCTAGGCCTCCAGATAGGGCTCCACTAGTTTCACCTTGGCTCGTGCGAGTGGATCGTTTCGTCACCATCGCCTTACCTGCGATATATGCAGTAATGCTTAATTTGTCTTTTCTTATAGAAAAGTGGGACCCTAGATTTGCAGGTCATGTGCAATTACTAAGTCATAGTTCAGATTTGACAGTTTAGTACAGAAAGACTTTGCAGTAGATTTTGGAGACATGTGAAGATGTCAAAACATTCCCTACTTGCATAAAGTTTTGGTGATGGGAAAAAGGTGTTTTGTTTATCTCTCTTTTCGAGAAAAATACCTCCTTCTACACGTCATACCTTTACTAGGATAAAAACCAAGTTTATGATTATTGAGCATATCTTCCCATTTTAGGAAATACTTCTCATCATCTTTAAACTTTTGATTTTGAACAAACTTTGAGTTTGATGAATAATTATGTACTCATTAACCCTTCCCCTTGACTTAGAGTTAGATTTCTAAGAAGAAGATTTGTGGATTATCTTGAGTTTCTTAGAAGATGAAGAACATCATGAACAATTTGTCTTTCAACTTTCATAGGATAATATTTTCCCTTATGAAGTTTACTGACTTAAACTTCTTCCCATCCCTTTCATGGAGGAGATCGTTTGAGTGCCGAAGTGTTCAAAACTCCCTTTTCACTCTGATCCTCAACTCTCCTGAACATCTTAAGGAAGATATAGGAAATCTTAAAAGAATGAAAATTTTGAAGAAAATCAGTGAAAGGGATGTAGATCTGTTGATTTTGAGGGTCTTCAAGACTTCACAGATCGTGTAGACTATGTCGAGTCCGAGCTCTACTCATAAATTATAACAGAGTTCTACACAGTGGTATGAAAGCCACTTCTCTCAAACATATTATGAAAGTAATATAGAGCTGTTACTAGGGAGGTAGATTAGATCTTCATACCTCCTTGTTTCTAGCGCTAAAATGTAGTTGCATCTTTTCTGATGACTATACCCAAGTAGATCTAAAGGCTATAAAACTACTGACATTCAAGATTCAAAGATAAACAAGATGTAAAGAACATGAAAGTAAAGATTAACACAAGCATATAACGTGGTTCTGCCATGAAGACCTACGTCCACGGGAAAGAAGATGTTTTCTTTATTGATTAGGGTCTTACCCTTGAAAGAGCTACAAATATCACTTAGATTTCTCACTCTCTCTTTATCTAGATCTCTCTCAGGAATTCTCTGTAGAAAGACCATCTAATATTACATAACATAAGTTGTCCATTTCCTTCTACAAGGACTGGTATTTATAGGCAAGTTAGACTCGTGAAGGCCTGGTCTCGCCGAGCTGACGGAGCTATCGTGCATCTCCTTGTTTCTTCGGACGAACTCTATACTATCCCTCATGATGGCCTGCTTGGTTCTCCCTCCGAGTTATCTTGCCCTGTTTATCATCGCGTAGCTCCTTCTTGGAGAACCTCGTGCTGTGTCACCTCTGGGTTGTAGTATAGATCTCCCGAGCCTTCTGGTACAATGTAAATTCGTCCACGTCTTTTCTGATCCTTCATTAAATGCAGTCCTTCTTTTTATACTTGACTGTCTGGATCGATTAGACCACTCCTCACACGCGTCATCCATGTAACGCTTGTAGCAGGTGTCTCGATTCAGATGAAATCAGCTTTATAGAGTATGATTCGATGTTTCCACCTTATCATCTTATCATGAGATCATCCCTTGGGATGTTGACACGTGGCCATCGGGTATTTTACCCTCACATATCTTTCCAGGAATAATCTAAAAATCACCGAGAATATATGCAACTCTCTGTTTTGATGCAAATCGATAACTACTCCTCTTTTATCGAATCTGGACGCCTTACCTTCCCTGTTTTGGACTAACAAGACAATATCCATCATACTCTACGTCCAACTCCAACTAAAACTCTTGAAAATCCGTTCCTGGGAATACGCATCAAGCCGTGAAACTTTCAACACCTCTGTTTCCTCCAACATGATTATGCAGCCAAATTTGATCGATAAAAACACACAAATCATCTCTATTATGCTCTAACAGGACCATCCCAACAGAAATCTGCTGTTGAATCTCTCTAAATCTCCCTTGAATCTCGAAAGCTAATCTGTCAATGAGAAGAGAATTTTTCCCGCCAAAATTGATAATTCAAATGTAGAAGATGGTCGCCCCTTATCCTGATGTTGGGGTGCCGATAGTGATTTGGGTGCCCCTTAGTAATTTGGTACCCCTTATCCAAAGTGAGAGTCCGAATAGTAGGTGTCCTCCGGGTGCCCTAGATAACTTTTCGAGCCGATTTTTCTAAAAATGTTTATTGGCCAAATATACCTACATACACATAAAACACCATAATAAGTACAAAAATGAGCACTATCAATATATAGAATCGAGACTAATTAGACACAAAAGTGTGTCTATCAAATACCCCCAAAGTTATTATTTGCTAGTCCTCGAGCAAATCTAAAATATAAAATAAAATCCTAACTCACTGTCGCAGGCATGGCGATTGCACTTGGCATGTGCAACAAGCCTTTGAACCCCTGGGTGGCCCTAGTGGCCGAGTTATAGTCTCGGGAGGGTTTACAAGAGGTATACCCACAAAACCTTTACTCCAGACCCTAGATATCTATGCAGAACCTTGGAAGGCACTAAAGAATCTCCTTGGTTGGCATACTTATTGACTACAGGAGGAAGTACCCTGATGCGAAATTCCAATTGTTGTATACGAGTTTGCACTCAAGCATACTAAAATTCATATATAAGTGACAGAGCTCTACTTAGATAGTCGCACTATGGACATCAATATCCAGAGTCAACAAATCACATGGATAGATTAAGAGATGGATATAGCAAAACATAGATGGTTTTGATGTTGACTAGGTGAACGATGTTTCTCATATCTGTCTGAAGGCCACTGCCAAAATGAACCTATCCTAATGGACTGAGATACTGGTCTGACTAATATCTACACAACTGGCATATACAAGGGAACCAGTGGTCGATAATCCTAATTCTAGATCAACTCGTCTTGCATATACAAGGGAACCAACGGTCGATTTATTGAACATTAACACTTTTTTTTTTTAAAGAACTAACAACATGATTAGAACTTGTGGATCCAAGCGCATGCTTCTTGTCAGCAAATTACATGGTAATTCCCATGGATCCTGCATTCCACGCTTGTTTAGGCGACGGAGATAGGGAGAACACACACATATTGCTATCCAAGTGTTAATATTTATTCCGATTGGTCTAATTGGTCTGGTCTTTTCTTTTTTTTAGTACCCATTTTCCCGGGGCAAGCTTGACCCATGAAATCAAATGTTTAACTATATGTTATTATTTTATTACCTTATATAGTAGACATTATCGTATTTATTAGTGCTCTTAGAATTTTTAGGAAAACAAAATTAAGAAAAATAACGGAATGTAAAATATTCTTTCCCAAATTTACTTGCAATTGCTTTAAAAAATAAAAAAATTACTTGCAATTATTTTGGAAAAAAATATTGAATATCTTCTCCACGTCTTATTAAAAGAATTTTTCTTATGCTTCGACAAAAAGAAAAAAGATTTTTCTTACTAATTTTTTGTTTATCTGTTGTATTGTTTATTGCGTCTCTCCACTAACGTTTTTAGTTCTTTGCTCTCCAAATTTTGATTAATATCATATTTTAATATCTCCAAAGTTTCCTACTAATGTTTTTATTCTTCGAATATTGTACAGGATTAATAATAATTTATTTTTATGGAAAAGGAAGCGTGTTTCAATCCACCAGTAAGTATCTACAGTTTTATGTATTTTGGTTATAATTTAATCTATAAAATTTTAATCTTTTTACTATAAATTGTGATTAGGGGTGAATTTAATTTTTAACGTGTGGGAATTGTAAACAGAGTTAATATTAAATTGTAAGAGGTGTAATCGGACAATAGACATTATATTTATTTTTATGATTGATTTAACTATGTGATGAAGTTGTGATGAATAATATCTTGATGTGATTTTATATTTTATTTTAATGTATTTATGAATTTTAATTTATATTTGAATCAGAATTAAATATATGCAAACTAATTTTTTAAATAATTTTGGTAACATAATTAGATTCTATGAGATTTAGTTGTTTTTCGTAAAAAAAAATTCTCTCATGTATGTGTGGAAAAAAAATATTTTCCCCGATTTCTACTGGTTTAGATCTGATAATTTACCAAAATAAATTATTGGTGGAGCCTAAATCAACCAGAAGCTCCGGTTAACCACAACGCTCGAAAAAACTCTGTTTTTATATAGAGAATCTCATAATGATAGACAAACAATTTTATAAATGATTACTGGTATTGTGAAATAGAAAAAGAGAGAAAGAGAGAAGAAGACACAAAGTAGAGAGGAGAAGAGAAGAGAAATTATATTCATATGTGTACAATAGACTAACATTACAGCCTCTATTTATATGGCTAGACACAAGGGCATCCCAGTAATAAACGGGATTTACCCTAGATATTCTTAACATAATTACACGTTTATAACACTCCCCCTGATGACATTGTGTCTAATCTAATTGCCTCGTCAAAACCTTGTCAGGAAATTCCAAAAGGATAAAACCTGATCGAAGGGAAAAGAGCTACAATTGAGAAAACTTAGAAAAGATTTGGACACGCAAATGTTGCCTCATTAAAACCTTGAGAAGGAAAACCCAATGGGAAAAACCCTGATGAAGGAAAAAGAGTACAACCTGATAGTCCAGTAAAATACCTTCTAATTTGATACTCCCCCTAATAAGTACTTCAGTTAAATCTTGGCTTGCAAATCTTCGAGTCGAGCCAATTTCGATAAACGAATTTCTTGAATGCTGGAGATATCAATGCTTTCGTGAGAAATTTTCCAGTTGATGAAGTCTTCTTTTGTGTTAGTCTTCTAATAGTAGTGTTCTCGAGTCTTCATGCTTCTTTAAATACATGAGGACTTGCTTCTTGGATTACTAGCTTCTCGAAGATAATTTGTAGAAGTAATTGATGTAATTTCTTCAACAAAGTGCCAATACGCAGTTACAGTACCATAGGTGTACGAATTTTGTAGTCATACTATGGATCAGAATGATATCCAAATTCATAGGAGATGGTTATGTTGATTTGGTCTAACAAAATGGCCTAGTTAATGGTGGGAATCCACCAAATAACCAAAATCCATACAGCTCCCCCTTGGATGACCACCATGTTGAATTAATTTGCCTCACTGAAACCTTTCCCGTACAAACCCAATGGGGGAAAATAATATTTGGACAAAGGAAAAAGAGCACAAATATCAACATTTTGAAAGAAATTAAACGTCAATGAGATGTTTCCTCGTTAAAACCTTGTCAGGAAAACCACATGGGACAAAACCTGAAACATAGGAAAAAGAGTACAACTTTTGATGTAAATATGGATGCTAACTCAACTATATGAGTATTATAGAAAAAAAGCATCAAAATAATAACTCTAGTCTATCTCAAAGACGAGTTTAAGCTAGCATAATTCTAACTGCATATTTAAGAAAGGAAAGAGAATAGAATTTATGCTGCTAAAGCATGGATTTTTGTGTTTTTAATGGCTTCTCAAGAGACATGTAAAGTTTATATCATCAAGGACTACCATAAAGGATTTTTGGTTTTGTACCAAATTTCTAAAAACACATAAAGGATTGTTGATCCTGACATAATCGAGTCAGGTGGCTGCCATAATATAATTTGAATCCTACAAGGATAACAAATTTGAATATGTTCCCAACCACATTTCTTGTGTAAATGCAATACGAGTCCTTCAAGGACTACCACGCCAAAAGCATCATACATGGAGAACAAAAATTTATCGAATCAATCCTAGGGTCTGAGAAAAAAAATAGAACCTTCAAATCGTTTTTACAACGAAGAAATTTCTCGTATAAAGTCGCAATATGACTACACTAACCAGTAATTAATAGGTTTGGCATGTTTAAGGTGTTAAGTTTGGATCCAAAATTGCATCAATCGAGAAATTAATCCAACCTAACTTTGATTGTATGGCAACCAATCACATATGTCGACATTTCTCTGCAGAGGGGTTAAAAACCACCATCTTTTATTATTTCTGTAGCTACTGTAAATGAATATTCGACAATCTTAACTAACTATGATCCCACACAATTCTCAAGTGTATGCATATCTTGAAAAATTCACAGATTACTGGTACCAGCGCCCGCAGGCATTATAATCTCCCCATCTTCCAGTGAGGAGATATGAACTATGAGAATGTGGATCTTTTTGATAGACTCTATTGGAGCACTCTGTAGCCTCTTATAAAATGCTACGTTTATTATAGATGTGACTGGATTTGCCTTCCAAGAGGCATAAGCTTATTAAAAGCATAATGAAATATTTTCGCGCCTTATTTGAGATGACAGCCTTTTTCGATTCAATTATGATGGGAAAGAAATATAACTTTTTAAGTTAATAGACACCAACTTCTAGTGGTCTATAGTCCCCCCCTGATTACGGCGGAACTATTTTCATCTCATAAAACCGAAAACGAATTTCATAAAGTATTATCCGATTAATTCGGGACATATACTCATTATGAAATATGTCTTTCAAAAAAATGTACTCTAAATAGACATACATATATATCATCAACCATGGATTACTTTTGGAACACAAACAATAATAAAATAAAAAGTAAAGATGATATGTTAAAACCAAAAGCATTAAAAATATGCAAATAAATCTCCAATAATTTTGTGACCTCAAGGGCTAACGAGATAATGATTTAGAATGAAGTTACGGACACTTTCTTTTATCAAAAGAAAATTAAACTAAGATCAATATAGTCACTATAAGGACTAATAGTCACTACAGGGACTAATAATATTGGCTAACTAGCCGGGTACGCACCCTTTGATCTTTAGTGTCAAATTCCAACTACAAGTGGAACTATTTCAAATTTTGGAGAGTAATACAATGAAGAAAACCAAAAATTGTTAAATTGGTGTTTGCCGTAATAACCAAACTCATCCTTCCAGGATCCATGGAGAAATCTAATTTCAATTGGTTTAAATGATTCTTTTGATAAAAAAAAAAAAAAATCATTATGGTATTCTTTGTAGAGAAAAATCTACTTTTTGGTTGATAAAGATTTCTTTGAAGGACTAGAAATCAATAACCAAAATTGGCTAAAATACTTAGAATGCCAATTTTTGCATCTCATTATAGAGAATCTATGGAAAAAAATTTAATACCGATTGGTAAAACGATATCCCAAAATCATATCGACGACTAAAAAAAAAAATGTTGTTTGCCATGGAAATCCATATTATGGTAAAAGAATGGTTTCTTGTTAAAAAGAATAGAAACCATAGCAATAAATCACATGATCCTTGTCTAAGGGACAAAGATACCAAATAGAATTGGCCGTAGGTTTTCAACCATGCACGTGATTAGTTATCGTAAAAATAATTAGATTACGACACGTCGACACCACCGGTTTTCGGTGATTACAATTTCAGTTAAGAAATAGAAATTATAAACCATATTGCGATGGGTTTTTGTTTTTTCTTTCTCAATAAAGAGGAATAAGAGAAGAATGGAGAATCAAATTTAAAAATTGATCACCCATACGTAATAGAACTTAATACAAAGTACAAAGATGGAAGACCTAAAATAAAATATTAATAATTAAAATACAGTTTAGATTTTACTGTAAACGGTGGACGGCCGCCACTTTAAAAACGTCCCTCATGCAGGTCCTTTTGGCTCAAACATCTTTAAACACGGATATAACTTTGTAATACAGATTCCGTCCTTGAATTGAGTGGATCTTTATAATCACAAGGGACCGCTCACATATAGTTTTGATCTGATCCTCCATCCAAAGATTATTAACACATGTAAAAATAAACAAAAATAAAGCACTGATTAACAAAAGTTTGTTGAGGAATAAACAATCAACAAAAGAATATTAAAAGACTATAAGATTGTTCGAAGCTCCCCTTGATACCGCTCGGTTGGTAGTTCTACGTGATGATGACGTATTGTGAAATAGAAAAAGAGAAAAAAAGACACAAAGTAGAGAGAAGAAGAGAAATTTTATTCATATGTGTACAATAAACTAACATTACAACCTCTATTTATAGGGCTAGACACAAGAACATCCCAGTAATAAATGGGATTTGTTCTAGATATTCTTAACATAATTACACGTTTATAACAACAGGTTTCATAATTGACGATGAACTCCTTATGTGAAGAGTAATACTAGTATATTCTTTCTTTTCCTTCTTTTTTCACCCAAAAGAGTCTCAAAAGAGATTACCTTCTGCTGCATTGCAAAATTGCAAAAAAGTTTGGGGTCTGCTCACTCCAAACTGGAGCATGATCTCTTCCTTGAAACTATGTATGATCTGGCTCATTGTTGGCACTAGGATAATCTCTTTACCTCGGGCAAGATAATCTGACACCTCATACCTGCTGTTGTCGCTTGGGTTCTCTGGAGAGAAAGGAGTGCTCCGACTTTTGAAGAAAACCATTCTTTCAAGACCGGTAACGACTTAGGCACTGATGTAAGGTCACTAGTCATTGCTTGGGCAGCGGCAGCTGTTAGCAAGGTTCATTTGAATTTTTCTAGCACTGTGCTCAATTGGGATAACCTTTTTGTTTAGTCAGTTTGCTTTTGTAATTTTTATTTTTTTAGGCTACCACTGGTAGTTTGTGTAAGTTCTCTCTTTTCTAATAAAATCTCTCTTTCAATCAAGAAAATAAAATAAAATAAAATATACACTTTTAAACGAATATCAACGATAGACTTTCTGATAAAAAAAAAACACACGATAGACTTTGCCAGCAAAAGGTTACACTTTGAACTGTTCTAGCTAGACCTTACTGGGATACTACTTTAACTTTCTGAAAATTACAACCACTAGTTAAGACTTGAGCAACTATCTGAACAAGCTTGCTGGCTGATACATCAACTAGATCATTGGGCACCATTCAGCAGAATGCCTTCCCAGGGAAACTGATATCACTTTAGGACTAAATTTCAGCGGATATCCATACGGGGATGATATTTCCTTGTGACTGAGAACATCCATATTGGGAAAGATCAAAGGAACATTTTACGTGAAAAACAACATCATTCATGCAGTGGACATGAAATTTTGTTATAAAATTTAAAGGAGAAAAAAATAATAATTTTGTAATGATCTTGTGGTGGTGACCAACTGGCTGGTGAATGCATTTGGCATGATCACGACTCACGAGTAGTCATAAGACTCATAGACCAAGAAAAATAGATGGGGTTAAGTGTTCGATATGAATAGCCAGCGTCAACATGGAAGATAGACATAATGCAATCTCCCCCTTATAATGCAGTTTCACTTTTATGGGCAGTAAACCGAAGAAAACCAAGTAGTTTGATCCCCTCGCAGCTAGCATGATCCTAACGTTAGGTTGGGGCAATTAGATTGGGTTGGTCAAGGCCGATTCTGACAGGGGGAAAAAACGGTTTAGTCCAAAAACCCATTAAAAAGTACGGATTAGTCTATCCCGAGTTACCTAGGTACAGTTTAGTCCAAAAGTTATTTAAAATATGGAAAATACACATATAACCTTCATGATTTAGTCCAAATATTTACAGTTTAATCCAAAATGACTTATGATGATGTCAGTAATTTTAAATAATTAAAAAACAATTTATTTTTTGAATCGTTTGTCCAAAATTCACAAACTTTATATATTCGGAAAGCTCTTTCCGATACCTACAAAAAGAGTACCCATATGACCATATAATTTTCATTTTCTAAAAAATCTTAGTTTACACTGGTGTATAAACATGTACACATCTCCAAAGATCCAGAAAACCCAAAGACAAGACAACATGCATCCTAAACACATAGCAAGCATGCTATTAAAATCAGAAAATCTTAGTTTCCATGCTTTACAATAAACGTCATAGCTTCAGGAGTTGCTAACTCTGCTGTTATTATTAGATCTCCTTCATGGAAAACTCGACCATGCCAGATCAAACCCAGTTCCGAGCCATCGATGCAACTGTCTCAAAAAAGAAAAGAAAAAGAGTTGTGAGTATCATCACTTTCACGGTTTCACTAGTACTTTTGGGTAAGAAGAGTAAGTGATCATAGCTATGAAAGAACAAACCTTGCCTTGACGAATATCTTCATTTGCCTCATCTACGGAAGCGAATCCACCCGTTGGTGTATCCCAATCAGGCTCATCCTAATTGTGCATACAGAAATCATCATTTGTGGAAAGCATATCTGCTGCCAGTGTCTCAAATGCACCTGATAATTTAGCATGTCCATCCCCAGAAAAACTGCAGCTCTAACTTTGCTGCCACCTTCGCATGAATTACTCAGCCTAATCATCGGAAAATTCGATGTGTTTGCATTTGTTCCAAATGAGTTCTTATATCTTAGCCCACTGAACCACTTATAATATTTCTTCCCTCTTCATAACAAATAAAGGTAATCAGATTAGTCCCAAGAACAAACAAAACCTATTTTAACAATTTCACCATACAAAGGCACCTTCATAATACTAGTTGCGATCTCTTATAGATCTAGGCACTCATCTGCTTAACAAACATATGCATATTTGCTATTTTGAGTTTAGTAAAAATGATAGGTATGTTTATTTTGGGTTTTGTCAAAGAAAAAAAGAGAGGCTTGTTTCTAGGATGAGAATGGCAGTGACATCCACCATCTCAGTTCCTAAACAAGGCTTGTTTCTAGGATGAGAATGGTAGTGAAATTCCACCTCCACTAATCTTGTGATAGGTGCACAAATTTGTACACTTGTATTACATGTGCACCAATATGTACACTTATAGAAGGATGGTAACCTGAATGCCAAGAGACCCTGTCAAGCTAAATCGACAACTCTGCAAACGATGCACTGCTAGAAAAGCATCTATTATTGCATTTAAAAAGATCACTAAGCCTACACAGTATCATTCTTCTGAGCATTATATAAGACTGACCTATTCTTGTATGTTTCCTTCTTCATTACATTGGCCGCCAACATCTCAAAATCTTCCTCCTTTTCCTTAAAACAAACATCTTGACATTCTATGGTCCTTCTGTGCATACAGCCTGTGAGTAAAAAAAGAGTTCATTAAACGCAAATTCAAAGAAAAACAAGCAACGAGGTTTGTAACGGTAGTAACAAAACTCATAATGCTGTAGAAAAACCCCACAAGATGGTGTAATCAGACCTTAACTTCCACACCAGAGGCACTACTCATCTTCTTGAATCATCAAAGAGATGAAATGGAAATAGAATAAAATTAAATCTGAAAACCCTAATAATACTAGAAATTTAAGCCTACATAAGCTTATGCGTAACATGTGCACAACAATGTACAGTTGTATTACAAGTGCAGAACAATGTACACTTGTATTACATGTGTGCTATTATGCACACATGTAATTTATGTCACATGTGCACAATAGTGTACACTTAAATTACAGATGCACCGATATGTACACATTCAGCAACAATGATCTGGCCTTATTTAATATGTAGATCTTTGTCGATGGTTTCAGTCTTCTTACTTAACATGTTCACTTCACTATTCAGCAACATGTTCTTCTCACTGTAATTCTTTACTTCCTCCCAACACTAGTCTCTCTCTTCATACATCTTTGAGAGCACTCCCTTTGTCAATGCCAACTATTTTCCTCATTGTTGGAGTTCACTTGTAAGTCGATGAATACTATCATTTTTCTTTATGAAGATTACAGGTGCCTTTAAAACAGATATACGATAGTATGATTTAAATGCATACTCTCCTTGATTTCTAGATCCTAAGGAGAATAAATCAAACTTAAGTATTACATCAGATGCTAATGCAGGTACCAACTTAGTTACCAAGACAATGAACACCCGTCTTAAGATTAACATGGTACCTGTAAATTGAGAAAGCAAGAATAATGGGAGAATTCTCTCAAAGATGCATGAAGAACATACCCAAAAGATGCAAATTCTTTTTTTTTGCTCCCTAAGAAGCCATTCCTTAACTCCTAGTATCCCTCGTGCAATTAAGACCCTTCTCGATTAACAAACCAAATCAAGTACATTTTAGATTTGTATTTCAATAACAATCAATCTACAAAATTGATGCAGTCAGATTCAAGTCTCAATCTCAGAAAAACATGGAGAAATTTGAAGAACAAAACTAAACCTAGAACTGGAACTGGAACCATCAAATTCTTACTACTGAAAAACAATAGCACAGTTCTGTCAAGTTCAAGTTCACACAACAATATGAACTGGTGGTGCATAATGTACACTTATATTAGAAAGAGAATACCTTCTCAACAACTGCTGGGTTTTTCACCACTACCTCTGGACTGCATGTCTCTCCCTGCAATTTACAGCCCTCAAAATTTTTAACAAACACATTATGTTCTTAGATTTACAGTACAAGAAATGATGAGTAACATTATGTTCATTAAGGTGTACTATTATGTACACATGTAATTTCTGTCACATGTGTACAACAATGTACACTTATATTATAGGTGTACTAATACGTACACATGTAATTTCTGTCATAACCAACGATCAGTGACTCATAGCACATCATTGATTCGACATCCAAGAAATGAAAAAAGATTGTTCACTAAAATTTGATTAAGAGTCCTAGAGTGGGCTATTATCTACAAATGTAATTTTTTTCGTATGTGTACAATAATATACACTTATATTACAGGTGTACCAATATGTACACATGTAATTTCTGTGACAACAATCAGTTAGCGACTTTCAATAGTAGTTGAGCACTAATCCAGGTACACATGATTTGCTAAACCAATTCAAGTGTCCCTTTATTTGTTGTTAACACATACAAAGCTTAGGTACATGGTTAGAATTTCATGTGATATTCGTCAGAATGGGCTATCACAATTAGAGTTCAACTCACCAAAAGCAGATGTAGAGCAGCTTCATCGACGTGAGGATCAGATGATAACTTCTGAGGAGACCATTGTGGATATTCATCTCAATTCACTAGCTCGCTTATCCCTGGCAACCGATATTTATTTGGAGTTCCTAGAATGTACGAAAAAGATCAGTCAGTTTAACAATTAGAGAACAACCCGAAAGATCTGAGCCAAACACATGCCCATTAAAATTCATTTCAGTCCAGACTGGTTATTTTGTTGAAGTTGAATTACAAAATTCATTTCAGGTGTACAACTATGTACACATTAACAATAAACATGTGTATAATTATGTACACATGAAAACCTTAAGTGAAAGTAGTCCTTGAAGCCTGGGACACATACATTTTTAGAAAAATCTAGGATCCGCAGTTGGTCATTAACTCGGTCACCGCCATCACTGTATTTTGATTTTCTTCAAATGGAAAAGTTATAGCCCCGTTAGGTACAAGCCAGCGAAGAGCAGATTTAAGATTTTGATTTTATTAAAATTTCAACCATGTAGATACAAAATATGAACCCAGGAGATCCTTAATCAATACCTTTTAAATGTTTCATTCTGCATACACGGTAAGATACTAGTTTGACAGGTTCAGGTTCATAATCAATGCAGAAACAAAGTGCACGACTTATAACTAGTCTGATGAAAATGGTGTACTAAAAAGTATACTGCCTACAACTGGTGTACAAATAAGTACACGTCATATAGCCGGTACAATAAAAACAATGCACATAAAGATTTTACCAGTGTTTAACCTTTCAAAAGATTATCTTCAAAAATTTCACAAGGAATAAATGGTTAGAGAGTCTACATGTGAAGATTTTACCTTGCCAGCTTTACTATTCTGAGATGCGGCTCGTTTTCATATTGTTACCTACAGAAAGAAAATGTAAGAAATCACAACAAGCAAGATGAGATGAAAGAAAATATAAGAGAAATAAAATAGAAAAACAAGGGTAACAGGAAAATGGCAGTGAGCATAAAATAGATTTGCAACATTGACCATTTAAAATAGCTTTTCTATTAATTTATGAACTTTTCAAAAAGAAATTAAGAACTATTCAAACTACTGATATTCGGAAAATATATCATTGAGCAGCTGAGAAGATACGAGAAGTGAACACCACCTTGAATAGGTAAAAGCTTAAAGAGTTATGCACAAAATAAAATTCAACAGTAATTTTAAAATGACTAAGAGTAAACCAAAAGGTCCATACAGTTTTCTCTTAACATCCCACTGCAGTAATTATTACATTGTCACTATCAATCTATCATTATGAACTATTAAAAGTAAAATATGCAAGAAGAGGACATAAGTTTCTTACATGTGGAGCCAGGCCTTGAAGTATATATAATTCTTCGAGTGCTTGAAATCCAGCATGGTAAGGGCTAAATTTTTTAACAGATTTAATTGCAGATGAAGTATAACTTGGAAGTATCATATACTCATTTCACCTATGGTTACAGTTTTTGCTACAAAGCTATTCAGGATTTGCATGCTAGCTATGAAACTAGCCTTAAAATCTCACTGGTAAACATTATAATGGGTTACGATCCTTCAACAGCTTGTACAAGAAAGGGCAATGTAGACTGTAAAATCTCAATCCAGGTTGGGAAACACAGTAGATATATCTAATATGAAATACCCTCTTGCAATGCCATTTTTGGAATTACCAAAGACAAGATGAAACTACTTTGGCTAAAATGATGCTTATACTGAAGAAAGGCCAACCAATGATTGTAAACCCGTAGTTACATTAATAGTGTCTCCTTTTCAATTGGTTCGAAAAGTCGGGCAAAGTTAGAGTTTTGTAGAAAAGTTATTTAGGTCATTTAATATAGTTAGATATGTTTATATTAGTAGTAGCTGCAAATTTTTTGCAGATCCTCTAGCAAGGGTTTGATAGACTCATAAATTCTAGCAGTTTCTGGCCATCCTTCCTTGGACGTGCTTGGAAAAAAAATGATGATCTGAAGACTACTTCTAATTTTCTTCTTATTGATGCACGGGTTTTTACAACCTAAATTAGATAAAGATTGCAACATAGCTAGCATACTTGTTGCTAAGTCCACCCTATTGAACAAGTACCGGTGTTACATGCCTTCCAATAGGAAGGAAAATTAAATATATCCACTTACTAGTGCTAGTGAAGAAACGATAACTTGTTAAGTACAACATTGCTAGTGTACATGGTGCAAGTTGTTTCCCATACTTCGCAGAAAGGGCTACCACCAAAACTGACTCTTAACTACTGAGATGAGACCAAGGAATAGCCTTACTGCATACAATTCTTTAACCTGGCATATTCAGAGAATGTTGAAAGAATCCCATAAGCAAAACATTTTTAAATCCCAATATCTTCATAACACAGATTAATATAAGAAACACTTTAGTAAAGCGTGTTTAACCATGTACTATACGTACATCAGTAAGATAATCAAAATGCAAAATCACTTGCTTTTTATGTTCAGATTTATCAATAGTACTAAGACAGCATCACCTCCGTAGGCACTATTACACTACAAAAAATTCCAATCCAATTTATTGATTAAATTCCCAATCTAAAGCAAAATATCACATCCATTCTTTCCAATTATCAAATTACATACATTTCAGACCTAGGAAAATTATACAACAAGATCACAAAAATAAATAAAAATAAGAATTATAATTACGAGCAGGAATCAATCAGCAACCAATAATATTCATATGAAATTATTTGATCTCGAATCTTCACTAAAACCCCCAAATGGAGTTTTCAACAAAGAAATAATCAAAACAATCAATTACTCTAGAATGAATAAACAAATAATCAAGAAATAAGGTTTTAATAAACAAAAAGGAATTACCAGAGCAACATTATCCTCGATTGACAAACATTTCCAACTCTCGATTTAACTTCCGCTCAATTAAATCCCTTCGATGATTCATTAGGGAATACGTCTTTCTCTGTTTCAAATCCATTCGCTGAGTTTAACAGTACAGATGCATCACATACCTTCAGCAAGAAAAACCGAAATGAAAACTACAGTAAATCAAAATCATAGGAAAGGTTATGAAAATCCATTGATTATTACCGTGATAAAACAATCACAGAAGAGTAATTGGACAAGAACAATAGCCAGTCGATTGATTTCAACAATTTTTTCAGCAACTAATCGAGCAGAATCAAAACCTAAAATGATCGTCTTCGTTTAAGCGATTTGCTCTGAGAGGAGATAAGAGGAGAGTGAACGGAAAAACATTATGATACGATGAAAGGGTATTTTAGGCAGTGGAGAAACTTGGATCGGTTCCCATTTGGACCAACTCGTCTAAAAAGGACTAAATTGTTATTGTATATTTGGACTAGAGAGTACTAGGCCTACGGACGTTGGACTAGAATGTCTAAAGCCCAACTAATATGGGATTAAACGTTAATTTCTTCTTCTGACAGAGGCTAACTAGCGCAAGATAGCTTGGATTCAATAATCGATAGATGTTTTTTTTTTTTTTTTTTTTTTCCTTCTTCTTCTCTTCTCTTCTTTTCGTCGTCTTTGCAAATTTATTTATTTTTGAGCTTGTATGTATAAAACATTTTTTCTTCGTCTTTTGCAATTTCCCTTTCAAAAGAATAAGTTAAAACACAAAATTGGTTAAAAAGAGCAAAATCAATAATTCCTGGGTGAAAAAAACTTGTAAAATTTGATACTGTTCAAATGGACGAGAATGTAAAAATAGCCAGGATGTAAACAGTTTCATCCTACTCATTTTCAAATGCTCTTTCTTATTTTTAATTTACATCAGGATGCATCCAGTTTCATCCTCGCTCTCTTTTAAGTTTAAGACAGGATGAATCCAGTTTCATTCTTGCTATTTTTTTGGTGTCCATTTCACCTATTCTAATTTTTACTTGTCCATTAAAACCATGTTTTAAAAATATTTTGACAAATGACCCATTTAAAAGGGCATTGGAAATGAGATCCAAAATCTTCTCGGCATTGGAAAAAATAGCGCTGTGATGGCCCAAATAACTCTCTCTGTAGAGTCTAGAAACAGACAGAAAACAGATTCCTCCCAGCTCTAGAGAGCGTCCATCCACACAACGAAACCCCACAAAAAGACTCAATACCCTTAAAAAATGACAGACTGTTGGTTCCTTCATACTACCCACCCATGAATATCCGTATCCAAGGAGTTTTGTTTTTTCTTCTAATTTTGGTTTTGGAATATTCAAAAAGAGTGTAGAGAATAGAATTATTATAGAAATACTGCGCACCTACCCTTTTCTTTCTCTAATGAGCCATTTCATATCTCTTTCTCCTCTTTTTTGACTTGAGACCTTACTAATGAACGATAAACAAAAAGATACAGACTTTTGAAAGAACTCAAACATCAGTTAGTGAAAAGCCATCAGAGATCAACTAATAAATATATTATTATTCACTAAATAGAGAGAAGAAAGAGTGGGGGAATTGGATTCTGAAATTACAACATGAATTTGTTCAGTTTCCTTCCCTCCTTCGTCCACATAGTAAGAAAGACAATGACAAGTCAACAATTATGTCCTGCTTCTTTTATCCAACTAAAACGATTTCCAAAGCATCAGAAAGAAAGAAAAAAAAAATTAAACAGAACAGAAACGATAAACTAAAACCATTCAAGATGGAGTCTGTGACAGAGTCAGTCAAGCAACACAATAGGTCCAATGCTCATCCTCCTCGCCAACAACAGCAGCAACAGAGTTGTTATTGTAATCCTCGTCTGGATAGTAATCACCATAGTAGTCCCCACCGCCATTGTCAATATTATTCTTCTCATAAAATGAAGCAGCAGTTGCGATATTGGCAAGATATGGCATGTTATGGAAGGAGCGAGCAAGGCCGCTCACCAATGTGTCACGGGCAAGCTCATCATCATCGCTGTCTTCCCCGTGAATACACTCCTCTACACGGTGCTTGAGTGTCTCAAACATCATCTCTGGCTCATGCTGCATCACCCGTAGGACTTCTCCACAAGACAACCCTGGCACTGCTCGCGTCACTGCGAAGCTGTGCGGTCCATCGCTCTGCGATACACGTACCACACTTGGGCCGCCGAACAGGTTGTGTAATCCTCCAAGAGCCTCCTGGTAAGCCCCGCCTAAAAACATCCCCAAATAATAACCAGCACCACCGCCACTACCTAAGATCCCTCCTTCACCTTCCAATTCATGAAGAGGTAAACTAGTTTCTCCTCCAATGAATCTATCAACCTTCCCATCACTATCACAAGTAAGATCAGATAAAACCCCTTTGACAACAGGCTTCTCATCAAGCCTTTGAATTGGAACAATTGGGAACTGCTGTCCAATTCCCCAGAAATCAGGGACTGAAGTGAATACAGAGAGATTCACATGGTATGTGCGAACAGGATCAGAAGTACCAATTGCCTTTGAAACCAACTCTGATATATTATCAATAGAAGCAAGATGTTCAAGGCTTAAAGATCCTTCTTTGAATTGATCAACACACCTTTGTTTCAACTGATCAGCATAGACCAGACAAGTCTGATAATCTCCACGGACTGCAGCTGCAGTCAGGTTGCGGTAATCCGATAGGGAGTCATCAGTTAGCCCATTGGCTAAGTAATGCAATCCAAGACCAAGAGAATCCAATGTTGGGGCAACAGGTGCACTTGCAGAGACAGCTTCAAAGATAAGAACCGAATGATGAGAAACAAGGGCTCTCCCACTTTCACTACAGATCACTGGATGCTTCACAAATTTCCGGTCACAGGCATTTCGAATTGATTGAACGACAGCAGAAGCATACTCCTCTAATCCATAACCAACTGAATTATCTGAATCAGGAGATTGTGATCCATCATAATCAATACCCAGACCACCACCAACATCAATAACACGCATATCGGCACCGAGACGAACCAATTCACAGTAAATCTGAGTAGCTTCCCCAACACCATCGGCTAACAATGAGGTCGAAGGAATCTGAGATCCTATGTGAAAATGCAAGAGCTGAAGACAATCAAGCATTCCATTCTGTTCAAGTTTCTTGGCAACACGGAGAATCTGCATGGTGTTCAATCCAAATTTTCCTTTTTCCCCTGAAGTTGCTCCAAAATGACCAGCATGTTTGGTTCTGAGCTTGGCTCTCATGCCAATAACAGGATGCACTGCGAGCTTTTTGCTCATCTCTATAACCAAATCAAGCTCTTCTTCTTGCTCAAGAACAATCACAGTATTCAAAGCAAGTTTACGTGCAGCCAAAGCAAGTGAGATATATTCTGCATCCTTGTAACCATTACAGATCAATAAAGCTTCAGGGTTTCCTTTGCACAGACAACTCATAGCCAAAAGAAGCTCAGGTTTCGACCCCGCTTCAAGACCAAACCTATAAGGTGTTCCAAATTCGACAATATCTTCAACCATATACCTATCTTGATTACATTTCACTGGATAAACACCCTGGTAATGAGAACCATAGCTCTGCGACTGAATCGCAAAATCAAAAGCAGATTGAAGAGACTCAAGCCGATTCTTAAGAACGTCAGGAAGTCGAACAATTAAAGGAAGCTGCAAACCTAATCCACCACGGGATTTCGGCTCAGAAACTTTCTTAACAACTTTCATTAAATCAATTTCTTGATGAGGTAATGTTTCTAATCCATGGGGACGAACAGTGATATTACCAGATGAATTAACTGAGAAATATGGAGCTCCCCAGCCATTGATTTTGTATAGAGAAGCTGAGTGAGATGGTGACCAAGGAGAAGGAAGGGGTAACTCGAGTAGGGACGATGCCACAGTGGTGTTTGTTAACGGTAGGAGTGGTGCGTCGGAAAATGCTTCCGGGAGCACCACCGGAAGAGAGCTATCCCCGGCGACGATAGCGTAACCAGGAGGAAAGGTTGCAGCATCTACGCAACATGCTAGGGCAGGCATCTCTTCCCAAAATTAAAAGTAAATGAAGAGAAAAAAGAAAATCTAAAAAGGGTTTGATTCAGTGGTTGTAATGAAAGGGGGCTTTAAAACCCGCCGAGGCCTAAGCCCCGGCTACCCCCCCAAAAGAAGCAGAAGAAGACGAAGAACCTGGAGTTAGAACCTAACTTAGCTTTACAGAACTCAGAATAACCCACAACTAACGTTCAGAAGAATCTGAAAAAACACGGAAAGCCGAATCACCGAACCTGATTTGCCCGTCAGACGAGCAAACCTTTTTGCTTTTTCTTTTTTCTGTGAGAAAAGATCAAATTTTTCTTATTTTATTTTTTTTGCCGGAAACTTGATAAAACAGAGAACAAGATTTTCGATACAAATCAAAATAAAAACAGATTCAGAATTTATAACGATGCGAAAATTGATTAAAACCACAAATTAATCCTTGGAAATCGAATAGAAAGAGATACCTGAGATTCGGGCGAAGAGAACGGATATGAAGAAGGTGGAATGAACGACGACCAAAACAAGAGAAGAGATTGGAATTCAAAACGAAACGTAACTCTAAACAGATTAGAGGCAGGGATGGATGAGAATGAAGAAAAACTAGGGTTTCTGTTTTGATTTTCCTCTCTTCGATGTGTTTGATTTTTATCGGTAAAATGATAAACTGAGCGAGAATTGTATGGGAAATGAAGTGCCTTTATATAGGATTCAGATACTGAAATTTCTGGTAAGAAATATTAATTAAAAAAATATCCATCTTTTGTTTTCAAATACTCGTGATTACTTTCTCATTTTCTCGTGAGATTTAACTAATCCGCGTCTAGTAGCCGCGTGGCTATGCATAACTGGGCCCCTCTTATTTGATGAGATACACAGCTAACTAAAAAACCTCGGTAATATAACCAGTGAGCTATAGCCTTTAGGTATTAGCCCATGCTATAGCTTGACCTTGAACCGGTGGACTGGAGCCTCTGTTTTGCTTGGATGGGGGATCCGTTGTGCTCAACATGACACTAGCGATGACAGCCGGAAAAAGATGGCATAGACTAGTATTTTCTAATATGAGGTCTAGATTTAAAAGACAAATTCCTTGTGGCTGATTGACTCCAAATTATGTCATTCACCCATTCTTGTTCGACTGGTTTCAACTTTCAAGTATGGTGTACTAACTACGTGTACTTTTCAGTTCGATTGGCTTCACGAGCGTCAAAAACCAGATTCAAGTTAGGTGTATAACAGTCATAATTTTGGTACGAAGTGAAAATGATTTGTGGCGTGAGACTTTCTTATCTCTAGAAAAAATCGCCCAAGATTCCAAAACCATTTGTTGTTGTCTTTAAAATATCAACAGCTCTTTTTTATTTAACTTTTTTCTTTCGGAAAAAAAAAAAAAATCTACCAACAAAGAATTGTCCGTACGACTCCAAAAAAAATAAAAAATGCACGAGAATAACTACACACCCGCAATATCCTCACAGTCAAAAAGAACTTGCGAAACGGTATAAGAACCAAAAGTATCCTTATTAAGGACAAATATCCTCGGCTCTACAGATTAAACTTGCAAAAACAAGATTTAATAGCAAGTATGTTGAATCCAGGTGCAGGTTGGGACCTATCTTTCTCTAGGATTTTAGACCCTGCGGAAAGAATATATTTATTAGAAATAAAACATGACATTAGGAATGTAACTTTGGCACCTGATACCGAAGATAGTATAGAGGGGGGACACATCTGCAAAATCTTTTTACAGGAGATTAATTGAAGTGGAGGATGAATGAGATTTTCATAAGGTGGCGGAGAGTAAACTAGCTCCTTCAAAGGTATGTTTCATTATTTGGGCTGCCTTGCATGAATCAGTGCCAACACGGAGCATGTTAGAAAGTAGAGGAGTAGATATTGCTTCCAATCTTTGTTTATTATGCACTGCAACAGTGGAAACATCGGATCATCTTTTCCTTAGCTGCACTTGGGCACAATATTTATGGAACTTTTTTATTTCTTCCCTGCACGTTAACTGGGTGATGAATAGGGATTATATCTCTCTACTGAAGGAATGGAGGTTAGATATTAAAGTAGTGAGAAAGAGAACAATATGGCATCTTCTGCCATTTGCTGTCACTGGGGAGTTATGGATAGAACATAATAGTTGAGTGCATGGAGGAAGATGCAAATCAAAACAAGAACTCGTTTATGCTGTGATGCAAGATATTTGTTTATGGAGCTCGACAACATAGATATTCAAAGATTATTCTATGAATCAAGTCTTTTATCAATGTGAGGATATAGTTAACTTGTAAATAGCTTTTTTTTCTTTTTTTTTTGGGATCTTCTTGATCCAACCCTGTAAATATTTCTTTTCCTTCTTAATATATATATATATATATATCCTTTCCTTTCCTTTTCAAAATAAAATAAAATTGGGGCCTAGTCCACTTATTTGGGGCCTACTACTAGATGACAAAAAAGGTCTTATCCAATAATTATCTAAGTACCTATTTTACCCCTGATTAATTAACATTAATTAATCGTATTAGGTGTTAATTATGTTTTAGATGTGAGATCAACAAATGTTAAAGTGTTCTTCAAAACATCAAACAACTTAAATTTTTTGATTTTTTTTTCCGTAAACAGTACCCTGAACCGGTTTACGTTCATGCACTCGTAAACCGATTCTGGGTTGGTGTTTCCAAAATTAACAGAGGACTTCCATAATCGGTTGACGTTGGCATATATATAACCCGATTAACAAAATCGAGGTTTTCCGTGACATATATAAACCGATTGTTGTCTTTCATAAGATTTTTTTTTTTCATTCATTTCATTATCGTAGGAATCACGGATGCATTTAGCACATGCATCAAGCCTTTAAACCCCTAGGCGACCCTAGTGGACGAGTTATAGTCTCGTGAGGGTTTACATAGAGATCTACCCACAAAACCTACACAAAAACTTCCAAAACCATCAATCTTCGTCGGAGGAATCCGAGTCCGATTCACCCACCATCATCATCTCCTGGGCATACTCCGGAATTTTGGATACCATGAAGTGATATCTTGCATCAAATACAAATGCTTCCCCTTTTTCCTCCAAGTAGCGCGCTTTCAAGACTTGATGCTACAAAAACACGACACAAACTTACTTTGTTAGTGGTGTTTAATTGGAAGATCAAACCACATGGATCACGTAAAATAAACCACAAACACTTACAAATTTTTCAATTGACAAGCTAAAGTGGCTAGGGATAGCTAATTAAGCAAGTATCACATTTTTGATGACTTGGTGCTTATCATGAACACTTCTTCCTTTAGGATTCCCAAAATCTTTCCTATATTTGTTATGCACCTTTGTCCAAAAGGTTTCGGCATCTACCCTTACAGGGGACTGATTTTTAATTCGAGTTTCGGCGTACCATGCTTTGGTGATTGCCAAATCTTCGACAGAGTCAAACGATGCCATTTTGGAGATATGAAATGAGTAGTTGTGGAGTATATGGAGTGAGAGGGAATCGAATGAGCAATTTTGGGGCAAATGGGGTCAAAGGATGAGGTCTCTATATATGGAGAAAGTCCCTAACGGCTATTTTTTTTGTTGAAAAAAGTGAAATAATTTGGAATAATCGGTCTTCTCGAAGGTCCATAAAATCCGATTGTGTTTTTATGTCACCAGGATTCGGACTTTCTTGTGACCAACATAAACCGATTAAAGACATGTAAAAAAATTGAATTTTCATCGACACTAATCGGTTTATATAGATGCATATGTGATCTGATTGTAGCTTGAAAAACATACAGAAAAAACAGCATTTCTAAGGCATGAAGAATCGGATTATACTTACCCCACACATAAACCGATTCCTTTATGGACCCTAGACAATCGGTTTTTGTTGACATATCGAGTAGTCCGATTGTAAGCATGTGTTCAGGCAATAGAATTATTGAGCATGCATAAACTTGTTTGATACACATAATTATAATTAAAACTTTAAGTGCATTAAGTTCAACACCATGATCATCCAAAATATAAACCTTAACCATCCGAAGTCTAAAGTTTTAAAAACCAAAAACTTAAACAACTGAGTCTTGATAACTTAAACAACCAAGTCTTACAAACTTAAACTTAAAAACTTATAAATCATGGAGCACCAGCATCAGGAGAAGCTTCTGCTTCAGCAATGGCTTGAACTTCAGTCATTTCTTCAAAAATTTATTCCAAATGTCTGTGGCGATTCCTCTCAGCTGAAATCAAATCCCTCCTTTTCCTCGCGAACCTGATGACCTCATGGAGCTCTTCCAGTGCAAGCTTGTCAATCAGTACGAGTGTTTTCTCCAGACGGGTCTCACGCCCATATGCAAACTTGTAAAGGCTTCTTTCTGGACGGGTTGTTGTGCCCTGTGAATATCCTCATGGGTGAGATCTCGAGCGTAAAATGCTAGGTGTCCGAAGTCCATATCTACAAAAAAAAAACAAGTTAACAATCGGTACATAACTAAACAAATGTAATCTGATTCTCAACAACAAAACACACAGGAATGTCAAACATATACAATCGGTTTATGTGATACATATATAATAACCGATTATGGAATGCAATCTGAAGAGACAATTTCACAATTGGTATATTACCAAGCAAATAAAACCCGATTATGGGATCGCAGATTTTAGAAAAAAAATACCCAAAATCGGATTATGCTAATGCACTTATATACCGATTCCGGTGATGCTTTTCATATTTCGTTTCTAAACCTAGAATCGGTTGATGTTAATCATCATATAAACCAATTACTCTGCATGCTCTTCATGGACGAAGAACAAAACCCAGAATCGGTTTATTCAATATGTCAACATAAACCGATTCTGGGTAAGATCAGAGATTTTGGTTTTCAAAAATCAAAAATTTAAACATGTAAATCAATGAAGAAAGGAGAAAACTACAACGGGTTGATGGAGATTTACCTTTTTCTTGGTTGGATCCAAGATCGATGGAGAAGAGGATAAAAAAATGATGAAAATAGATTATGATGAAAATAGAAAGTTTTTCAGGTTTAGATTTTTTATGTTTTTGGATTTGCTGAAAATGGAAAGATTTGTATTTATATGAGATAGTTTTAGGAATTAATTTGGGGGTAAATTAGTATTTTTGAGAAGTTTGGTAGCCCATAGCCATTTGGTGGAATGGGAAGGGAAATTTGATAGGCCCCAATTTAGCTAGGTTATTAAAGCAAGAAAATAGTCTGTTTGTTAATACACTAAGCTCTTAAACTATCTTGCTTCTTCGACCATTCATTTTTGCGTTCCCTTTTTTCCAATCATTTACAGAGTTAGGCTGAGTGTAGTAGAGGAGGTAAGGTAGTGGTTGTACAGTGACGCCACGTCACAGTGGAGAGAAGCCTGAGTCTAGCGGTGAGGGAGGTAATTTAAATGTGGGCGAGGACTCATACCTCGCTTGAGCGATGACCCAATCAACGCCCACAAAGCGAGTCCCCAATCATCGCTAGACTAGTCAACACGCGTTGAAGTGATGGATGCCTCCTTGCCCTAATAATATTACAGAGACAACCACTTTGGTTTCTCCTCCTCATTCGACTTCTGTTGCATTTTTTCAAAATTATCTTCTTCCTCCTAGGGTTTTCTCTTCTTCCATTTGAGTGATTAAGTGTGAGTGATTGGTGAAATATTAAGGAAATTTGTTAGAGGGGTTTTATCATAATGGGATGGTGATCATATGCTTTCAATTCATTTGATTCTAAAGACCCAAAAATTAGTGAGATATGTAATTGAACCTAATTCTCTTGATTGTATTGATTGTAGTATTTCTATTGATTGTTACTGATTATGTATTAAGTAATATGTTGATGGTTAATTGATGTATGTTTTATTTCATTTGATTTAGAATTGTTGTTGGTATCTTAGGGTTTTAGGGTTCTATGGAGTATGAGAGTAATATATACAATTGGGAATTTATTTTTTTCAATTTAGATTGAGATGAATGAATTGTTACTGATTTTTAGTGTTTGGGAAAAAAAAATTCAATTTAGATATAGATGAAAGAATTGTTACTGATTTACAATGTAAAGTTTGGGTAATTTTTAAAATTCTCAATTTTGATGAAAACTTCATAATCATAAATGGAGGATGGGAGTAATATATGTTGTGTTTGTTTTCATTGTAGTCAATGGAAATGGCGTCAAGTGAGATTTTGTCTAGGAAGGGTGATGTAAATCATAAAAGTAAGAACAAATTATCAGCTGATAGGAGTTTGCAATTTAAAACAAGTTGGTCTCAAGTGAAGAAATATTATGACATAGTGGTGCAAAATAATCCTCAAGCCTTGGATGTGTTACAAAGGTGTGGTTTTTCTTTGGTGTTTCAATTTTATTTATCTTGTGCCAATTATAAATTAACCGAAGCACTTATGGAGAGATGGTGGAAGAAAACTATGTCATTTCATTTTCCGGAGTTCGAGTTAGGAATAACACCTTTAGATTTTATAAGGCTAACTGGTATTCCAATATAGGTGGTGTACGAACGATGCCAAGAATACCTCCTGGTTTGAAGAAGACAAATTAATACGTCTGGATCATTCGAAACCTTGCAGTATGCCCGTGTTAGAGCTTCGTCTTCCTCTGAAGTGGACCGGGTTGCCATGCTACGTAGATAAAATATGTAAAAATAAAACAAAATAATAATCAGAGGAAAAAGATTATATCGCAATGAAAATATAATTTTTTTAAAGCAATTGTGCATAATGGTGGACGATAAAGCATATTTATAGGTTAAATTTGACACATCCAGTAACAGTTAAAGTTTTTTACTTCTTTGTAGAGTCGGGTGTCTATGATGGTTGTGATGGAGCCTATTTATAGGTAATAACCAACAAACATGGTAACAGTAAACGACCTAAAAATATTTGAAAGAGTGTTACCACTGTTTACAAATGACCCACTCTTTTCACCAACGTCCCAAAGTTTTTATAAACGGTCATCGCTGTTCACAAACGACCCTTTCACATTTCACTCGCATCATAAAAACGCCGGTAAGGTTACCAAAAAATATACACAAATTATCTTACATCTCTTCGAAATTAACCTGAGTAGAAAAACAATCCTCAACAATGAGTTCTAATCGTAAGGGAAAACAAATAGTTTGTGTGGAAGCCAGAGAGATTTTTCCATTATGTTACAAGGATAACCATAGCTTTCTTGAATGCCCATGGATCTACTCAAAGTGTCCCAAAAAAGATTGTACTGGCATTAAGATAGTAATGGAGTCGCTGAGGGATAAGATACGGTATTTGAGGTGTATGTATTCAAATTGCTGTGAAGAACCGCAGTTGCTGTCTGATGCAATGAAAGCCAACGAAGATGAACAGATCGATGAACTTTGCAAAAACTTGAAGAAAAAAGGAAAATTAAGATTGAGAACCAAAAAAATGATTTTTGCTCAACTCCTGACTGTAATTTTTATTATGAAACTCCACCGCTCAAAAGAAAATAGCACGTTTGGTAGACATTTCTGGAAATGTTCAGTATGTAAGTCGGTGGAATTGACCGATTAGGTGTCGTTATGCTATGGTTCGATGAAGCTGAAGTTGGTGATATAACATGTGGTTTTATGTTTTATTGTATGTTTTAGTTTGGTCAAGAGATGTTTATGATGTTAAGTGTGGTCGTATGTGTTAGTTCGAAATAGGGAGCAAAGGTAATGATTATGATGTAATGTGTTTTTTTCTTCTTCTTGCCATGATGTAATCAACACCTTTTTAAATGACGAGTTTTATTATAAACATCTTGGTACGTTAGAAATCATAATTCAAAACCTAACTCACTTTCGTAGGAAACACGGTTACACTTAGCATGTGCAACAAGCCTTTGAACCGTCAGGTGTTCCAAACGGACGAGTGTTGTCTCGTGAGGGTATAGAAAAGATTTACCCACATAATCTTCTGTAAAACCTAATAAGTACCTTCTCATTCATAAGCATAAGGAACTCCATTAAGATTTCTTTTGAGATCTGTTAGAAGGTCCATCCGATACTTGGTTTTCATAAATTCAAAAACTTCGTTGTGAGGAAATTCAACCCCATATTCTCGCCGGTACCCTTCTTTTGCCAGTAATTCCTACAACATTGAAATATTAACTTTAAATCCATTTTAATTGATTCAAAATCACTATAAACAAATGGTTAAAACATTTACCATTGTCGATTGGGTCATCTCTTTGGGATTAGGGTCGTTATTGAATGCGCGTTTCTATTGGAAACGAAGACTACAAAGTGCAGATTAGATTCATCTATACCTATCCTTTATGTGTTTTAATGTTCTTCCCCTTTCTGTTCCAAACTCCTCCTTGTAATCGTGAAAAACCCTCAGCCAAAAAAATTATTCAGTTACGACGCCTCGTCCATAGTCTTCACTGTATTTTTGGGCCACCCATATTTTCATAATTACCAGATCTTATGCGGAATCAAATTCAGTCATTGTAGATTAGATGGTGTTTTTCTTCTTCTTCTTTTTTATGATAAATTTTTTTCTAGGATACCACTAAATTTGGTGTGTGAAATACCTTTGGGTAACCCATCCTTTTATTGGATCCAACTTACTAATTGGTGTGGGAAAATGTTAAAATCCATCTCATACACCGTTGCTTTGACAATTACTATTTACACACCTTAGTTACTTTTTACGGACAACCCTTCCTAATTTCGAATAACTTCTCATATTCATAAACACCCTTTACTGTTTATGAGCAACGCAATACTTTCTAGAATAGACAATCGCTCCTCACAAACTTCCAAAGAGTGTATCAAAAGTCATTCACTATTAACTTACAACACTTGCACTACTTTTGTCAGTACTTTATCTTCCGCACTGGAATACTAATGAATCCCTCAATTTAACAGACTTCTCTTCAACAAAGGACAATTACTGTTTAGAAACGCCTCTTGGATGATAACGAAAGACCAATATTGTATAAGAAGAGATATTAGAACGTCCCTTGGTTGTGTTAAATGTCAGAAACAGGTGTCGCAAACACATATCAATGACTAGATGATTTGATTACTCAAAATAATGCACGAAAAATTATGACAATTCAGGGTGGCAACAGATGTAGGGAAAATAATAATGATGAAAACTGATACGACTCAACGAATTAAAATTGCATTGACATAAAATCCCATCTTCCCAAAAATAAAAAGTATGACAAAGAAGCTAGTGGTGTGGTAAAACCAAGCACATGGGGTTACAGGATAATATTTATGACAAAAGGCATCGATAAGAGTAAAAAGTTATTCGATGTAATTTAAAAATTCAATGAATCCATACCAAGAAGTTTACTATAAATACCATCATTCCCTACCAAAAAATAAACAACAAAGATTTCAAACCATCTTTATTTATCCTTTACCTCTTAGTCCTTTTATAATACATTTTAATTTAATTTTTGGGTGGGTTATAGCAATCAAATTCACAATCGAGGAAGATACATCTATAATCAAATCATGGATGAATGTCTTTGTGGCCGAAAATGTTACGCGAAATAGTGTTTCGGGAGTGAACTTATGGGATTTAGTAGTTCAACATCTAACAGTTAGAAACGGAAATCCAAACCAAAGAACTGGTCGTGTCTTACAAAACCGGGTCACCTCGATTAAGAAACAGGTGAAACGATACTTGGAAACAGAAACTTACCTAGCGGTTGGACTCTCCACGAATGTGTAAGTCGTTCAAAGTTTGCATCAAATTATGTTAAGAAACTATTTAAATGAAACACTAATAATTTATTGTTTGTTTATTGAAGGAAATTTTTGCGAAACATAGATACTCAGAGGTTACCAACCAAGAATTCAACTTCTATGAGTGTTATTTACTGCTCAAAGAAAGGATATCTGAGTTCAATCCGGATGAAATATGACGTGATCTACATGAAGCTCGCGATGAAGATGATTAATTCCACTGCAGACGGAATAAAGGTTTTGTGGTTAAACCTCTTGTAAACCCCCCCGAGACACCACTCGGTCGGCAGGGACACCTATCGGTTTAAAGGCTTGTTGCACGTGCTCAGTGCATCCGCGGTGCCTGCGACAGTGACTTAGTAGGCTTTGAATTGGTGATTGTAATGGATCAATGTACTGTCTTGTATCGTAGTTTGAAATTAATAAAATAAGTTAAATCTTATTTGAGTTCGCTAAAAATAACACTCCATATTCAACGTTGTGTCCAAAATTTGTTTGTTGCTAACCAAGAATATTATTATGTTTCAGAATGACCTATGTTTACAATTTTATATTCGATACATGTACCACTATTGTCGCTCTCTGAAATTAATAAAAATACCTGCACATTAGGGTTAAGCTCGGTTACATTGATCCCCGTGGTGAATCATTAATTCTCGACTACACTTTCAACGATTATGAGGAGAGCACGAATTAGATAAAAAGAGTGTCAATTGTGTAGTAGGGTGTAACAGGGGTGTAGGAATAAAAAGGTCAAACAAATATTTCCTTTCAGTGAGGAACTGGGACTCGCTGGAAAAAAATGAGCGATGTCTTCCTCACCGCTCAGTGAAACGAGGCTTCAAACCTCACTGGATTTGAAAAAGCGAGGTCCCATTCCTCGCTTTTTCAGTTTTTATGGCGCTAATCCTCTCCTCGCCCATTTTGAGTCCCCGCTCACCTTACCTGCTTTCGAGCAGAAAGTAAGGAGATTAACAAAATCAGAGGCTTTAGCCACTGCTTTATGCCGCTTTCGTTACCTCTTTTCCATCCACTACACTCCGCCTTAAAAATGTGACTACAGGGAAACAAAATATTTCTAAAGGGAGCAAGTACGGGTAAACGAGCTTAGAAGCCTACTTTTTGTTAAACTTTAAGGTTGAGCCAGTTGGTTTAGGTGTGCAACTGCATATTTACATTCTGAAATGGCTCCGCCTCATTTCCAAATCTCCCAAACTATCCTAAAGAAAATGCCGACATTAACCAAATATCCTTCTTAGTATTTTTGAAGTTAACAAAATTCGAAACAGGAAGTAACTCATGTATATTAATTGTCTTCACCAATCTTAAGCCAGTGGGACCGATGAAGTAATTCCATATGCTCATAACCCATGAGCAATGCATAAATAGATGCCGCTCTCGTCCTCAGTATTGCAGATATTACAAGTACAATTGCGAGTATTGATTCTCTTAGGTTGTAACATTACACACTTAGAAACAAAATTATGTAGAGTTTTCCATAACAAGAATAACACATTTGGTGGCACTCGTTTAACTTTTAACAGACTAGTTGCAACCAAGGTTCCTTATTCCATACACAAGCACCATAAAGCTTCCCAGCAAAGAAGTTACTTTAAGAAAATAAGCCCCACCTTGTCGCAAAGTCACTTAGTTAAAAATGTTATCTAGCTTCAACATATCAATCTATCCAACAATATTAATTTCTTTTAAAGGTTAATTGCCAAGCATAGGAAACGACTTCTACAACATTACTTCCTTGTTGTAAACTCGGTTTAAAAAGTCTAAGAAACGTGGATTTCAAGGACTTTATGCACTGCTAGTCATGTCAGATTCTCGTCTCACCACCAACCATTACCTTCAATTCTACACGCTTCTGCATAACTTTTATACATTGGAGAATTACTAGCCACATACTTCTTCCAATAGTATTAAGTTTAGTGGGAACGAATAAGATAGACTTGAAACCACTCTTTAGCACACTTGCACCACAAAGCCTGTTTTCCTTCGCATATCGCCAGTGTCATATAGATATTAAGGACTTGTTAACAAGCCCTAAATTCTTGATGCCCAAATCTCTTTGATTTCTTGGTTACAAACTTTCTTCCAAGCAACCTAGCTCATTTTTTTTCTCTCATATTCCTCTCCCCACAGGCACTTTCGGATTGTAGAAATTTTTTATTTATTTTTTTAATTATAGAATTCGTCTTCGTCTCAACATATATAGGAATCTAAAGAAAAGAAGTGTAATACATAAGTAATCTCTCAAGAGAACTTTGTATTAATATAACTCTATCTGCAATTGAAAAAATCTTTTATTCTATGGAGATAATTTATTTTGTATTCTTTCAATTACCACGTCTCATGCGACCATAATTTTTCCTGTAGCACCCCATGTGACATCCAAATACGTAATAGGTAGAGTTGATGTTTTACAGCTGAATTACAATTTTAACACCTTCATAATGTCATCAAAAAATTGTGGATGTTAGATCATAGTCTCTTCCCCAATCACTTGGGACCCACTTAATCTATCATTACTGACGGAATCATCTAAGAGCTTCAAAGCAATATTTACTGCTAAGATTTTAAAAAAAAATGAGATAAAGGACCAACTTGTATTATTCCTTTAGCTGGCTTGATTCTTTCGGTAGAAACCCTGATACAAAAAATGAAAATTGTTCAAAGTAACACACCAAGTAATCTATCGCACACATCTAAAGCAAATCAAAACCACATTTCTTCAATACAGCAAATTAAAAATGCCAATTAACATTGTTGAAATCCTTTTCCATATCGATATTACAAAGAATACCTGATTTTTTGCTTCAACTTACTATCGGTACACTTATTCGCTACTAAAATTCCATCCAGAATATGTTTGTCCTTTATGAATTCACCTTGATAGTTTGAAAATAACTTAGAAATAATCTTGTAAAGTTGTTAATCAAATTTCTAGGACGAAAGTCTTTAATTGTTGTAATATCCTCCTTTTATGGAAAAAAATGGGTTTGATACAAGACATATCCTCCATTCTACTGATCATTTATCGTAAAATCATTCAGAGCCAGCATGAAGTCTGAAATGCGGGGGTACAACAAGCACACTTAATATTTCGTTCGGAAATCTGTATGGACTAAACTCCAATATAATCCCGAGAGCACCAAGTTGTTGAGTCTCATTTAAGAAATATATTAAAGAACTTTATCTCTTTCTCAACACAATCAGTAAATCAAAAAGATAGAAATCCGTGAACCTGATTGTTATGAGAATAACTCGGATGGTACAAAAGATCAATGTTTGAGTGTCAATCAAGTCTTATCCAACAAACAAGGTCAGAATATCAATTATGATTGAACAATGAACAACCTGTGATATTTCAATTATATAAAGAAAAGAAATAAAGACACCAGAAATTTTGTTAACGAGGAACCCGCAAATGCAGAAAACCCCCGGAACCTAGTCCAGACTTGAACACCATACTGTATTAATCCGCTACAAACTCTAGCCTACTACAAGTTAACTTCGGACTGGAATGTATTTGATCCCTAACCAAGTCTCACACCGATTAAGGTACAGTCGTGTTCCTTACGCCTCTTGAATCTCGCAAGATTCTGCGCACTTGATTCCCCTAGCTGACGTCCTTTACAGCCTAGAAGTTGATACGACCCAAAGTCGAAGACTTATAAACAAATCTGTCTCCCGCATATAAGTTTATTTTATTTGTTGTTTCCATCTTAAGATAAAGATCAAGGTGAACAGGAAACACAACTAATAATTCGGTCTTATACTCCCGAAGAACATCCTAGAGATATTAGTCACCTCACAATAACCTAACTGATTAATAGAAGAAGTAATTGTAGAATCACAAGAGTCTGAGTCGAAGAAACTGTTGTGATTACTTTTTATATTTTTTTCAATAGAATTATACATACTCTATTGGAATATTTTGAAAATCGACTTTGTTAGAGCACTGCTCGGTCGAACTCGCAAGCGTTGCTATCTCAAGCTTGTTTGTCAAGTTTAGTTGATCAAAACTATATACTTTATTTCTAGTCTACTTATAGCTATGTCTCGGATTATGATAGAATGTGTAGTTGAGCTTTAGACTTCACGGCGTTCATCGATTGAAGACGAAGATCTAGTGAGGAGAGCTTGGAGGAACTTCATCAACAAAAGGTATGTGGAGACTAAAACTTATCTATCACTCAGAAGTTTATTCTATTTTATCTTCTAATGAGACTAAGTCATATAGCTATATAGACTTTTATATTATACACATTTGATATTTCGAGTTGAGTTTATCTCGCTTATCTATTTCTCGAAATATGTGTTGGAAGCTTTTTGCTTTAACTATGTTCATCATTATTGTTGACAAGTTTAGTTAGAAACAATTATTTGTTGGAAACTAAATATTAAGTCAAAAGATGATCATATGGAAATTGCCTTGAAACATCTTATATGATTTGTGTGAGACAATCATTTGATGTCGACTTGGAAAGTTTCGTATTGATCATTCGATCACTTGAAGCTAATGGTATGTGTGAGACAGCCATTATCGTCTACTAAGGATATTTCAATGATTGAAATGGGAGCTTAGAACCATTAACCAAGTCTGGATACAACACGGTATGCATACCTAGTATGCGAACTGTATTGTTATAATTCAGGTTCGGGAACCTTGTTTGCGTACCTAGTATGCGAACGGTTCTACCTGAGTTGGGTCTGGGACGGCTGTTCGCGTATCTGGTTTGCGAACGGCCGGACAAGGCCAAGGTCCGGAGCTGTTATTTTCTTACCTGGTTTGTGAACACAGTGGTTAAGTTCTAAAATCGGTTAAGTATGATTCTCATACTCATGAACTAAAACATCTATGAATTAAGGAATGCAATCTTTGCAAACCGTGGCTTAATGTTCATGTATTGATTCTTGTATAAGTACTTTGTACGATTACGAATAAATCCGATTTTATTTCAATTTGTTCATATATATTTCTATGAGATAGTGAACAATTGAACAACTCTATGTGAAACACAATTAGATTCATTTGATTATCTTTCATGATTGATTGATCATCATATTTGATCTAGAAGTGTTAGATGAATGTGGTTAAGACAAAAGTGTTCATATGGCTAACTTCGGTTAACTGTTATTGAGCCAACTTAATATACACGTTTAGGTACGGTTACCCATATCAAAATGAAGGTATATTTCATTTGTGTGTAACAAGCTAAGACCATCTAATGGTGGAGATTGATTGCTTTATTTTTAAGCAGACTTAGCTTGAATCTTAAATCAGAATTTCATCTAACGGTGAATATTGAATGCTTTGTTACTAAGCTATCTTATCTTTGATTGTATGCAACCCTGATTTGAAAGACTATCTAAGGGAGAACTCTAGCAACTGTAAAACCTAATCCCGACACTTTCCTGTGTCCTAGTTGCAAACTAGAGTCGATTCTCCTTTAACCTAGGTTTTTCCAAAACCATATTAGGTTAACGACTTTAAGACTTCATTTGGGATTCATGAAGCCAGATCCAACTATTTTCTCTGTAGTTGTGTATTCTGATCTTACTTCTTTTATCGTGTTGAGCACTATCTTCTCTAAGATTTGCTCTAGATTTATCTCCGATAGGTAAGATATAAAAAGTAATCACAACAGTTCTTCGTCTCAGACTCTTGTGATTACGCAATAACTTTTTATGTTAATCAGTTGGGTTATTGTGAGGTGATTGATATTTCTAGGTTGCTCTTTGGGAGTATAAGACCGGATTATCAATTGGTTACTGTTCACCTTGATTTATCAAAAGACAAAACAAAAACCGAATAAATAATAGACATATCTGTGGGAGACAGATTTGTTTATAAGTCTTCGACTTTGGATCGTAGCAACTCTTAGTTGTGGGTGAGATCAGCTAAGGGAATCAAGTGCGCAGAATTCTGCGTGGTTCTAGAGGCGTAAGGAACGCGACTGTACCTTAATCGGTGTGAGACTTGGTTAGGGCTCAACTACATTCCAATCCGAAGTTAACTTGTAGTAGGCTAGTGTCTTTAGTGGATTAATACAGTGTGGTGTTCAAAGATGGACTAGGTCCCGGGGGTTTTCTGCATTTGCGGTTTCCTCGTTAACAAAATTTATGGTGTCTGTGTTATTTCTTTTCCGTATTATATTTGTTTATATAATTGAAATATCACAGGTTGTACGTAGTTCAATCAGTTGATAAATCCGACCTTGTTTGTTGGATATAACTTTATTGACACTTGGGCATTGGTCTTTGGTACCGTCCAAGTTATTTCTCATATCAATCAGGCTCACGGATTTCTATATGTTCGATTTGTTGATTGTGTTGAGAAATAGAGATAAAGCTCTTTGATATATCTCTTGATTGAACTCGCTTTTAAGTTGGTGCTCTCGGAATTATATTGGAGTTTAGTCCATATAGATTGCCGAACTAATTATTGGGTGTGGTTGTATACTCCCGCTTTTTCAAATACATAACTCGGAGTCCAAGTAAACTGCATAGTTTCCTAGCAAACTTCAATATTCTTGTGTAAATTTTTATGCTTAAGATAGAATCACAAATGCTTGATTTAAAAAGAAGCCTTACATCTAACTTCTGGAGCCAGCTTAAGTAAAAGAGGATAATAATTAAAAATAGTCTGCACCGACACTGTACTTGTTTTTAGCATTTTAACTTCTCCTACAATGTGAAAATAAAGACACCAAAGTCTAGAAGAAGAAAAAAAGACTAGCCTAGTTGAAAGAGAAAAATGAAAAAATAAATAATCATGATGAATTCGATATCGGTTATTTGCAAATTAAGAATATTCTAACAAAGATTAACTTTGTTTGCGAAAGATAAACCAAATTTTGAAAATCTTGTCACCATAATCTTGCATTTGATTATCTGCAAATTAGAAATACTCTAACTTCTAAAATCAAGAATAACACAAGTATATTTTTTGTTAGTATTAAATATTAATAAGAACTAACATCATCTGAAAGATTAAGATGAATATATTTTATATGAGAATGAATCTGATATTGGTTATTTCTAAATTAGAAATACCTTAATTATTGATTTGGTTAATAGCACTATCGATTTTGTTGTCAAGAAAACTAACACCATCTTAAAGATGAAAATTATATGAAATATAATTTCAGTGACGATGAACTAACATCTGATTTTCTATAAACTAAAAACACTTTGGTTACTAATTTTCAAGAATAGTCTAACTATCCTTTTGTCTTATTATAAGAACTTGCATCAACTAGAGAAAAAGATGGATACGTCTCAGAAATCAATTTTAGTCATCATGAAGCTGACATCGGTTATCTTCAAGATTCTAACTAATGAAATGTTGAATAACCCAAGTATTGATCTTGTTATTGGTAGAACTATCATCATTTCCAAATGAAGATGAACAAACATTTGCTAGTGATGATGATTTCTACATAGATTATTTGCAAATTTATAACAGTCTAATTATTGATATTAAGAATTTAAGTTATCATCTCTTCTTACAATCATTTCATAACACCAAAATGCTTCAATCTCGAAAAGGAAAATTCTGGATGGTGTTCTAGTATCAAATGAGCTCATTGACTCAAGAATAAGAAATTGTTATCCTGGTATGCTTTGTGAAGTGGATTTCAAAAAAAACTTTGATAACATGGGTTGGGAATTTTCAACTCTAGCTTTGCATCTAATGGGTTTTGATACAACATGAAGAAGTTGGGTAAGGTATTGTTTGGAATATATTAGATTTTCTTTCTTGAAATTTGAAGTGTAGCTGGGTACTTTAGAAGCAACAAAAGCATTAGACAATAAGATCCTTTATTTTTATTTTATTTTCTTCTTTTCATTCTTCATGTTGTAAGTTAATCTCACACTCTCATGAATAATTTTTTTTCAAACTTAATGTTTTCTCACTAGCTTCAAGCAATCATAATATCATGGGGTTAATCATCTTCAGTTTGCTAAAAACAGATTGATTTTCCTCGAATATTAATATGGACAAAATTAAGTATTTAAGGTTGTTATATGTTATCTTTTGAATTATTAACTGGCTTTGATGGTGATTTAAATACTTTTTTTTACCCTATTTTGGGTTGCTACAATTGTTGGTAACCTACAATATATCTAGGTGGTTACCTACAACATATCTAGGTGATAGAAGTGGAGATATGGTTGTGTGGGACAAGGTAGTGGATAGGTTTGTTATCGGTTTTCAGTCATTCAAACTATTCCAAGTTATTTATTTTCACTAGCTATATATGCATCAAGCACAGTAGTAATTAAGGACAAGTTCATTCCCACATAAAGATATGGAATTGTTATTATTTTCGATGGGGTTTTGGTTGAGTTTAAACTAAACATATATAAAAGAAATACTCCCCTTCCCAGTTTAATTGAAGGTTTTGGGAGTTTTTTAGTCCCAAAATAGATTAAGGTATTCATAATTTTCTCACCTTTTTCCTGATTTGTCCCTGCATTGAAATCAACCATTAGAAACAAAAAACAAAAAACTAGTTTAAAAATTATTATTAAGGGATATATTTGGAAAAAATTAATCTGATACTCTAAACACGTAAATTAAGCACCTATCAAATTCCCCCACACTTAGCTTTTTCTAGTCCTCGAGAAAACCACCTAACTAATCATACAACAACTCCCTTTCATTAAGGATACGGTTGCACTTAGCAAATGCAACAATCCTTTAAACTCCCTAGGTGTCCCTAGTGGACGAGTTATAGTCTCATGAGGGCTTACAAGAGGTATACCCATAAAACCTTCTCAAAATTCAAAGCGTTCCAAAGTCCCAAGCATCCAAGGAGCCATGAGGACATAAAGATTCTCAATCTAATGTCAATAAATCATAAGTACAAGAAAAAAATTCAAATATAAAATGCAATTAATCGAAGAAAGTGTGACCGGTCAATAACCTATGTGCGTAATTGATAGTCTTACAATCTTGTTTATCTGATTATTTGATACTTGATAATCCATGCTTGAGTTAATTTATTTGATGGGTTATGCTTAGAATAGCCAAATATTATTTGTGAACTAATTTTAGTTTCGAATAATTTTCTCGCTGATGCAATTTGATGGTGTTAGGGCACTGCTAGGTTAAACCCACCAAGCGTTGGTATGTCAAGTTTGGTTGTCATATTTAGTTTCAAAACTCGAGTCGCTTAATAAGTGAACTAGAGTCAACTTCGTTAGGTTAGGCTAGAAACGATAGAAATATTGTGCTCTAGTTACTCACGAAGATCTGAAGATGGATTGAAGACAACGAATACATTATCCTTCAACTTGAGGTTAGTAACTACAGACTTGACTTGTTCCATTTCTATCTTGATTCTTTCAAGTCTTTTAGGTTGAAAATATAACATGTGAGGTTATAGACTTGGTCATATCATTATGATCAAAGCGTCAAGGAACATATTACGAAGTATAATCGCTTATCTTTTGGAACTTCATAAATACGACATCGACATAATCTTGTATATAGTTTTATGATTATGTGTATCGGTTTATGGTGAAGATTTCATCCTAGCAAATGTTGTTTTATATTTGTTTAAAGGAAGTCGGTTCATGAATTGAAAGGGAAATCAATAGGTATATTGGTCCGGCTATTCATTGCATATTCTTTGGATGACCAATATGTGTAAGTTGGTAGAACCGATCTTAACTCAGGTTATGTATCTTGGTATAACCGATCACAATACCTAGACTTATGATTTGGTATGACCGGTTCTGGTAATTTGTGTAACCGATCCAAAGTGTTGATGGGAGAAAACGATTTGCTGGTTTTATAGGAAAGTGAAGAGACGACCGTGCGAAGGAGACTCCTCGACCTAGCAAATTGCTTTAACCTTTTGCAAACAGATGCACTGCACGGGAGTGCTTTGAGTTCGATAGATCAATCTGTATGACTCCGGCCTAAACCAAGACAATGGTCGTTCCAAAGTCAATTCGGTCACAAGAGAGGATGGGTCGATTTGTAGGAAGAAAGCTGAGAAGTGTGTGAGATCAATGATGATCAAGGATTGAGGATGCGTTGTGTATTATGCGTGAATAAATAAGATAAGTTCTGATTGATTGAATTCGCTCTGGTGAGAGTGATTGCTCAGACGAGAATTCTCGTGCAGATGAGAATTCTTTCCTTAGACAAGCATTCTTGTTATTTCAATCATGGATTCAGAGACTCATCTATATTGCAAGAATAGTAGACACATTGATCCCATGAAGTGTGACAGTTGCTGGAGTGAAAGAGTGGGAAAGTTGGAAATCGTGGTTGAACCAGTTCCACGTCGTGCGGAGACCTGGTTGATTGTCCACCCACTACTTTTCTAACTCCTCTAACTTCTTGCACGACTTACTCACATTTCTCATCGTGGGTGAACACACGTGGCGTAGGCCGCCAGAACAAAAACCTAGTTAATATCCCCCCATGTGACATGATTGATGTCTCATGATTGTGGAGTCTGGAAGGCATACGTGTATTTTATTAGTCACTTATTGACTTTATTAGACGATGAGTCTTAATATTGTTGAATCGAGCATGATTGACGAATACTCTATGATTCATGGATTGAGCAAGTCTGTTGAGACAGATGTATAATTCTCAAATGAATGTTGATAGCTGAATCAACATGATGAATATTGATAATCTGAGCAAATATTGCTCGTCTCAGCGAATATTGCTCATTTGATGAATTATTGAATATTGATAGTTGAATCAATATTGCTAATTTGAGAAAATATTTCTCGTGTGAGCAAGTATTGCTCACGTGAATAATTAAATATTGATAGTTGAAACAATATTCCTAGCCCGAGCAAATATTGCTCGTTTCATGAATTATTGGTAGAGCGACCAAATAAAATATTAATTTAAAATATTGGTAGCTGGACCAAATATAATTAATTAGAAAGTTCATTGCTGGATCAACATAAAAATATTGGTGTTTGAACCTATTCAGAATTATGCTTTGCAGAGCATTTGGTTCGAAACCCTAATTTTGACCGATTGCTGATCAATTGATGATTTACTGAAAATCAATGAGTGAGAGGGACCAGCTACATGGGATGATGGGTCGACCATGTAGCGCCCAGATGCTCGGATGAGCAAACACCAAAATATTTTGGAGACCAGTTGGTGAAAGCATGATTAAATGCTGGTTTAATCATTTATTAAAATGGTGCTCGTCTGATCATTAGGTAATAAAACCTAATTATGGAGAGATGAGGGACCGACCAAGGGATATGAAAACCGGCCCTGGGGGTCGTGGGACCAACTGACGGTCATTTGATCAAATTCCAAGTTGTTTGGAAAGAGTTTGAACCCAATATGAACTATAGAAGGCAAATTCATTCAAATTATGAAGAAGCGTGGGACCGGCTCTTTGCAAGCCAAAGGGCCAACCTTGGTCGGCCAAAGTAGCATGCCCGTGTCACGATGTTGCTCGTGTCTCAATTCTGAGAATTTTGATATTTTTTGGTGCGCGCTTGAGCAATATTTTGGATTTTCAGAAGAGTTTGATCTTGACATAAACTCTCAATTTTGCTTGAACGAGCAAGTAGGACATTGCTCGTGCAACCAATATTTTAATATTTGCATAAGAATCCTAGTCGGTCATGTGACCATTTGACTTTTGTCTTTTAGCTTTTTGCTAATTTGAGCAATATTGGTGAAATATTAAAAAATCAGGGTTTTTGCTCAAACGAAGGAGCTTCATGAGATGAGAGAAGGAATAATAATAAAATAAGGAATAAGATAGGTTATGGGACTGTCCACGGCTAGGGCATGGCCGGCCGGCTAGTAGGCCTGGTCCCGTGACACTCTTCCTTATTTAATATTATTTTCATCGTGTGAGGAAATATGGAGAAAACTAAGAGTTTTGCTCGAACGAGGAAGTTTGCTCAAACAAGGAGTTTTCATGAGATAAGGAAAATAATAAAATAGGTTTAAATAAAATAAAATAATGGGACCGAGAAAATTGCCTATACCTTTAGCAAACAGATGCACTGCACTGAAGTGCTTTGAGTTCGAGAGATCAATCTGTAGGACTCCAGCCTAAACCAAGACAATGGCTGTTCCAAAGTAAATTCGGTCACAAAGAGGGATGAGGGTCGAGCTGTAAGAGGGAAGATGAGAAGTATGTGAGATGAATGATGATCGAGGATTGTAGATGTGTTGTAGACTTCTACAAGTTTTCTGTGAACTGTTGAGTTCGAATAAGATAAGTTCTGATCGATTGAATTCGGCTCTGTTGGTAGTTCTTGTTTAGATGAGAATTCTTTTCCTTCAATCGTGGATCCAGAAACTTATTTATATTCCAAGAATAGTAGACAAATTGATCCCCAGTAAGTGTGACGGTTGCTGTAGTAAAAGAGTGGGAAAGTGGGAAATCATGATTAAACCAGTTCCACGTGCGTGGGAGAATTGGTTGATTATCCATCCAATACTTTGCTAACTCCTTCAACTGCTAGCATGACTTACTCACATTTCTCATCGTGGGTGTACACACGTGTCGTAGGTCGCCAGATCAAAACCCTAGTGAATATCTCCCCATGTGACATGATTGATGTCTCATGAATGTAGAGTATGCAAGGTAGACGTGTATTTAATTGGTCAATTGTTGACTTGACTAGACATAATTCTTAGCCTTAATGAGTCGAGCATAATGAACGAACGTGGTATGCTCTAAGACTCATGAATTGAGCATAAGGTGTCTGCTGAGACAGAATAATGGAAAGACGTTGAGTTTTGATGAATTGTGATATATCATTTTACCAGTTGAGGTAGAATAAGCACAGCCGTTGAGTCTTGATGGATTGTGATATATCATTTTACCAGTTGAAATAATAATGATGTTTTGATAATTTGGATAGACGTGCGTACGATGAGATTTCTCGATCATGGACCTGTTCTAATATGTCAAGTATTCGACAGATGTTGTTGAATTATGCAGAATGCTCATTCCTGATCTATTATGTCATGAATGTTCGAATGACAAAGTAGGAATCAGAGTGTTCGATGTAAATATTGGATGGTCGTCTGTTCGAACCATGTTTCTCATTCGAGCAAAAATGTTGGTAGCAGGACCGAACATTAAATATAAATTAAAATATTGATTGCTGGATCAATACAAAAGTAGTCGAATTATCGTAAATTCGAAACACTAATTCGGAGAACTCTAGATCCTGGAGATGGAGAGTTGTCCAATGTGGGTGAAATAATATCGACCAATCAATGGGCATGAGAGCCGGCCATTGTTGGTGGATGGACGCCCGAGCGTGCGGAGAAATATTCCTGAAGGAGGATTCATTATTAAAGAATCATGAAAGATATTAGTAAAATAATAATGGAGAGACGTGAGACCGGACGGCCATGATGGCCAAGGACCGGCCAGATCCGGTCATGGTGGTGCAGGGCCACCATGACCCTCACACGTGCATTCCTGAGAACTTTAGGTATTTTTGTTGCTCATTTGAGCAATATTCTAGATCTTCAGAAGAGTTTGATCTTGACCGAAACTCTCAATTTTGCATGAATGAGCAAGTAGGACTTTGCTCGTGCGACCAATATTTTAAGAATATTAAAATAATGATATTTTAATATTTGCCGTGAGAAGCTCGGACGGTCTTGAGACCATTTGACTTTTTGGTTTTTTTTGGAGATTTGAGCAAATTGGAGAAATTTGCTCGAACGAGGGAGTTTCATGAGATGAGAGAGGAAATAATAATAAAATAAGGAATTGGAGAAGCGCAGGACCGACCACTGCCATGGCATGGCCGTTCGGATAGTGTGCCCAGTCCCGTGATGATCTTCCCTATATTTTATTAATATTTTTTTAACTTGTGTGAAGAAATATGGAAAACTAGGAGTTTTGCTCAAACGAGGAAGTTTGCTCAAACAAGGGAGTTTTCAAGAGATGAGGAAAATAAGAAAATAGGTTAAAAGAAAAACGGAGAGGCGTGGGACCGGCCACGACGGCATGGCCGGCCGGTGGGGCCCGGTCCCGTGCTCCTCTTAATATATATGTAATTTTCCTTTCCTATTTTGCACAGGTCTACATACTTCCTTGTTCGTCCATATTTTTGGGTGCTCGTTTGTGCATTATTGATAAGTACACTCGCACCATTTTCTCGGGGCTTACTCAGTGGTGGCCCAAATGCCCGAAAAGTGAATATCTATTACAAATCCATGGAATTCAGCTGAGAAAAGCCATGAAACGGAGTATTGAGATATTATGATGAAAATAGATTATTTTCTAGGAATTCAATTGATGAGTATTGCGATTAGAATTAATCAATTGATGACTCTATACTATCAGGCAATCTGTCAAAGAGCATGATATGTATTCGAGAATCGAGGTATGGGATAATAGAAGCATCATACTCGCTCTGAATATTTATTCTATATAGTCAGGGAACATTGAAGACGTTATCGCTCTATACTGGCAGGCAATCTGTCCAGGAGCCTTCCAATCACTATTGATTTCATACAGAAGTGAATACTGAAATTGCTCAATTAATGAAATATGCTGAAATCTCAGTTGAGAGACTTTAATGACTGCATATTCATGTGTGCGCTGAGAGGTTTGTAGTACGCTTAGTCAGATATCATGACATGAGGTTTGTACGCTCAGTCTGAAGCCAGTTGAGGTTAATGCTACAACGATTATGAGTGATGATAATAGCATGGATGCTAAACTTAATGCCCTGTCTGTGGAACTGCTAAACATGGCCTTTCAAATAAAATTTACCACTGTCTTGTCTATTCCTCACCAATGCAGACTCAGCTTCTCTATGTCCCTGAAGTTCTATCTCGACAAAGTGCTACTCAATCCAGATGACATTTCAGCCTGGATAAAGCTTATACTCCTCCCCATTTGTACCCTGCAATTATACTGACCTAAAAACACAGGTGACGAGAAGTCCAGCACGATAAAAAAGCTTCAAACCATTGCCATTAACCAGGCACTATTAGATTGGAAGGAGACAGGCGGCTGATCCATTATGATCAACAAGCTTTTGAAGCAACCCATCCAACTACCGAGTAAGGCATCAGTTAAGAAGAAGCAAGAACCTGACAATCTCGATGCTTGTCGGAAGAAGATGAGCTACGGAAATTTTACAACGGCGATTCGCGTATTATCTTCCAATGACGTTGCTCCTCGCAACGAGTCTAACTTAGCTGAATGACAAATGAAGCACCCAACTGCCCCTCCACCTTCTATTCCGCCTGATACTATTAGTGGGATCCCATTACAGTTGATGCCAATGTTTCTCTCGAGGCTATCAAGAGTTTCCCTAAAGGAACGTCTTGTGTCCGAGATGGTCTGCGCGCGGAACATTTAATTGATGCGATGAGTGGTGCAGCAACAACGGTTACGGATGAGTTAGTGACTTCAATCATAGGGGTTGTCAACCTTTGGTTGGCAGGAAAATGCCCCAATGGTTTAGGTGAGTTCATAGCTAGTGCACCCCTAACACCATTATTAAAGTCGGGTGGTGGGCTTAGGCCTATTGCGGTTGGTACTATTTGGTGCAGGTTAGTCTCTAAGGTAGCTGCTTTTTATGTCGGCAAGGCCATGACTTCCTACTTAGGTGATCACCAATTCGGTGTTGGTGTGCCAGCTGGGGGTGGGAGTATTTTACATGCCGTAAATAGTTTGCTGGAGTTGAAAGGTCACTCAGCCAATATGTCGATGTTTCTTATTGACTTCTCTAACGATTTCAATATGGTGTGTTGATCTCATCTCATTAAGGAAGTCCGGCTCCATTGTCCAGGTATTTCACGGTGGGTGGAATTTTTCTATATTAGGCCTGCTAGACTTTATTATAATCAATACATTTTGTATTCAGCACTTGGTATCCAACAAGGAGACCCTCTTGGTCCTCTGTTATTTGCTTTGACACTCCATCCCCTTGTGAAATCTATTGCTTCTCGTAGCAAACTTGATTTGCATGTTTGGTACCTTGATGATGGCACAATTATTAGTGATGTGCTTGAGGTGGCTAAAGCTTTGAGCATAATAGATCCGAAGGCCCGGTCCGGAGGCTACATCTCAATATAAAGAAGGCAGAGATATTTTGGCCTTCCATTGATCCCAGAAGTATTGCAGAAGGTGTTTTCCCTCAGGATATTGGTAGACCTACCTTAGGCATTAAACTTTTGGGGGGACTAGTGAGTCGGTACTTGAGTTTTATAAGTGACATGATGCTAAGCAGGGTCCATAAGACTATTCATTTAATGTCCGCTTTCAAAAACTCAAAGACCCCCAAAGTGAGATGTTATTACTTCGCAACTGCACCGGTGTGTCAAGATTATATTTTGCAATGCGAACTATCAATCCTGCAATACTGCAACAAGCCACGGAACTTTTTGACGACCATTTATTTCAGTATTTGAGACTCTTGGTCAAATGATATGTGATGGTTTTGGGCCTTTGCAGCAGCGATTAGCTTCTACCTTGCCTATCAAAGATGGTGGCCTCGGCATTTATACTATGGCAGACACTCGCACCTATTGTTATCTTTCCTCCCAGATTCAGACTGTTCCAATTCAAAAGGTGATACTCGGTGGCTTATTCTTACTAGATAAAGGATCTTCTTATCAGTTGACTCTTCAGAACTTCATCCAGGTATGTGGACTACCTTCTAACTATTGGGTTGATGATGATGCCCCCCTTTTTATGCACTCCATGGCAGTTACTTATTATGACGCAGTTAAGAAGCAAGTCCCCAACAAATTTTCAATGTCTGCGAGAGATTCCATTTTATGGCAATCCAACCGTATTAAGCATGTACAAGATTATCTTTTTCCTGTACCCATCAGTGGGCTGAATCAGTGCCTCGGGTCAAGACAATTTAGAGCCGTAGTTTGTTACTGCCTTGGTATTCCCTTATTTGTTGAAGGTGGCTTATGCTCAAGTTGTAATAGGCCTATGGATACTCTTGGTGATCACGCACTCCATTATGCCAAAGATGTTGGGCTTAAGTTCCGACATGACCTTGTATGTGATGTAATTGTTGATATTTGTTACAAGGAAGGTGTGCCTGCGCGTAAAGAGGTAGCTCTGGGGTTTTTGTCAGATAATAACAAGGATTTGCGCCCTACAGATATTCTTGTTTACAATTGGGAAAACGGTCAGGATGTTGTATGGATGTTACAGGCGTCTCACCCTTCACAGATGAACGCATCTGCGCTTTTGGTTCGGGCCAAGCTATTTCTAATGCTGTATTGCGCAAGCGCACTAAGTATTTAGACAAATGTGTATCACACGATTATGGTTTGGGTGTGTTAGATTTATCCACTTTGGGAGAGCTTAGTGAGGATACTTAATGTTTTTTAAGAGATTGAAGAATTGTCTAGTTAGTAATGATGCTAGTAGTGGTGTAGGTAAATTTCTCTTTTATAGATTAGGTGTTGCTATTCAAAAAGGTGTTGGTGCCCAACTTGTTGCTAGGTTACCAAGCAAAGTTTTGTACGAATCTTAATTTCTTATTCTTATTATTTTTTTAATAAAAAGGTGTTGGTGCCCAACTTGTTACTGACTGCTATCACTGGTGTAGTTAACTGTCTGTTGGCCGGGAGTTGCCCTCCTGCTTTGGGAGAATATCTTGACAGTGCACCCTTAACTCCCCTTCTCAAACCAAATGGTAGTTTAATACCCATTGCAGTGGGTACTATTTGGAGGCGTCTAGTCTCCAAGATCGCTGCTTCTTCAGTTTACAAGGAGATGGCTTCGTACCTTGCTGCGTATCAGTTTGGTGTGGGCTTACTGGGTGGTGCAGAGAATATTCTTCACGCTGTTAACGGTGCACGCAATGATCTCACAATGATGCTTGTTGACTTCACTAATGCATTTAATTTAGTCGACATAACCGTTTTAATCAAAGAGATCAGAAATAAGTACCAGTCCATCTCCAGGTGGGTTGAGCTCTGCTATGCCAAGCCGGAAAGGCTTTACTATAGGGATCACGTGCTTTCCTCTTCCCAAGGTGTCCAGCAAGGGGGTCCCCTTGGTCCTCTCCTTTTTGCTTTAACCTTGCACCCTTTAGTGCTTAAAATTGCATCTCAGTGTAATCTTAACTTGAATGCTTGATATCTTGATGATGGTACCATTATTGGAGATACACTTGAGGTTGCAAAAGCGCTGAAAATTATTCAAGCAGAAGGTCGGGAGAGAGGTTTGTATTTGAACATTTATAAGACGGATATCTTTTGGCCATCTCCAGATCCGCGTGCTAGCTTGGTTGATGTTTTTTACGGATGATATATAAAGGCCGACAGTAGGGGTGAAGTTGTTAGAAGGTCATGTTAGTTTAGATGCTCAGTTCAACAGCAACATTGTTTCGCACAGGGTCGATAAAACTATTTAGTTGATGGAGGCGATTCGTATACTAAAGGAACCACAGAGCGAGTTGTTATTACTTCGCAATTGTGCTGGGGTTTCAAGATTATATTTTACCTTGAAGACTACTAACCCTTCTGCGTTACCTGCGGCTTGTTATAGATTTGATCTTCATATTTTTCACCATCTCCAGCAACTTATCACAGGTGATGGGGAGGTTATGGACCTTTGCAGCAACGTTTGTCTTCCATGCCTATCAAAGACGGTGGTTTAGGCATTTATACAATGACTGATACGAGTCATTATTGTTATATTGCTTATTTTTCTCAAACTAAACCACTACAGGAGATCATTCTGGGAGAATCTGTTGCTTCCTCTCCATGTCAAACTTTCCAGCATGCTTACCAGAAATTTGCCCATGTGTGTAATCTTTCAACTTCTTCTTTCAACATTGACGTTGCGGCCCCCCATCCCATGAAATCTTTGTCCGCTATTTACTTTGATGTTGTTAAAAATGAGTTGGCAGACAAGTTTGTGTTGACAGACATAGATACAAACCTTATTAGTTGCAATAGGATGAAGCATGCTCAAGACTTTGTTTTGTCCGTGCCAATCAGTGGTTTGTATTAACAGGTCGGACCTAGGCAGTTCAGCGTCGTGTTGTGTTACACACTTGGCATCCCTTCATTCGATGTGGACAGTCTTTTCCCTAGTTGCAACCGGGCTATGGACATATATGGGGACCACGCTTTACACCTTGCCAAAGATGTTGGGCTTAAGTTTCGTCATGATCTCGTTAGAGATGTTTTGGCTGACATGTGTTATAAGGTTGGTGTTGCTGCGAAAAAAGAAGTGCCGTTAGGTTTCTTATCTGACAATGGTGGTGTGCTACTTCCTGCTGATATCTTGGTCTATAATTGGGAGAATGGACATACCTGTTTCGATGTTACTGGTGTATCTCCATTTACCACAGGTTACTCCCCTATTGTCACTCCAGGTCAGGCCATTTCAAATACTTCTCTTCGGAAACGTAACAAATATCTCGACATATGCACTTCTCACGGATATGGTTTTGGTGTCTTGGCCTTCACTACCCTAGTGGAACTTAGTGAATAATTGACTACTTTCTTGAAGAGGTTGAGGAATAGTCTTGCTAGTCAAGATGTTACTGCTAGAATAAATAATTTTATTTTTCATAGACTTGATGTAGCGATTCAAAAAGGTGTTGGTGCCCATCTTGTTACTAGGCTACCAAACATGCTTTTGTATGACGATTGATTATTTTTCTAATAAAGTTGCCCCCTGTGGCGTTTTTTTTATAAATAAAATAATAATAATAAAATTTAGCTATATACGGGTAGCTAGCTCAGCTGGTCATCCCCGTTCCTCAAAGGTTCGTGCGCTCAAGGAGGTCCCAGGTTCGAGTCCCCGATGACGCAATATTGCAGAATTCGACATGGAAGGTAGAGTTAGTTTGCCCCCCTTGCGACATAATCAGCCCCCTATCCGCTTCGGCTCCCTTGGCTGGTTCCTCACGAGGCTCGCTGGTAGGCTAGCACGGAAACCTGTTCAAATAATGTAGTAGTACGCTGTTGGAGCTTAGCTTGTTAGGCTTCCAACTAGATTCATGTAATAATACTCTTTATCCAATAATAAAAATTTAATCGAAAAAATAATAATATTAACAATAAAATGGGTACCTAGCTCAGTTGGTCATCCCCGTTCCCCAAAGTTCATGCGTTCCAGGAGGTCCCAGGTTCAAGCCCCCAATGGCGTAATATTGCAGAAATTAACATGGAAGGTAGAGTTAGTTTGCCCCCCTTGTGACACAATCTCAGCCCCCCCCCCCCCCCACCCCCCCACCCATCCGCTTCGGCTCCCTTGGCTAGGTTACCCATGAGGCTCGCTGTTCAATTAATGTAGTAGTATGTCGTTGGAGCTTAGCTTGTTAGGCTTCCAACTAGTTAATGTAATACTCTTTATCCAATAATATTTATTTATTTAAAAAAAAAGAAAGAAAATAAAAATAAAATCTTAAACAAAAATAAAATCTTAAACAAAAATAATAAGAAAATAAAATAAAATTGAACATATAATAGACAAAAGCTGATGTTTGAAAAAATTAAAATGAAAAAATATCTGATTATATAATACTAATAAAAACCGAAAAGGCCAAAAATTATATAAAAACATAAATAGTAGTAAAAATAATAACAATAATAAAATGCAAAGAAACCAAAAAGTAAAAATGGAAAAATTATAAAAATTGAATATTTAACAGTAAAAAATGATGTTTAAAACTACGGGCCGTGAGTTATAATCCCAAAGATGTCACTATCCATCCACAAAAAACCCATCAAAACAAAAGTAACACAAAAACCCCAAATAACAAAAGTAATATAAAAACCCCAAATGTTTTTGCCACCACTAATTACCACTACTAGCAACCAACACCATATCCACCAACAAATACTAGCACTACCACCACCACAAAAAGCACCACCACCAACCAACACCACCACTAACCAGAAACAGTACCACCAAATTTTGGTTTCATCATAAACTTACCGTTTCATCATTAAAATCTTTGGTTTCATGATAAAAAATAGGCAAAAATATGATGAAACCAAATTCGGTTTCATCATAGAATTTGATGAAACCAATATGGGTTTCATCATAGAAATTTGATGAAACCAATTTTGTTTGGGGTTTTTGTATCAAAATTTTAAAAATTTGGAGTTTTTGTATCAATTTTGTATAACATGGAGTTTTAATGGATCCCAACATTTGAACGGAGTTTTTATACTCCAAATTTGGTCACCTTGGTGTTTTACTACTAGTTCTGTTAAAACTAATAATATTTGTAAACGGTAGTAAACCTCTTTGAGGTTTAAACTTTAATATAACCTTTGGGAGTTACATGTAATTGCTATGCGGTGTAATTGGTATTGTACCAAACACCAATATTTAAATGCAATTCGTGACTACACTATACATTCCCATTAATTCATGCTTAAATGTGCCAAACTGACCCTAATTGAATTGGGGATAGTGTGAATAAGTTCCGGATTTTTATTTTTTTTAAGAAACCCATATTCAGGAGATAGTTTTTGTTGCAGTAGACACAGTAAAACTATCCGACTGCAATAACCGGTATTGAAAAAAATCATCTCAATTGCAACAAAAAGTATGCCCAGACAGTAGAAGGTAGGATTTCCCCTAAATGTGGAATGCTGTCTGTATACAAATATCAGAAATATTAACCGATATGCTTAAAAAAATAAAAAAATATTAACCGTTGGATTGGATCGGAAAAAAGTTTGTCTACTATAGCCACGCTGACCATGTGAAGTTGGGTTAACAAATTTGACTTTCTTGCACTCAACAGTGAAGGTAGTGTAAGGAAACAAACACGGAAACACCAAAATATCGCGAGATGTCATAAACTGGATGATGATATTTTGAGAAAGAGGACTCAAGTGAAACATGAGGAAGCTCGCTTGAAACTTCGTGTAGAACGATAATGAACAACTGACGATGTAAACAGTGACACGTAGGACTGCATGGATGTATTTAAACATCTTTTTAGGAAACGGATTAGCATGTAATTAATAAGCTTTTTCAATTTTAGATTCTATAAAATCTTATTCTTGATATGTCACTAAAAAGTGCGAATCTTAGTCATTTGATTGACAGCACAATAAGGTGAGAAAAAATAAAAAATAACTGACGATAAATAGCTCTCCTACTTCTTTTTGATATTTTACGCATATTGAAGTTCAATTCAATGGCTCTCCTATTTCTTTTTTCAAACCGTCGTAGAGGCATTCGCCAAGATGATCCTTTATCACCATATTTATTTATCATTGTAATGGAATCTTTCTCAAGATACTTAGCTCATTGTGAATCGACTAAACAAATCACAGGCATGAAGATATCCAGATCTGCTCCTAAGATTAATCACCTTTTATTCGCGGATGATTGTTTACTTTTCTGTAAAGCAAATCTCTCTCAGGTGAACAAGTTACTTCAGGTCATTGAGGAATCAGTTTGTACTCAGGGCAGCTAATTAACTTTAGCAAGTCGGCAGTTTTTTTCAGCTCAAATACCAATCCCAGTTCTGGCCAGACTATAAGTGGTATTCTTAGAGTAAGAGAACTAAATATTAGGGATGAACAATATCTTGGGATTCCATTTTTTGTTGGGAGAAACAAAAGAATCCCATTCTCAGTTCTGGTGAACAAGATGGATTAGAGATTCTCAAGATGGTCTGATAGTAACATGTCCGAAGCTGCAAGAACCATCATGATAAAACATGTCTCCAACGCAATCCCTATCCATCACATGTCTAGTTTCAAGCTACCCGGATACTATAATTAAGAAAATGGAATCATCATAGCAAGATTTTTGGAGAAATAAAAAATCAAACAAGGGAAAGCATATTACTACATGGAAGAGAGTTCAAAGGACGAAGGAAGAAGGTGGACTAGGTTTGAGAGACATGCAGACGTTCAACAAAGCTCTACTTGCTAAATCAGCATGGAAGCTTTGTACGGACACAGAATCTGTAATGTCTTCTCTAAAAGGTAAGTATTTTCCGAATGAAGATTTATCTAACCTAAAAAACAAGAGTAACTCAACGTGGTCGTGGAGAAGCATCAGTTCTGAGCTCCAATTTGTGCAGCAACATAGTTGTTGGAGTATAGGTGATGGTAAGAAGACTCTGATCTGGAAACATCGCTGGATCCCTACATTATCTACTCCACCTAAGCCAAGGAAAGGTTGTGTCAATGCTAATCAATTTCTTCATGTTAACCAACTTTTCTTGGATGGGTCAGCTAAGTGGAATTTAAATATTCTTGAAGATCTCTTTGATTAGCCAACAATAAAGGAGATTATGCTGATATCTATTCACATTTATCAAGAGGACAGATTGGTCTGGCTTTTAGAGAGAAACGGAAACTTCTCAGTCAAGTCTTGTTATCGGAAAATGTATGCAGATACCCATCTCACAGAAACAGTTGGCCCGAGAATGCAGAAAGTATATAAAACTTTGTGGAAACTTCCAATGTTACCCAGAATCCGTCAGTTTATATGGAAAAGTGTTTCAGATCTTCTGCCAACAAGAGATGCCCTCAAATCTGTGATCCCTGGGTTAGATATTGCTTGCCCTTTCTGTGCGCAATTCTGTGAGACTTCTTCTCATATCATCATGGACTGCAATCTTTCTATGGCAGTTTGGTTCTCAATTTTGGGATGTTCGTCTAATCACTCAAGTAATCTAGCAGACTGGATTTCAAGTTGTTTGACTCTTTCCATAGTAAGCAAATTACAGAGATGGACATGGTTAAAAGATGTATCGTGGCTTGGTGCATCTGGTCTGAAAGATGAGAAAAAGTCTTTTTAAAACAGCAACTCATCTCCAGAGATGATTATTCGAAGATGCAATCTGTTTATAGAGGAACATTTACTTCAAAAACAGACTATTCCCTCAAGAAATCCTAGAGTGATTAGAACTAACATACATTGGGTTCCTCCACCTTTTAATTTTGTCACTATGAACTGTGATGGCTATTTTCTTAAAGTTGATAATACTGGTGGCATTGGACTAATCCTCCGTAATCATGCAGGTACCCAACAAGCAGCCAGGTGCATCCATTTGAGGACAATGTGCAGTGCAGAACATGCAGAATGCAAAGGACTATGGGAGGCGGTAAACTGGGCAAATGATTTGAAGTTAGAGCATGTTTTGTTCGAGCTGAACTGCAAAATGGTCGTAGATTCAGTTAATAAAGATAATTACTCCATTGACTGGAGGTTATTCAACTTAGTTAAAGACATTCAATCAGTTTTTAAGTCTCATTCTTTCTGGTAATGTCTCTATGTGCCAAAAGAAAGAAATAGAGTAGCCGATTCTCTTTCAAAATTAGCTAGAATAGATAAGATAACTCATACTTGGTCAAACTCTGCTCCTCCTGAGATTAGCCCTTTGTTACAGGATGATGCACACCATGTAACAGTTCTATCTTAATTAAATAAATCTCTTTCTGTTTCAAAAAAGAAAAGAAAAAAAGAACTGATGATAAATATAGAAACGAGGGATATTTCATACTAGAGACGAGGGATATTTCATACTGAGTCAAATTACATGGTCCTATTAAAAGAAAAATTGAACACCTCCTCAAGTAATAAGAAACAAATACCCCCTTACGCTTAAACCCCCCCCCCCCCCCTAGGCCAAGTACTATGGCAGAACATTTCCCTTCCCTATTCCCTATTTGTAGGGAAGGGATATAGGTCACAAGGAAATCTCACTATGGGCTGCTTTTATCCCTTTTCTACACTGTACGAAAATTCAGTTTTTGTTTAAATAATGTCAAACGAAAACTGAGTATCCGTTTTTGTTTCTCCAAAAAAAAATTCCATTGAAATATCTGTATAGGTAAAAAAAAAGAGATATAATAGGTAAAAAAGAGATATAATAGGTTAAGAAAAAGAGTTTTAGTAAAAGAAAAAGAGTGAAAAGGAAAGTTTTAGTGTAAAACTTGGAAAACCAGAAACAGATACTTAGTTTCCGTGTAAAAAATCACGTTTCAACTAAAAAACGGAAATTGAATATTCGTAAAGCAGACATTTACACGGAAACTAAGTTTCTATGCCATTTCCCTTCCCTACTACCTGGATCATATCTGATCCAGTTTTAAATGTAAGGAAGGAATATCCCTACTTAGAAGGGATATGGGAGACCACGGTAGATGGATTTTGAGAAATTTCCTTACATTTAGGCCAAGCACTATGGTGCCCCATTTCTCTACCCTATCCCTCGTACTTAGGGAAAATCCAGTTTTCCGCCCACTATGGTCTCCCATATCCCTTCCCTACTTTGCAAAGTGGATCAGATAAATTTCCGCTTGAGTTTCCGTGTAAATTTCCGCTTTACGAAAACTGAGTACCCATTTGTCAGTTGATATGGATACTCAGTTTCCATAGCATTTTACACGAAAATTGAGTTTCCGTTTCCGTAAATTTATTTGTTTGACCTTTTTTCTTTTACACCTCTCTCACACCCGATCCTAACCATCCATCATTCATAACGGCTCTATCTTCTCCACCGTCGGATCCCAACGATCATTTTTTCAAAATCCTCTATAAATACAACTCTAATTCTCTATTCAAATCACCCCAAATCCTCTCTTCTTACAATTTGTTTTCATCACTAAAATATCTCAAATTTTCTTGTTTAAGAGTTTAAAATTTTGTTTTGCTCATCAATGTCGGAGACTCAAAGGAAAAAAAGGAAACATAGAGCGAGATTTAGTACTTTGGAAGATTTTCGCATTGTTACTCAGTACTGTGCTCTAGGTGAAAGTAGTTTTGAAAATAAGAATAAGTTTTATATAATCCTTTTTCAAAAATTTGTGGAAGCTAGTGGTAGGAATCTACACGAGCGTATCATAAAAAGTGTTTGTAATAGGTTTATCGTAATCAAGAATGAAGTGGATAACTTTTCTGAATGTGTTTCAAGAGCCGTTGCAAGTAATCCGTACTTGGACTCTAATAACTGTGTATGTTATCTAAATATGTTCATTATAGTTGTTGTATATGTTGTTTGTAAATAGTTTTATTTATGCGTATCTTATTTATGGTTTGTTTACATTGATGTAGATGATAATTGCGAGAAGCTATTATATTGAAATACACAAAAAAACTTTACTCGAGATAGTGAGTATGAGATGCTTAAAGATGTACCAAATGTACAAGTAGGTGTAGCTGAAGATATGGATCAAGATTCTAATCATATGTCATCTCAATATCATGGAAATTTCTCAAATATGTTTAATACTCAAACCCCATCTTCTCAGAATCCATCTGCAAGCCAATTCGTCGAGACTCCATTTGCAAATCAAATTCCAAACGCTTATAATGTCCCTAGCGGTATCCCTTTTCCATTAGGATATACCCCTAGTACGAACCCAAGTACAATACCTGGAACGTCGTCAGGTGGATTTACAGAAGATAAACACAAGTCGAGATCTTCGAAAAAATCCCCAATTAATAAAAGGGTCGCTGGACCAACCCCACCCGCTACACCATCATCGCAAGACTCCCATATGAGTGACGCGGGCAGTAAACTTGTTGATTTTCTAAAAGAATCCCGAATGACAGTCGCACCTCGTCAGCAACAACAAAACCAAATTATGGAAAGGTTGCTAGAGACAACATAGCAACAAATTGAACATAATCGAGAGAGAGAAGAAAGGGAAATAATGCAAATGGATCTCCAATCGCTGGCTCCAAATGCAAAAAAGTACTTATAATTAAAACAGAATGCCATATTGGCCAAGCAGTTGGAGAGGCAACAACATAATCAGTTCCATTTTTAATTAAAAGTTTGTTTTAGTTTTAAGTTATTGAGTTTAGAATTTTATTTTTAATAGCTTAGTTTCATTGTTTTTTTTAAGTAATGCCGTGTTACAGTTTCGGTAATGTAGTTTCCCTTTTCTCAGTAATATTAAATTTTATATTTCTAATTACGATAATTTGAATTTTATTTTCTTATACCAACGGCTCTTTTGTAACGACTATTTTATCGGCTAGTTTTTAACAGCTAATTTCCAACGGCTACTTTCAATGCCTATTATAAATTGTCATAATAAGCTTCCTCAACACAAACAATCCAAAATAGGACACTTAGTATCCTCTATATCTCCTTTTTTTTTCCCCTGAAGATAACATAGTAATGGTTGGGTATACCATAGAAGAAGATGTTGCAATCACCACAGCATTTGTAAATGCTGCTACTCTGCCTATTGAAGATGTTCAAGAACTCTCCGCCCGTGAAAAATGGACGCTGGTGTTCGACGGCTTTGTACAAGCGTTTGGAAATGTTAATAACCGAACCAGACGACAAGTTCAACAACGAATTTCTCAAATTCAAATAGCGGTTCGCAAGTACGTTAGAATTCAAAGAAGGATTCATGGTTACGCCCGACAACACATGACAATTGCGATTACTGTAGGTCATCATAAATAGTTATGATATTTGAAATGTTGTTTCCAAATAAATACTAACTTATTTCTTTATGTTTGTTTTACATAGGAGGAAATGGCCAAATTTGTGTACCAACTAGATACTCGTACAGAATTTACATGTTATGAGTGCTACTTAATCTTGAAGCCTAACATGGCTAACATTCCAGAATACAATCCGGAAATTAATGCCGGTGATCCTCAAGAAGACGGACCCGACGATTAGTATATGCGGGTGTTGTTTAAGATTTTGTGGGTACATCTTATGTAAACCCTCACGAGACTATAACTCGTCCACTAGGGTCACCTAGGGGTTTAAAGACTTGTTGTACATGCTAAGTGCAACCGTGATTACTACGATAAGTAACCTAGGTTCTTATTCAATAATTTTAATGTACTTTATAAAAGTTACTTTCAAACGACTATATCCCAACGGATATTTTATAACGGATACTTTATAACGGCTACTTTTGACGGATATTATAAATTATGTTATCTATCTCCAAACAACAAACACATATTTTCATACACTTTGCAAAACTCCTAATCACCTCTTTCTATACCTCTCATACCTCTTCATACGAACACAAGCATGAGATCATTTGATCCAATTGAAGATTTGGAAATCATCAAAGCATGGTACACTAAAAATCGAGTAGTAGATTTCTCCCCTATAATGGAAGAGCCCGAAACCTTTTGGGTGAAGATGTATAACCAATATAGATAAGATTATGGGAATCTAAAGAGAAGAAGTCTTCAACAAATTCATGATAGGTACCAAATTATCCAAAAGGCGTATGCGATTTTATAGCTATTCAACAACAGATCTTCAACGCCAGCCATATTAGCCCGTTCCCTCTAATTTGTAAGTATTTTAGAATTGTTTTCGTAGAAAGCTAAATTGATTGATTTTAAATTATAACAATAAGCATATTGTGTTGTGTTATTGTAGCACGAAGTTGTTAAAGCACGTTATTTTAAGGAAAAGGGGGTAGCATTCACATTTGATGAAAGCTACAATTTCATGGTATCCAAAATCCTAGAGTATCAATCGCCGGACAATTCATCTGGTTCATCCAATGAAGATTGAAAGTATAATAAATGTTTGTGTAGATTTTGTGGGTAAATCTCTGTGTAAACCCTCACGAGACTATAACTCGTCCACTAGGGTCACCTAGGGGTTTAAAGGCTTGTTGCACGTGCTAAGTGCAATCGTGATTACTATGACAAGTGATTTGGATTTTTATTCAATAGTTGTAATCTTGTTGTCTATTTTGTTGAATTTCAATTTTAGTTATTTTAAACTTTAATTAAATAAAAGATAGAACATCAGATCATATCTAGATTGCAAGAACAAATAAAGATAAAAGATTACATTAATATAAGATAAAACATTCAAATATAATCATTCTTCAGCTTATACTCATAATCAAGTACTTCCACATAATGCAAGGGATTACATGCGGTGTCGGCGTACAAATAGTGGGTGTTGATGTCTACGGTTGAATCAGGAGGATTGAACAGTATTACTATGATTCCAAGAACTTGGTTGAGACACCGTTCCACCAGGTACAAGGCGTTGTGACCAAAAGGATCATAAAATACCCTCCGTGATTCAGATATTCTTTTTTCTTCTACCACCTCGGGGTTAGTTATCCATTGACTATCCTCCCACGACGACCATACTACAAAATTGAATGAGAAGTTGTCTATCTGGTTACGCACAACAATCAGTGAATGGGAACCTATATCACTCTGTGCGCCTCTGTTCAAGTCTCTTTGGTCTTCATTATATAGCCTACCCGCCGGCCACGGATCTTGAACTAACTCATTCTCCGTCTTTACATAGGGAAATAGACATCAGAAATATGTCCAAAACCAAGGCTGTAACATTATTAGGTATTATTAACGACTAATTGCATTATACGGTCACCAATAATAAACAAGTAAAGAAAGAAAATTTACAAGTGGGTATGAATTTATACCATTAATGGATACTAAATGAACTGCAACTCAGGCGAGCTGCTCGTTACTCCAGTACTCAAGCCCCATAACATACTACAGTACAACTCCGAACCCCAATCATAAGAACTGAGCACATCCAAATCCCTCATTATACGTAGCCATTTAATCTAAACAACATCGTTCTTTTCTGGGAAAAGGACATTCCCAAAACACCACATCAAAAACCATCTTGCAATTTGTTCCTCAAACACAACATCATTGTCTAGGACGACTCTATGGTCAAGAAACATTTTAATCAAACTATTCTTGATCCCCTTGCATCTATTCACAACTTTTTTCTCAAGTCGACTAAGTCTTCTAGTCTAACTACTTGTATTCTTATTATTTCTCTAAATTCTTGTCCCATTCTTCTTCTTGTTGTAGGTTTCGCGGAAATATATGGGAGCAAACAATCTATGGTTTCGGGTGCAATCTGATGCAATTGGTCAGTACTCATATTTTCCAATGATATGGGATTTCCTTGGCCAATAGGAATTCCGGTAAGTTGTGTGAAATCTCATGGGGTAAACCCTATTTCAAAACTAGGGAAGTGAAATGTATTGGTGGTATGCCACCACCTTTCAAATATACCACTAGTTAGACAGTTGTCTTGTAGTTTTGGATAATGTATTTTGAAAATTGAACCAAACCCACAGTCGTCTACAATTTGTCTAACATGTGGAAATCTGCAAATTGCGGTATACATTTCGTGAAGACTGCTTACACTACTTCGATGTTTCATTGGTTTACTCCTATCATCTGCCGTGGTTGTGAGTTTCACTTTATGATCACTATTATCTTTAGAAGAAACCGCAATTGTATCATCCATAAAACGTTGTAAATTATCGGAGTACATCTACAACACACATATACACAAAATCATCACAAAACAATGTTTCAATATTTTTAAGAAAAATTCTATAATGTATTGCCTCAAGCAACAAAAAATCTTAGCCACATTATCTATCACATTACAACAAAATCATCAATCAATCCATAATTATCCATCCCAATACAATTTCTCTGCCAACAATCTATCCTAGACAACATACATATTCATTTAATCGTCCATCAATCCAAAATTATCACAATACAATATCTAAATCAAGAATCAATCATAAACAACAAGCACTTTGATTCAATCAACAAAATATGATAAATTCAATCAACAATGTCTCAAAGTTTCATACAACATACCTAATAAGACATCATAATCAACCTAATACCTCCAATTTAATCAAAATAAAATTAAATTTAAACCCTAAAATTAAAAACAGTCACCTTGGAAGATTTTGTTGATGAAATTCGAAATTGAAAAGGGGAAATAGTTCACCAGGTAGTAAGGATCAAACCCATTGAATTTTAGCTCCTGAATCGCACCCAAGACTCTTGAAATCGAAAGTGGGTTGAGAGGGTTTTAGAGAAGAAAAAAATAGAGAAGAGAAGGAAGAAGAAGAAATGGAAATCCGAGCGAGTTTATGTTAACTTAAACCTACAATACGGGTACTGAGTAACCGTATTGGTCAAGTCAGCGAGTTGACTTATACAGAAACTGAGTATCCGTTTGGTGCTATTCACACGGAAACTCAGTTTCCGTATCATGTAGGGAAGGGATAAAAGGGCACCATAGTGAGGTTGTCTTCCGTGTGATTTCCCTTCCCTACAAATGAGGGATAGGGAAGGAATGCCCTGCACCATAGTGCTTGGCCTTAGGAGATAGGGAAGAGAAATTGTGCACCATAGTGCTTGGCCTTATGGTAGTATAACGTGAAACAAACATAACATTAGCACCTGCGATGACCTGGTTCAAATGTCACAGATTAGGTGGAGTCCACCAACCAGTCCTTTCTATCCTTTGTGTTGTGATGCTTTATTTAAGAAAGGTAACTTTACTACTCACTATGGATATGCAGTATCGGATCCTAATAGGAATAATGTCAAAGTCAATAATCATTAACTTTGTCAATAAGTTTTAATGGTCAAATGTGATAGACAAAGTCCTGTAACATATAGTTTTAATATTAAATACGTCTGAATATAGACAACTCTGTAACGTTCACTTTAGCAGAAATATAATTTCTTCCTTTCTTTCTCATTTTTGTTTTACTTTCTTGATCTTGATTATCTTGAGAACAGATCAATTTTCAGGGTATCAGACTAGAAACGGTCCTCAATCATTCAATTAATAAAGCTCAATAACTTATGACAATAATTTTTAGCTTTTCATCCCCGAATCTGAAATGATCAACTAAATAATTTTTCCCTATTTTTTTAATTCTAGGGTTCTTGTGAAACTTTATGGTAACTACATGAACATCTGATTAACGTTAACAAAAACAACAATTTCACTAAAAAGAACAATTTTAACTCAAATTGGAAAATTTGCAGAATCATCAAATTAGCAATACAATGTCGACTTCCCCTGGTAATTCTTGTGCTCTTCCTTTTACGAATATAACAAAATTTGTATCCATGAAATTTGATTCTTCAAACTATTTGCTTTGGCGTGATCAATTTGAGGGAGTTTTGGTTTCTACTGATCTTTTTGGAGATGTGGATTGTAAGAAGGTGGAACCACCATAGAAAATAATAGTTAACGATGTTAAGATAATCAACCCAGAATGGGTTTGTTGGAGAAAGTTAGATAGATTTTTTTTAACATGTCTTAAGGCAACTTTTACACCAACTGTTAGTGGTGATGTTTGGGGTCATATTGAATCCAAGAAGTAGAAAATCTCACCATGTTTGGGAATGTGTGGAAATGATGCAAGAGAGATCAGCAGGATGGAAAGGTAAGTTACTATCATTTCAGGAGAGACTGATTTTGGTTAAATTTGTGCTCAATAGTATTCCAATTTATCATATGCGAATCTATAAATGACCTAAGAGGGTGTTAAGAGAATGTGATAGAATAATTAGAAACTTCTTATGGCCTGGTGACCCTGCTGTGAAGAAGGTAATAACTTCGAAATGGAATAACGTATGTTCTCCAATAAGTGATGGTGGTTTGGGTTTGAGAAGACTTGAAATAATAATTAAAGCTTTGCTGATGAAACTCTTGTGGAAAATACAAAATGGATCAGAGGAATGGGCTAAGTTTTACAAGGAAAAAATTACAAATAAGAAGGGAGAGTGGATAGGATATTACAGGAAATCATCAGTATGGCCAGGTCTTAAATGGGTAATGAATGACTTGAATGAATCAACAAGATGGTTGGTTGGTGATGGTACTTCAATTTCAGTTTGGATGGATAAGTGGATATTGGATACTTCACTGGAAGAATTATACCCTGGTAATAGATATATGCAACAGTTCCCAGATATGAAAGTTCCTGATATATTGCTAGGAGGTGAATGGGTAATTCCTAGTGAAATACCAGAAATGATTGATATAAAAGATTTACCAGTAGCAGAAGGATGTGTGGATAAAAGGATATGGACAGGTACTATCTTAGGTGAATTCTCAGTGGCTTCAGCAGTGGAATGCATCAGAGAGAAAATCCCTAAATTGCATTGGACAGAACAGGTATGGAATGCTTCAGTCCACCCCGGTGTTTCTAGTATAATACGGAAGCTAGCTAGAGGAATTTGCTCCACAGATGAGAACGTGAAAAAAGAAACTTTAATATGGCATCTAGTTGTTCCTTATGTACATGATGGGGAATCTTTAGAACATATTATGTGGAAATGTTCCTTTAGTGTGCTGATATGGGATTGGATAAGTAATAAATTTGGATTCAGTAAACCTAGATCATTTGAAGATACGATAAAAATGACAAAAGGTAAAAGTCCTGCAGTTAAAGAAATCTGGAGAATTGCCTCTTTCAGCTCAATGAAGGAGATATGGTTCAAGAGAAATATGGGTGTATTTGATAATGCTAATGCTAGCATGGAGTACATACAAAAACAGGTAATACAATTTACTGAAGCAAGTGAAATTAGAACGAATGCTTACATGTGGAATACAATCTATGATTTGCAGATTGTTAAAAAATTTAATCTCAAAAGTAGAAAAGTTAAACACATGAGAATCATGGAGATCTATTTCAAACTGCCAAGTCAGAATAAACTTCTTCTATGCTGTGATGGGTCATCAAAAGGGAACCCTTGGTATTGCTACCAACTTCTGTGCAAAAATTATAGCAGTCATAAGTGCAGGTGAATGGGCAGTGAGTAAAGGATTCCATCAACTCATTTTTAGAATAGACTCAATCTCAGTGATGAATTGTTTTCAAGCAGGAAAAATCCCATGGTATGTAGTAAGTAGGTGGAGAAAAATATGCCCAAAAATCACTTGATGGAAAATGATTCATAGCTACAGAGAAGTAAACTTCTCTGCAGACAAGATGGCAAATAAAGGTACTACTTTAAGACAAGGAGAAAAAAATAATCTGTTAGAGCACTGCTCGGTCGAACTTGCAAGCGTTGCTATCTCAAGCTTGTTTGTCAAGTATAGTTGATCAAAACTATATACTTGATTTCTAGTTTACTTATATCTATGTCTCGGATTAGGATAGAAGTATGTAGTTGAGCTTTAGACTTCACGGCTGTTGATGGGTGAAAATGATTTGATGGTTTTTTAGGAAAGTGGAGACTCGAGCGTACAAGCGGAGACTCCTCGACCGGGAAAATTGCCTAAATCTTTTTTAAACAGATGTACTGCATGGGAGTGCTTTGAGTTCGAGAGATCAGTCTGTAGGACTCCGACCTAAACCAAGAAAATGGCCGTTCCAGAGTCAATTAGGATGAAGGTCGATCTGTAGGAGGGAAGATGAGAAGTATGTGTGATATCAATGATGATCGAGGATTGTATATGTGTTGAAGGTTTCTGCAAGTTTTGTGAATTGCTGAGTCAGATGAGATAAATTCTGATCGATTGAGTGATAATTTCTTGTGGATCGAAATTGTTGCTGTTCAATCGTAGATTCAGAAACTTATTTATATTGCAAGAATAGTAGTCACATTGATCCCAATAAGTGTGACGGTTACTAGAGTGAAAGATTGGGAAATCATGGTTAAACCAGTTCCACGTCGTACAGAGACTTGGTTGATTGTCCATCCACTACTTTGCTAACTCACTCAACTGCTTGAACAACTTACTTACATTTTTCATCATGGGTGTACACACGTGCCGTAGGCCGCCAGACCAAAACCCTAGTGAATATCCTCCCATGTGACGTGATTGATGTCTCATGAATGTGGAGTCTGCAAGGTAGCCGTGTATTTAATTAGTCAGTTGTTGACTTGACTAGACGATGAGTCTTAGCCTTGATGAGTCGAGCATAATGAACGAATGTGGTATGCTCTAAGACTCATGGATTGAGCATAAGGTGTCTGCTGGGACATAATGATGGAAAGCCATTGAGTCTTGATGAATTGTGATATATCATTTTACCAGTCGATTTAATAATGATATTTTTATAATTCGGCTCGAGCGTCCGATGAGATTGCTCAACCAAGGACTTATTTTGATATGCCGAGTATTCGACAGAAATTAAAGATATTGCTAAATTATACAAAATGCTCATTTCTGATCTAATATATCATGAGTGATCAAATGACAAAGTAGGAATCAGAAATATTGGATGGTCGTTCGTTCGAACCATGCTGCTCAGTCGAGCAAGAATGTTGGTAGCAGGACCAAACATTAAATATAAATTAGAATATTGATTGCTGGATCAGTAGAATTCTTGAATGTTTGATAGTTGAATCAACATGAGGAATATTGCTCGGTCGAGCAATTGATAGTTAAATGAATAAGTTCTGAACCCAGTTGATTGTGTATTTTGCTAACTTAAGAAATTTAGTGTTGATAGATGAGCAAAATAAACATTGCTGGTTTGAGCAAATATTGCTCGATTCATGAATTATTGGTAACGGGACCAAATAAATTTTAATTAAAAATACTGGTAGCTGGACCAAATGTTGTATAATTAATTAGGATGTTGATTGCTGGATCAACATAAAAATTATTAGTATTTGAACTTGCTCAGAATTATGGTTTGCAGAGCATTTGGTTTGAAACCCTAATTTTGATCGATTTTTTATTTATTGAAAATCAACCAAATGAGTGAGAGAGGGTCTGTGTGCTCGAATGAGCATGCACCAAAGTCCTTTGTAGACCAGTTGATGAACGGATGATTAAATGCTCGTTTAATCATTATTAAACTAGTGCTCGTATGAGCATTAGGTGATAAAACCTAATTATGGAGAGAGAGGGAACGACCAAGGGGTATGAGACCGTCCCTTGGTGGTCGTGGGACCAACTGATGGTCGATTGATCAAATTCCAAGTTGTTTGGAAATAGCTTGAACCCAATATGAATTATAGAAGATTAATTAGGTCAAAATCATATTAGAGTGTGGGACCGGCTTCTGCAAGCCAAAGGTCCGACCTTGGTCGGTCAAGGAAGCATGAATGTGTCACCATATTGCTCGTGACTCAATTCTTAGAATTTTGATATTTTCTGGTGCGCGTTCGAGCAATATTTTGGATTTTCAGAAGAGTTTGATCTTGACTGAAACTCTCGATTTTGCTTGAATGAGCAAGTAGAACTTTACTCGTGCGACCAATATTTCGAGAATATTAAAATAATGATATTTTAATATTTACCGTGAGAAGCCTGGATGGTCATGTGACCATTTGACTTTTTGGCTTTTTTGGTAGTTTGAGAAATATGGAAAAATTAGGTTTTTTGCTCAAACGAAGGAGTTTCATGAGATGAGAAAAGAAATAATAATAATAAAATAAGGAAATTGAGAAGTGTGGGACCTTCCACGGCCAAGGCATGGCCGGCCGTCCAGTGTGCCCGGTCCGGTGCTCTTCCCAATTTTATATTATTATTTGTCATCATGTGAGGAAATATGGAGAAACTAGGAGTTTTGCTCAAACGAGGAAGTTTGCTCAAATAAGGGAGTTTTCATGAGACAAGGAAAATAATAAAATAGGTTAAAAACTAAAATAAAGGTAGAGGAGGGACCGGCCACGACGGCATGACTGGCCGGCCGGTGGGCCCGGTCCCGTGCGCCTCTTGTTTATTTTATTTTATATTATTTTCTTTCCCTATTTTGCATAGGTTTCCTCGTTAGTCCATATTTTTGAATGCTCGTTTATGCATTTGGGTGCTCACTTATGCATATTTGGGTGCTCGTTCGTGCATTATTGTTAAATACACTCGCTCTATTTCCTCGGGGCTTACTCGGTGCTGGCCTAAATGTCCGAAAAGTGAATATCTATTACTAATTCATGGAATTCAGCTGAGAATAACCCATGAAACGGAGAAATGAGAAAGATTGAATATCTATTACTAATTCATGGAATCCAGCTGAGAATAAGCCATGAAACGGAGTAATGAGATAGATTGAATATCTATTACTGATTCATGGAATCCAGCTGAGAATAAGCAATGAAACGGAGTAATGAGATAAAATAGATTATTTTCTAGGAATTCAATTGATGAATGTTGCACTAGAATTAATCTATGAATTGCTCTATACTAGCATGCAATATGTTTAGGAGCATTGTGTTTATTCGAGAATCGAGGTATGAGATGATAGCGACATCATACAATTGATTATGTATAGTCAGGGAACATTGAGACATCCTAAAGACGCACTACACCAATTTTAGGGAATAGCAACGGACCCTGGCTGTTGCTGACTGGGGTCGCAACGGCAGATCCCTGATGCAAAACACCATGTTGCAATTTTTCGCAATGGCATAAGCTCCGTTGCAAATCTCGGTCAGCAACGGGAATTAGCAAAGGACGCTGCTATTGCTAATTTTTTTATTCGCAACAGAAGTCAGCCGTTGCTAAATGTTTTTAGGAATAAAAAAAAAGGCTCAGAATGAAGCCATGGCTTAAAAGGAAGCCATGGCTTTGATTCTAAGCCACAACTTCATTACTAAGACACGGCTTCATTACTGAGCCACGGCTCATAATTATGTTTCTCAATGTTATATGTTAACTCAACATCTCTATCAACTGAACACAAAAGTCATACATATAACAAAAATTATCATTACTTTGTTAGTCTAAAACTTACAATGATAAGTGACAAAATTAAAACACTTAACTTCAGATTTATAAACCAATATTAATAATTGTTCCCATATTCTATTACATAACATAAAGTCTAGACAATAGTAAGTGAGCAAACCATTAGGCTCTCCTGAAGTCCTACTTATTGTGCTGGTTCAATATATTAATCACTTGATACCTATTACATAAAGTATATAAGAGTTGTTTAAATCCCACATAAAGAAGAAAAAATGGTTGTATAAAAGTAGAAGGAATTAGTAAAGAGTAGTCCAGCAATGAGGTATATAATTGCAGAAAACATGAATTAGTAACCTATCATTTGCCAAACGACGAAGACGAACACACTTAAATTTTGGTAATTGGAGAAGAAAATGATTTTAGTGTCTCATGAGTTCACCACTATATAAGTAGTGGTAGCACTAAATTCTAATGAGAAATTAGATTCATTCCTTTAAGCCCACTGACCTTAGCATCTCTGATAAGAAAACTTACATAGATTCACTTGTGATTTCTGTTTGCTCACCAAAGGCATCTTGCAGTCTCCAGACCTGAGATGAGTAAACAAAATTTAAATGAGGAAACACATGAACCAACAACAACCATTCTACAAAAATTAAGAGACTGTAACAGCAATTGAAGGGGTTTATAAATCAGAATAAACGACATAGTGCAAATGCACTAATATCAAACCTGTAAAGTAAAATATACTCACGATATTTAAAATCGTCGATGCAGTGATAATGAACTAGCACACAAAATTTGATCCAATAAGAAATATTACAGAAACTAAAAAAAATGGATACAAAAACTTAAATAGAAGAAAGATAGGAACAAGAAATGGTTCCCACCGCAGATGGCTTCTTTCCACCTTTTAGCGAAGCAGGTGGCTCAAACTCATTATCAGATCCTTTCTCCTCTGAAATGGTTTGTATTTGCTCATCATCGGAACTAATCTCAGAGATCGTCTTTTTCTGGGCTGTAGAAGCTCGTTTGGGTACCGCTTTCTTCTTTGTTGGTGCTTGATAAGCACTTAAGTGTGACGCATTTTCACCCATAACTACATTATCTAGGACTCATTTTATTTCTAATAAAGTTGTTTTAAGTCTTTTCTAGGGAATAAGCTCTTGCGCAAAATTGGCTCGAAAAGTGGTGATTTGCACCCCATAAGACAAGTGCTAAAGGGACACCCGTGCAGGATTAGGGGGAGGACATCTTCTTCTCAAATTCAAAAAATAAATTTTGGCGGGAAAACCATTTCTTCTCTGGCAGAATTTCGATTGGATGTTTGGACGTGATTTAGTGAGATTCAATCCCTGAAACTTAGTGGGTAGACGTGATATGACTATAGAAAGCTGGTATGGGTGTTCGTTTGGATCAGAATTGGCTGAATCGTGTCATGGAGCAAAACAGGGAAGCACGTGCATGAGAGAAATATTTCACGGGATTGCATGAGTTTTGGAGAATTTGAACGTGTTCTGAATGTGTATGATGACTAGAGCAACAGTTTGGAGCATAAATAAGTTATATTTGGAGATTAATCCAGCTGCAAAAGCGTGGAGAAGCTAAAACAGGAAATTATTGCTGTGAGAATAAAAATAATAAAGAGAAGATTTTTTGAAGTTATGGAGGAGATTCGATGCATCTTTCGGGCATAAATAGATTACCCAGGTCATATAGAAGGGGTGTGGAGAGTTTGGGGAGCTGAGGAGAGCTCAGGAGCGAGAAATCACGAGTTGCAGAAACTCGGGTTCTGCTGCTGCTGATGATGATGAACATCAAGAACACGAAGAACAACACCTGCTGAAGAAAGTCGCTGAAAACTGTCGAATATTTACGGCAGTGGGTAGCACTTTTCCAGCGACTTCGGAATAGTGACTACAACACTTTTATTATATCGTTTATTTTGTGACGCTTTTCATGCGTCACAAAATCTTGTTTTTCACTATTTTCTCCATTTTCACCATTGTAAACACTTTTTGAGCAAATAAAAAATATTTTGAGAGTGTCTATAATATGAGGAGCTAAACCCCAACACTGGGACGACGGAGGAGGCCGAACTTCATACATGGGTAAATTTATTTTATTCCTTTTTATGACTTTTGCACTAATATTAATTGAAATATGATTTTGATTAATTAGTTATTATTTTATTAGATGGGTCATGCTTGCTTAGATGTTTGAAGTCCCATGCTTACGATTTATAACTAATGTTTTTAGAATTTACCTTGGCAACAATAAGAGTCCATGTTTACATTTCTTGAGCTAAAATTGTTGAGAATAAATAATTGAACCTTATGTTATGAAGATTGGCTGAATCCTTAGTTCCAGTACCTCTTGCACCATTTGTAATATTATATTTTTATTAAATTTAAAAACTAGAATCTTCACAAGTCTTAGAGTTCGAATCCTATTTACCACTACTACAACAAAGTTGAAATCACATCAGTGCTGCTGCATCCTTCTCAGTTTCTACATAAATGGGAACAAAACAAATGAAATTAAGGAGGGATCAAAAGAAATATGGGAATCGGATGATGGTGAGATACGCTAAAATGCTGGGACAAGATTACCTTTATCTGGAGAACAATCAAGGTTAGATGCAGCAAGACGGTCTGCAAGTGAGGGTACTTCATCCTCCTCATCAGTGTACATACAGAAAAAACAAAAACAAATGTTAATTTACAAATTAATTGTAAACTGAATGATATGGAGCATTCTGACAAAAACATACCTTTGCAGGAGCTTTTTTGTGACCTCCTCTACCCTGGTCACCTCAGTTATATCATATGCATAAGAAAAAATAGTCCCAAGTAAGTTTCTGTACATAATGAAGATTATTAAAAAAGCAAATGTATGAAGGAAAATAGTGAAATCAGTGCAAGAATCAATTGAGTAGCAATCTTTCATCACTTTGATTTTCATAACTTTTCTCTCCTCCTTTGCTTTTGAATCTTTCACATCTTGCTCCTACAAATTTATAGAAAGATAACTAGAAATCAGAAAACTGAACCATAATTAGTCAAATAATAGGTTCCTAAGATAAAGACAGTCGGGCTAAGATTAAAGGCATCCTTTGTTAGATAATATACGTTGATCAGAACAACAAGAGGAAGGGTGGACGTAATACATTATTTGCTTTCCAGAAACACCAAATACATTTATTTCTTTATTATTCTTGGAACAATAGGGAATAATATCATAGAATAAGGAAAAACACCAAAACTTAATAAGCTAATAACATATTTATGTACCATGTCATTCTTGAAATGCTGATTGATCGTGCCTATTGAGAGCACCAAGAATGCCTGCTAAGAGAAGAGGCAACACACACATTGTAGCAAGTTTCTCATCCACGACGGTCAACAAACAATACAAACCAAGACATTAGTTCTATAATTCGACTCATATCTTTTTCAGTAACAGTAGCCACACAATACAACTTAAAACTTTGTATAAGTTTGGCATTACCTACCTTTAATTCTTGACTAGATACCCGAGGGAAAATATTTCAAATATGCACTACTCCCTGCAGCCAACATAAAAACATGAGACATAATGATCCCCAAAGCGTTCATACACAGCCAACAGAAACTGTGAGTTTGAATGATGAACCCTCTGCAACTTCCGCCTTACTATCCACTTCACTGTCAGAAACTCTGAATGATGATGGGAAGTCTTCATCATTTGCACATCTCTGGAAAGACAATATGAATAATGTAAGTCATTCGATTCATGCTTATTAGATATAGAAAGTGTTCATATGGTTCGAAAGGGAGATTAAATTAGCTTTGAGGGAATTATTTGGGGTAGTGGGGACTGGCAGCAAGTATTACCTTAACATTGGTGAGATCCACATGATGTTCCTCAAGGAAGCTGATGAATTCTTTGAAATTTTCTTATGTGGGGAGGTAGTGGCCGCTGTATGGCCAAATTGCCTACATAAAGTCAAGAAGGAAGCAAATTGTAAATAACTTAGCACAAAAACACTATGAAAATTTCTGCAAATGCAAAGATGCAATAACTGTGCATACCTCAAGAACTCCATCATGAGCCACCAATCTTCCGGCCGCTGTTGTAGCACCACCGGATAGAAAACTCGAGTGCGGAAATTGTCCCTTTTTCTTCTTCCCAACATACAATGATCTCGATGTGCTTAGGACGAAAATCCATTTGAAACCTTCAAAAGTGTCCACACACTCTCCACCTTGTTTGTAGATGAGCTTTCCATCTTCCACAATTACTTCATAGACTTCCCTCTCTTTCTGAAATATCAGAACAAATGAACTGTGAGTTAAGAAATTAAAACCCTTAACTGTGAGTTAATCAATTTATTGAGCCTATTGATTAAGACTTACAGGTCCAATATATTCGATTTACCGTCGTTGAAGTGTGCTCCTTGAGCAACTCATTAATTTCATCAATACAGCAGCAGATTCTTGTAATAACTTCATCTCCTGCAAACCCTTAAATCCATCTGCAATAAAAACCTCCAAATCACTTGCCATAACTCTTGGCTCAACACAACAACCACTTCTTATTGCACCCAGCCTCAAGAACTCCACCAAACTCAAGCCATATAGTAACTGAACTTGTACTCTTGACACCAACAAATTCCGGCAACACCATCTCTAACTCACTGCAGTGTAACACCAGCATCGTTCCCAATCTCTTCCAGCAAACCCATTCTCAGTATCACCATTTTCAGATCCTTGTTCAAATTAATAGTAGCATCTTGGTTCTTCTTTGCATCATAACACAAACATTTCTTGTATCTTACATAGCATCCTTGGTACCACCAGGTCCATTTTAGTTCTCCCTGACTATCTCTATCAATTACAGCAGATTCAATTCCATTTCCCAAACCTTTTTTTTTCACCTCAGTGTCTGCATTTGATCGAAACCCTAAACAATGGCAAATTAGTCCGAACCCAGCTTGGAATTCTCTTCATAACTTCAAATTGAACAAACAACAATAGCTAATCCTTTAATTCCACCAGCAGAACAACCAAAAACTAGTGAACAAAGAAGGTGTTGTTGGTGGAATTAAAAGATTAGCTGTTATTGTTTGTTCAATTTGGAGTTATGAAGAGAATTATAAGCTGGGTGCGGTCTAATTTTCCATTGTTTAGGGTTTCGATCAGATTCAGATACTGAGATGAACAAAGAAGGTTTGGGAAATGGAATTGAATCTGCTGTGATTGATAGAGATAGTCAGGGAGAACTAAAATGGACCTGGTAGTACCATGGATGCTATGTGAGATACATAGAATGTCTGTGTTATGATACAGAGAAGAACCAAGCTGCTACTGTTAATTTGAACAAGGATCTGAAAATGGTGATACTGAGAATGGGTTTGCTGGAAGAGATTGGGAACTATGCTGGTGTTACACTGCAGTGAGTTAGAGATGGTGTTGCCGGAATTTGTTGGTGTCAAGAGTACAAGTTCAGTTACTATATGGCTTGAGTTTGGTGGAGTTCTTGAGGATGAGTGCAATGAGAAGTGGTTGTTGTGTTGGACCAAGAGTTATGGCAAGTGATTTGAAGGTTGTTACTGCAGATGGATTTAAGGGTTTGCTGGAAATGAAGTTATTACAAGAATCTGTTGCTGTATTGATGAAATTAATGAGTTGCTCAAGGAGCACACTTCAACGACGGTGCATCGAATATATTGGACCTGTACGTCTTAATCAATAGGCTCAATAAATTGACTAACTCACAGTTAAGGGTTTTAATTGCTTAACTCACAGTTCATTTGTTATGATCTTTCAGAAAGAGAGGGAAGTCTATGAAGTAATCGTGGAAGATGGAAAGCTCATCTACAAACAAGGTGGAGAGTGTGTGGACACTTTTGAAGGTTTCAAATGGATTTTCGTCCTAAGAACATCGAGATCATTGTATGTTGGGAAGAAGAAAAAGGGACAATTTCCGCACTCGAGTTTTCTATCCGGTGGTGCTACAACAGCGGCCGGAAGATTGGTGGCTCATGATGGAGTTCTTAAGGTATGCACAGTTGTTGCATCTTTGCATTTGCAGAAATTTTCATAATGTTTTTGTGCTAAGGGATTTACAATTTGCTTCCTTCTTTACTTTATGTAGGCAATTTGGCCATACAGCGTCCACTACCTCCCCATATAAGAAAATTTCAAAGAATTCATCAGCTTCCTTGAGGAACATCATGTGGATCTCACCAATGTTAAAGTAATACTTGTTGCCACAGTCCCCACTACCCCAAATGATTCCCACGAAGCTAATTTAATCTCCCTTTCGAACTATATGAACACTTTCTATATCTAATAAGCATGAATCGAATGACTTACATTATTCATATTGTCTTCCCAGAGATGTGCAAATGATGAAGACTGCCCATCATCATTCAGAGTTACCGACAGTGAAGTGTAAGGCGGAAGTTACAGAGGGTTCGTTATTCAAACTCACAGTTTCTGTTGGTTATGTATGAACGCTTTGGGGATCATTATGTCTCATGTTTTCATGTTGGCTGCAGGGAGTAGTGCATATTTGAAATATTTTCCCACAGGTATCTAGTCAAGAATTAAAGGTAGGTAATGCAAAACTTGTACAAAGTTTTAAGTTGTATTGTGTTGCTACTGTTACTGAAAAAGATATGAGTCGAATTATAGAACTAATGTCTTGGTTTGTATTGTTTGTTGACCGTCATGGATGAGAAACTTGCTACAATGTGTGTGCTGCCTCTTCTCTTAGCAGGCATTCTTGGTGCTCTCATTAGGCACGATCAATCAGCATTTCAAGAATGACATGGTACATAAATATGTTATTATCTTATTAAGTTTTGGTGTTTTTCCTTATTTTATGATATTATTCTTTATTGTTCCAAGAATAATAAAGAAGTAAATGTATTTGGTGTTTCTGGAAAGCATCTAATGTCTTACGTCCATCCTTCCTCAGGTTTTTATAATTAACGTATATTATCTAACAAAGGATGCTTTTAATCTTAGCCCGACTGTCTTTATCTTAGGAACCTATTATTTGACTAATTATGGTTCAGTTTTCTGATTTCTAGTTATCTTTCTAGAAATCAAAGTGATGAAAGATTGGTACTCAATTGATTCTTGCACCGATTTAACTATTTTCCTTCATACATTTGTTTTTTTAATAATCTTCGTTATGTACAGAAACTTACTTGGGACTATTTTTTATTATGCATATGATATAACTGAGGTGACCAGGGTAGAGGAGGTCCCAAAAAAGCTCATGCGAAGGTATGTTTTTGTCAGAATGCTCCATATCATTCAATTTACAATTAATTTGTAAACTAACATTTGTTTTTGTTTTTTCTGTATGTACACTGATGAGGAGGATGAAGTACCCTCACTTGCAGACCGTCTTGCTGCACCAACCTTGATTGTTCTCCAGATAAAGGTAATCTTGTCACAGCATTTTAGCGTATCTCACCATCATCCGATTCCCATATTTCTTTTCCCTCCTTAATTTCATATGTTTTGTTCCCATTTATGTAGAAACTGAGAAGGATGCAGCAGCACCAGCAAAGAAGAAGGCGGTACCCAAACGAGCTTTTGCAGCCCAGAAAAAGACGATCTCTGAGATTAGTTCCGATGATGAGCAGATACAAACCATTTCAGAGGAGAAAGGATCTGATGATGAGTTTGAGCCACCCGCGGCGCGAAAAGGTGGAAAGAAGCCATCTGCGGTGAGAACCATTTCTTGTCCCTATCTTTCTTCTATTAAAGTTTTTGTATCCATTTTTTTTTTAGTTTCTGTAATATTTCTTATTGGATCAAATTTTGTGTGCTAGTTCATTATCACTGCATCGACGATTTTCAATATCGTGAGTATATTTTACCTTATAGGTTTGATATTAGTGCATCTGCACTATGTCGTTTATTCTGATTTATAAACCCCTTCAATTGCTGTTACAGTCTCTTAATTTTTATAGAATGGTAGTTGTTGGTTCCAGTGTTTGCTCATTTAAATTTTGTTTACTCATCTCAGGTCTGGAGACTGCAAGCTGCCTTTGGTGAGCAAACAGAAATCACAAGTGAATCTATAAAAGTTTTCTTATCAGAGATGCTAAGGTCAGTGGACTTAAAGGAATGAATCTAATTTTTCATTAGAATTTAGTGCTACCACTACTTATATAGTAGTGAACTCATGAGACACTAAAATCATTTGCTTCTTCCATTACCAAAATTTAAGTGTGTTCGTCTTCGTCGTTTTACAAATGATAGGTTACTAATTCATGTTTTCTTCAATTATATACCTCATTGCTGGACTACTCTTTACTAATTCCTTCTACTTTTATACAACCATTTTTTCTTCTTTACGTGGGATTTAAACAACTTTTATATACTTTATGTAACAGGTATCAAGTGATTAATCTATTGAACCAGCACAATAAGTAGCACTTCAGGAGAGCCTAATGGTTTGCTCACTTACTATTGTCTATGCTTTATGTTATGTAATAGAATATGGGAACAATTATTAATATTGGTTTTGAAATATGAAGTGAAGTGTTTTAATTTTGTCACATATCATTGTAAATTTTAGACTCTCGAAGTAATGATAATTTTTGTTATATGTATGACTTTTGTGTTCAGTTGATAGAGATGTTGAGTTAACATATAACATTGAGAAACATAATTTTATGAGCCGTGTCTTAGTAATGAAGCTTCATTATGAGCCTTTTTTTTTTTTCTGTTCCTAATTTTTTTAGCAACGGCAGACTTCGGTTGCGAATAAACAATTTAGCAACGGCAGCGGACGTTGCGAATCCCCGTTGCTGAACAAAATTCGCAACAGAGCTTATGCCATTTCGAAAAATTGCAACATGGTGTTTGCAACAGGGATCTGCCATTGCGATACCAGTCATGAACAACCAGGGTCTGTTGCTAATCCCTAAAATTGGTGTAGTGATATTTCTTGATTGAGACTTAGTAACTTGGTGCTCTCGGAATTATATTGGAGTTTTATCCATAATGATTGCCAAACAAAATAGTTTGGTGTTGTTGTTGTACCCCAGCGTTTTCAATTAGTATCAGAGCAGGAAAACACGTTGAGACCTCATAAGTCTGTGTTTGAAGCATTCTGGTTATTGTGGACGAGTCTATCTCTAATAACGTATCAGTTCAGAAATTACCAGATGATTTTCAAAGCTTGGATTCACCTGAGAGAACTGTCACATCTAAGTCAATATCTAAATATTCTCTTGATGTAGAAACTGTTGATAACTGGGAAACACGCCTAGAAGAACAGTTGGATGAACTTTATTACGAAGGTGACGCAGATATTGACAGAGATGTTGATGAGGAAGTCTCAGAGTATGTTAAGCTATTGGATTTGTTGGAAAAGAAAAAGATGAAAACTTTTCATGTCACACCTTTTCTGACTAATCTCTGTCGCACAAACAAGAAATTTAGAAGAATTTATCAAGGTCTTTATATATGGAATTCCAGTAACGATTTGATCCTCAAAGATCGTGAGAATGACCTAAGTAAAAAATCACTTTAATGTGATAATCTTCGTAGAGGTTTCTTTAAGTTGGAAGAAAAACTTGCAGCAACTGAAGCAAGGATTAACTCCCAGCAAACAAATTTTAATGACAGAGAAAGCGGTTATCTCGTTCGACAAAAACGCCTTAAGGCTTATTTAACTGTTGCTCTAGATAAAATCAAGATGTTGGAAAAAGACTTGAAAAAGTTCAATACTAGTTCAAACAAATTAATCACAATGCTAGGATCAAGTAAAAATCATCGTGATACACGAGGATTGGGATATTAGAGAATAGATGCTCCAAGTATTAGCAAAGAGGTAAAATTTGTCAAGGCTAGTGATTCTTCCGAACAAAAGGTTTCTAATGATGGAAAAACTGAAATACCTTCACCGGCAGTTAATGTTCGAAAGAGAAAAGTATATCAACCTCCAAAACCAGCACACATTAATCCGGGTAAGAACGTTCCTTATATTTTTCATCATTGCGGAAACAAAGGTCACCTGGAAAGGAGATGTCGTTTTCGTATAAGGAATGAAAAACTTCATGTATTCTTGTTTTGGTGTCAAAAGAAGTGATTAAACCTAGATCATATGTTAAGGCTAATACCCTTGACACTATGGGTTGTGAACGTCCAACCTTTAGGAAAAGGAATCAGTGCTGTGATAAACCTGGTTTCGCCTATAAACGTCATACGAAGTCTTTTAACAATTGTAATGATTATCAAAAAGGATAACTTTGTAAAGATGAAGACAAGGTCCGATGCTCCCAGTTGAAGAAAGACTAACTTGCAAAAGAATAGTCAATCCAATTATGTTTCGAGAAATATAGAAGAGAGTAATGGGAAGAAGGTTCTGATTGTTCCTAAACGCACTCAAAAGTGGGTACCAAAGAAAGTCAATGATGCTTTGAGTGTGAAAAGGAATGATCTCCCAGAAAATTCCATGACTATGGAGAATGCAGTATCCATGATGTTGGAAGTTAAAAAGTTCTTTGGAAAGATGGATTTGGATATGAAAGGTTCTAAAAGCGATCTCTTTCATGATAATCCAAAAATAAAACACAAGAATTGGTGGAAGAAGAAACGGAATAAGCCAAAAACTATTGGTGATGAAAAATCCATAATTGCGGAAAAGTCTGTTTTAGTCACTTGTGGTGAGCAAGACATTGTTCACCTCAACACAACTTGATTGTGTTATAAGTGCATCCCCACCAAGGAATTCCCTGTTATGTATACGGTGAGGGAAGCACGAGAATTGGGGTGCACATATTGCATTAGGTAAGATCTTGAATATTTGGTAAAGCCGTAGGATTCACGATTGGATTCTTGTAAAAGGTATGTCTATAAAATTGAACAAGTTTTATGATTCCATTTGCTTGATGTCATGATATTTTTATATCAAACATCTTTGTGTTTGTCATTCGTACTCTTATTTTTCTCTAAGTGTTTTGGTGGAAACCCGAGTATCGTGTTGATTGGTTGACAAATATATACCTTGAAGTTCAATACCTAATGTTTTGGAAGACAAGAATTCTTATCTCTACCTTGTTGAGCCCACGCTCCAAAGAGATGATTTAATGTAAAAAAGGACGTAAAAGAGTTCGTGAATTTCTATCCTCATGGTTCACATACCGGGTATGCATACCATGCTTTAAAATAAAATCCAGGGATTTTTGTTTGCGAATCCAGTTTGTAAACTACTCCAGTTCACGAATTTTCCATTTACACCAGTTTGGCCTGTAGACGTCGATATTGGGTAAACTTGTTTTGGCCGTAACTTCTTCGTCCGAACTTGGAATGACCTCATTCTTTTTGAATTATCTTTGTCTTTAAATTATCTTAAAGATGGTGATGAAAAATTCTTAATTTGAATAAGTTAAGTTTTGTCTTTGGCCCATCTCTTGATTTTGAGCACTTTTGCTCCGTTTCGTCACACTTCTTTCACTCCACTTGTGAGTCCAAGGTGTAATGACTTGGGGATCTGGGTAAAACTCTCAAGACATGATAATCATAATGATTTAGGGTACATCATTCACTATTAGCTAAGAGAATATATTTTAGGTGAAGTACTTATGATAGACATACCAGTGCAGATAATAATCCATGTACCTTGTGTATCGTTGTGTACCTAAATTGATTTGTGTTTAAGATTCTTAATTGATCAGGTTTGCAGAAACAATCTCGTTATCTAGGAAACTTCTTGTGAGAATTTATTCTTGTGTTTGAGAAGGATAACTAGGGTTTGGTATAGCATATATTGTGATTACACAAGCTATTTCCAACAATTTTCATCTTGCATGTTTTTAGATTTATTTATTTAAATTCTAAGTTTTCGGAAGATGAACTTGCAATATTTAATCTTATTGATTTTATATATTGCAAATGTCTTATGAGATATATGTGCCTTTACGTTTTGTGTTTTGTTCTATTATCTCATAAATGCTCAAAAGTTAAGTATATTATGTCTTTATGCATATATTGATAAAAGATAGAATGAACTTTTTGAGATATTCTGCAGAACCCAATTGTATGGAACTAAAAAGGGAAATCAGTCTATTGTGGTTTATCTTCAGATAATTAAAACTATCACTGATTCTTTAACAACACTTGGAAAAAAAGTAAGTGACGAAGATTCACTGATGTTTATGATGAATGGGTTAGGGAGTGATTATGATATATTTGTCATTTCATCACAAAATAGGGAGAAACCTTATTCTTTTGGAGAAGTAAAAGCTAAACTTCTCTCATGAGAAGTTTCTGGCTGTTAGGCAACAACATACTACAAATGTTTATGATGAGCAAAATTCCATTGCTTTGTTTACAAGAAATGGTTCTAATGGTTAGAATAATAACAAAAAAAATGGGGGTAATAATAGGAATGGTAATGGTGGCACTTATAAGAACAATCAGTGTTAGCATGGGTCTAGTTCTAATAACTCAAATGATCAATATTAGAGTGGGTTAGGCTCAAATGGTGATAGAAGACCTTATAATTTATTATGCTCGTAGTATCTCTTAAAAATATAAATTATTTTCCATCTTGATTAACTGATTAATTAGGATTTAATTAATTATGGTAACAATGGGTGCATTGATTGGTAGTTACATTTAATTAAATTTATACCTTTTTTATTTTCTTATTATTTAAAATCCATGCTACATAATAAGAAAATTCATTTTCAACTTTGGATCTTTGCATCAGTACTTTATGTTATTATTTTGGATTGCGATTTGAGGTAGGTGTAACACAAACTCAAAATCAATCTTGTGTATCAAAAAAAGAACCCACAATTGGGAGATACTCTCATAAATTGGGTGGTATGATTTTTAATTGTTGTAGTAAATAAGATTCGAACTCTAAGACTTGTGAAAATTAAATTTAAAGATTTAATGAAAATAATAAATATAATATAAACAAAAGCGAGAGTTACTGGGACTAGGATTCCACCGAATTCATATCATAAGGCTCAATTATTTATTCTTCAGCAATTATCGCTCAATAAATAAAATAACATCGACTCTTATTTTTGCCAAGGTAGATTCTCAAAATATTAGTTATAAATCCTAAGCATGGGACATCAAAACATCTAAGCAAGCATGACCCATCAAATGAAATGATAACTAATTAATCAAAATCATAATTCTATTTTAATTAGTGCAAAAGTCATATAGAGAATAAAATAAATTTACCCATGTATGAAATTCAGATTCCTCCATCGACCCAGTGATGGGGTCTAGCTCCACATGGTGAAAACACTCTCAAAATATTTTTTCTTTGCTCAAATGGTCTTTACAAACAAGAGAAAAGGAGAAAATCAAATAAAATCGGGACTTTGCAACGTTTATAATCGTTGCAAACCCACTGTTACAAAGAATAACTGTAAACTGTCGCAGGAAGACAGTCTTATCTCTTAATCATAAACGACAGCTTTTTTACGACTGTCTTTGTCTGTCTGTTCTTCGTTTTCTCACTATTTTTCTGCTGCTGCTGCAGATTTCTCTGCAATAATTTTCTCCACTCTGTAGCCTCCCCAATCACTCGATCCCCTCACTGAATTCCCAACACCTCATTTTATACTCGACAGGGTTTAAAATATCGCAGCAATCAATGAAAATATTTTCTTTTACTCCCCATGCAGGATACGGGAATAATTTCCTGTTATTTGATTTTCACGCAACTGCTGCAGCTCAGCACGTTTCTAACACGTTGGCTACACAGTATAGATTGAGTCAAACTTCCGCAGCTTCCAAAAATAACTCAACAACGTGTGACAGCAACATAAAATCCCGAGAGTTTTTCACGTCCCCTGTTGCAACGAGATTCATGATTTCCTTCCTTTTTTTTACGATTCCAATGGACTTACCATTCCTATTTGAGTGAAACAGGACATATCCAACAAATTCTGCCGATTAAGTCTCACTAAATCTCTCCCATAATCAATACAGGAAATCCGAGTTTATCTTCCATCTCTGTTTCGTCGAGAATCTATCTCTAACAAGTCCAGCCAAACGAGTCTCGGCGATTGAATCTCTCTAAAATACTTCAATAATTCAAACCCAAATCTGCCAGTTCACTGTACCACTTTTCCGCCAAAACCGAATTTGAAATAAAGAAGATGAAGGTGCCCCTTAACCAGCTGCCTGGGGTGCAAAATTCAGGTGGGTGCCCCTTATCCAAAGTAGGGGTCCTTTTAGCAAATGTCCTCCGGGTACAAAAAAAACCACTTTTTTTCGAGCCAATTCTCCACAAGAGCTTATTCTTCCAAAAACATCTAAAACAAGTTTATTAGAGAAATAATGAGTCCTAGCTATTATAATTATGGGTGAAAAATCATCACACATTCGTGCTTATCATTGGGGGTCACTAAAAAAAATTAGAAAAATATATTATAAAGTAATTTGAAAAACTCATTATCCAAAATAAATGGTAATGCATAAAATACTCTTGAATATCCCCCAAATGTGTTAAGATTAAATTGTATGTCTGGGGGACATAGATTTTACTTTTCACTATTTGAAAAGATAGTTTGTTTATTAAAGTTTTATTATAAGCATACAAAACATGCTACACGATCGTTATCAATTTGCCTATTCTATCACCACTTGCTTGTCTTCCCCTATTCAATACTCTACTTATTGTTCATCATTCTAAGTGTTTTGCTAAACGAGTGATCATGAGGAGCATCTTAAAATCATGCTTCCCCTAACAACAATGATGATAATCTCATCAACCACTTCCGTCTAAATAGATCCGAAAGGCCAGTTGTTTCTCAAGAGAAAATGTTTGAGCTTACGAGCTAAAGAGTGTTGCGCTGTTTCGAGTAACAAATAATATTTTTTTAATGATTTTTTAACCCGGTCAATAAGATTCAATAAAAAAGAAGAAAAAAAACTATACATGAACTAAGGCCGGACTGTTTGTTTTAGCTAGCCACAATGGCCATCTAAAAAAGCGTAACCTATTTGAAGCGGTAATAAACTTTGTCAGGCCATTCCACAGACGGAATGAAATCTGGCCTACCCTCATAAAATTCATAAATATCCTCAACCAACAAACATGCTTGTTTGGCCAAGGTGTCTGCAGAAAAATTAGCTTCTCTATAACTATGAACATAGCGAATGTTGCTATAAAAAGCACTTGCTAACTTCAACTTCTGAACAAGCTGCCAGGGCAACTCACCATTTTGAAAAGCTTGACTGCAACTCTTCGAGTCAGATTGAACGCAAATTATGTTAACATTCCAAGTTTTGGCAAGCATCAAACCATAAATAATGGCACACATTTCCGCATAATAATTGGTTTGCCAGCTGAAGCCAACACAAAGAGCACCAAGTACTGTTGCATCGGCATCACGAAAAATAACGCCAGCACCAGCCTGTCCTGGGTTTACAAAAGACGAACCATCACAGCAAATCATAATTTCATCTAGATTAGGAGGAGACCAACTAACCTGAATAGCCGTGGAATTCTTGCTCGATCTATGTTGCACCTTGAAATAGTTTAAGAGGTGCAAATCCTCAAGATTATTAAACATTTGGCCCTTCATTCTAATAGAGTTATCAAGGATTATCTGATAAACCCTGCCTTTGAAACCAAGCCAATTGACTGACGCACCTTCAAAAAAAGCTTTATTGCGCAACTTCCATAATTCCGTGATAATTGCAAGATTCGCAACCAGCCACAAGTCTTTTACCATCCTGCTACGCCCTTTTGCAGACTTATAAGAGGCCACTAGATCTTCGCTTGGATGCAAATTAAAAATTCCAACAGCCCATTCCCAAATTCGCTTAGCAATTCTGCAATGCCAAGTAATATGGCTGATAGTCTCTCAAAACTTCTTGCATAAACTGCACATAGTAGGCATGCTCATACCAGTCTTCTTGATCACATTATCTTCAGTTGCGCAGCATTCTTTCCTCCAAATTTTCCAATATTGCACACCAAATGTAGGATGCGCAACCGAACGAGAAAAAAGTGCAGTAGCCGGTTGCTCATCATAAGATGTTCTAATAGCAGCCTTTGAAAACTTGATTGGAAAAACGCCTTTGCTATCCAAATCCCAAATTTTATAATCTTTACCACCACCAATAATTGGTAAATTTTCAACATCAATATTGAAAGTCAACATTAACTCATGGGTCTTAGGTGGAACCACCCAATTCCCATTCACAATAAGATCACATACCTTGGACTTAATATCGTTTGTGCCCAAAGAAGTAATTCTAAGTCTCTTCGCGATCGAAAAATCACCGCACCAATTATCAAAAAAATAAGGAAGTATTAGCACCATCACCAATAATAGATCAAGTTATAATCCATCTTATTCCAGGAAAAACCGAGGAACCCAACTTATAATCAATCAAGTTGCCATTGATTTTGAAGTATCTGGCCTTCAAAAATCTATCCTAAATCTTGTTAGAGTCACGGATAGTAACCCATAGCTTCATAAGCATTGCCTTGTTCACCACAGATAATCTCTTAATTCATAGACCGCATTCCCTTCTTGGACAACACAAACTATCATAAAGCACTGTAAAATACTTGCGTTTTTCAGCATCGCTAGAGCATAATTTTTTTTGACGGCCCTTTCAACCTGCTCAATGATCTTCCTCGGCCATTTGTAAACCGCCATAAAATGAATAACATAGCTAGAGATAACTGAACGAATCAACACCAATCTAGCCTAAAAGGAAAAAAGCTTACCCTTCCAGCCGACCAGTTTATCCATAATATTCTCAACCACATGTCTCACATGAATATGGCGCACAATACCAGGTTTCAATTGAATTCCCAAATATCTATCCGGAAATAAAGCTCTCTCCATGCCCAAAAAATTAGAGATAGAAATGGCCAGAGAACCAGAGTCGCCTACATAGTAAAACTTGTTTTTTGTACTATTTACATGTTGGCCAGAGGCCCGTTGATACATACCAAGCATCTCAATCAAATTATGCAGATTATGCCAATTTCCTTTGCTGAAAATAAGAATGTCGTCCGCAAAAAGAAGATGTGTAGGGGCCACACCCTTCTTGCTAACCATAGCATGCATACTTTTTCTAGCAAATAACTTCGAGAGATTACGACTTAAAACATCTTCAATAAGCATAAAAATCAAAGGTGAAAGTGGATCACCTTGTCGCAAACCTCTGGTGATGCTAAAGAAACCTTCAGGACTGACATTAATCATAATAGAAATCCTAGCTGAATGAAGAATGTTAAGAATCCAAGTGCACCAATTCTCAGACTAACCATACCTTCGAAACACCTCAGCTACAAAGTCCCAACTAACCGTGTCAAAAGATTGGGCAATATCCAGTTTAAGGCCAACCTTACCATGTTTCCTAGTCACGCCAATCTCATTGATTAGCTCAGAGGCCAAAGCAATATTCTCATGGATGTTTCTTCCCTTCATAAACGCCACTTGCTCTTCAGAAATCAACTTATTAAGCACCTTACCAAGTCTGGTAACCAAAATCTTAGTAACAAATAATAGACAAACGATTGAAGGGAAGGAAATTGAATGGTCAGTTGGTGCCAAGTATAAGAGACCCTCGGGATGAGAGTTCATAATTGCATAACTCTGCCTAATTTAGTTTTTCATTTCAACTGTTACAGTCGGTATTGGTTTCATCAAAAAATCAATACAGCCTATAACAGTCGATTATGCCTTCAAACTTATACCAGTGCCGAGTATAACAAAAAAAAAAAAAAAAAAAAGAGATGTAACCAATAGTTTAAGAATGAATGGGGATACCAAATGATTTAGGTTTTTAGTTTTTTTTTTTTTTTAAAGTTTTTATTAGGGTAAGTGCAGTACTGTGATTTCATCTCAACAAAAAAAATACCATGTTAGCCAAAATCCAGCCTCATATAATCGTGCGTATTCCCCCAATTTGTGAGAGTATCCCGTGATTGTAGGTTCATCTATTATGCCTGGATTGGATATGATTTTATTTTATCTATTGGTGAGTTGGTCTACCTACATGCAGTCCAATCCTAAATAGCGGATCATTTTTTTTTTTTTTTTTTAATGATCCAGAATATAAAAAGAAGCCTATTATAGGGGCTCATAGCATTTGGTTTTGAGGGATCCTATGGATTTAAATGTCCTATGTGTAGATAAAGGGAGACCTAATCTATGATAAAACTACAAAAATACCGTGTACCCTATATTATAACAACTAACTTAACCAAAATCAAAAACTAAAATCCATCGCTTCCTTCTCTTCTTCTTCCCCTCCATGGTGTGTTCTTCGGCTTCTCTCATTTTCTCAAACATCAATTCTCAAGATTGTACATAGCTGATTAATCAAGCAGTACAAACACCAATTAAGAATCGAAAACCCCATCCCTTTTTATTGGGTTATATTGCGTAAATTGAGTGTGTTTCGATCAAATTAGGGTTTAGAATTAAGTTTCAATTTTTTTTACGGTTTGGAACTAAATATTTTTCCACCGTAGTGAGGTTATACGGTTTGGAGTTCTTGTTTTCCAAACACTAAATTCTGTAGATATTCTCTCCTTGAAATATTGAAACCAATTTCCCCATTGTAGGTTCTCAAACTCACTCAGTAAACAGAAATCAAGGGTTCCCGTAATCTCGTGATCAACCCTTGCCTCATAATTTTTTCTTACAGTCGCCTTTAAGGTTATTGAAATCACTACAACAAAAATCCACTCTACAAAAAATAGCAGTAGTAATTCAATTAGTCTTCGCCCTTTGGTATATATGGTCTATAAGAATTGAGACCAGTAACTAATTATCATGAGAGAGATCGTGTGTCAGTATTAGTTTGATGCGGTTGAGATTCATCTAATGATAGTGAACCTATATCATTTTGTCCTATGTTATGCTCTTTGTTTTCATCATATGATTCTGCTAAGGGTACTCCCCTTTGTTTGGACTAGTTTGAGGGTGGCTTCATCATATGATTCTTGTCAATACTACTGGTTTATTATTATGATCCCCACCGTAGAATGAACATTCCAAAATATCAACTCACTTTTCCCCACCGTATATTTATCTGAATTTTCTACGGTTTGGAGAACCAAAACGTAGCTGTATTTTCAATAAAAATCAAGCTTAATTTCCCAACCGTATTAACTAGATTCCCAACGGTAGCTTTCCCTGTGTTTGTATACGGTTGGGATTTTCTTAATTTCCTACTGTATATTATTGTACGGTTCATTTTCCAAACCGTATATGAATTTTAGAAAAAAAAACTTGATTGCCGTTTTCCATATTTTGAACTTTGATTTTTAATTTTCAAACACTAATAATAAATCAAATTATTAATTTAATCTAATCACTAATTTCTCTATCATATTTATTTATTATTAGATAAAGAGTATTACATTAACTAGTTGGAAGCCTAACAAGCTAAGCTCCAACAACATATTACTATATTAATTGAACAGGTTGATGTGCAAGCCTACCAGCGAGTCACATGGGTAACCTAGTCAAGGGAGCCGAAACGGATGGTGGGGCTGAGATTGTGTCACAAGGAGGGCAAGCTAACTCTACCTTCCATGTTAATTCCTGCAATATTACGTCATTGGGGGCTCGAACCTGGGACCTCCTGGAGCGCATGAAACTTTGGGAAACGGGGATGACCAGCTGAGCTAGGTGCCCGTTTATCACTAATATTAATTAATTTAATTAATCTAATTTTTCACACCAATTAATCGAGGGTATTCTAGCTATTAACAAAAAGGTAGGTATGATAAGGGGTTTTGTTGAGTGCTATTTGACGACCCAATTGTGTCATCTTGTATCTTGTGAGCCCTCAAAACCATTTGCTTGCGGCCCTATAATAGGCTTCTATAAAAATGGCGCCACATTCTATCTTATTACTTGGTGTGCACCATTAATTACAACTGCTGTTATGTACATTCTACTTCGAACTAAGTCCGTAAGTCATTTGCGATATGACCTGATTTAGCTATGATATTATCTAGTCCTTATACTCATTCATGCATTGAAAAAAATGCCTCATCATTCCAACACAACATTGCACTATTGTATAAAAAGTGCATGTGTGTTGTCCTGTTTCTGCTTTCTACACTCACTCTATGGCGGTAACAATTTCAGCATGGTGAATATTCATCAAATTTCAAGTGTTTTTTCAAGTATTTTTATTGTCATATGTCCACAAAATATAAGGAGGAAGGATTCATTCACACTTTCATTCTCACACTATCGCACACGTTGGACATCATCTCTCTAAATAAAAACCAAACGACAACGGATTCGAAGCTAATATTTTGGAGATATGTTCCTCTTATAAAGCTCTACACACCCACCAAAAATGAGTGCATTCCGAAATAATAAACCATACAATCTACCAGTCTTAATTTTAATGGCCAAAAATTTGTTTATGGTGGAGTTATACGATTTGGAATACGCTCATTTTTAGTAAGTATATAGAACTTCTTAAGAAGAACATATCCCCAGAATAATAGCTTCAAATCCGTCGTCTTTTGGGTTTTATTCGCAAAAATGACGCCCAACGTGTGAGATAGTGTGAGAATAAAAGTGTGAAGAGATCCTTCCCCAAATATAAGAACATATATCGGGTTTGAGAAGTGTGAGTTTCTTGAAAAGGTAAAGCCATTTCATTATAATAAAAGAGATCGATGTGCTGATTTCAAAACACCGATAAAAAAGAATAACGTTAATTTCAAGAAATTCACAACAAGGTTCATATACAAATATAAAACAGATTTTTATTTGTCTGTACCAATATTTGAGCTCATTTTCAATCATTTTATAATTTAAATTGGTCTTTAGATCGTAAAATAAAAAATCATACTGAATTTCTAAGTTTCTTCTTTTTGAAGCATGTATTTTATTCAAATTATATTGAAATTACACATGGGTATATTATGTCCATAGTGTCTGTTAAATTTCCAAGATATTATCATTTGCATAATTTTGTTAAGTTCTTTGTGATATGACGATGTAAATGATGTATTTGACAACTGAAAAAGTGGAATGAAAATTTGCCAACGAATATAGATTAAATGGAAGTTTTAATGTGTATATTCATTTTAAACGTGGATGCTGCATGCATATACATTAGCAGGAATATTCATGGTCCCAGAAACACTTTCCACCTGTGCTCCTTGGGATGCTTCCATTTGCAAATCCTGCACAAAGAACAGTAACAACTTCAACTATCTTTGTGGGATGGCTCAAGCCTCAATCAGATTGGATAAAAATCAACACGGATGGGGCAGCAAGGGGAAGCCCCGGAATAGCGGGAGCAGGTATCATATGTCGAAATGAGGAAACCAACACAATCCTAACAATAGCACAACCGCTAGGCATCACGACAGCACTTGCAGCGGAGACTTGGGCCATGCACATAGCCTCTAAAACGGCGACGGAATGAGGATGGCAAAAAGTCCATTTTGAAACGGATTCAGAAAATTTAATGAGATTTCTAACCTCAGATACAGACGCCCCATGGTATATTTCTGATTTGGTTGCAGAGATCAAACAAAGGCTCACCCAAATCCAGCAATATACCGTTACACACATCTACAGAGAAGCAAATCAAGCGGCAGACGGTTTAGCAAATCGAGCAGCGGATGATTGCTCCATAGGGAGACTCACAACAACAGTCTGGGAACATACAATTCCGCAGTCTATCAGTTCTATTGTAATAGAAGACTCTATGGGTATTACGTACCCCCGTGTAATTTCAGTCTAATCTAATACATTTCATGCTTCACAAAATAAATAAATAAATTAGCATTTAATGTAGGGGCTCAATGTATTATTTGATTCCGTCTTTTTTGTGCGTTTTTCAGCTTAGGGATATGTTTAAGAATATTTTTTTCACATATACCCAATATATCAAGCTTGCCGATCACCAAGTGGTCTGGTGGTTAGCATGCTCCCTCCCACTGCGGAGGTAGGGGTTCAAACCCTGTAATTGCTGAAATCCACTCCTGTTTAAGGAGTTTGGATGTAGTCCAGGGAACACTAGTCTAGGGCATCTAAAAAAAATAAATCTATCAGGCTTCGATTCTTAAGCCTATTCTTATGTACCATGTCAAAATGTTCTATTTAATATACCAGGTGGTATGAAAAATGAGTTGTGCTATTATGATCAAAGAGTTAAGCAATTGAACTCCTAGAGAGTAATATTGCCGATAGCGCTAGCGATAAAGACTCCATCGCTGGATATCGTGTTAATATCGCTCGATCTAATGACTAGCGCCAACGACTAGTTCTTACTCGCCTATAAATCGGTAATTTTCAAACTAAATTTTTACACAATTTTTTCTCTATTTCTCTCTTTCTCAATCTAATTTTTTTTTCTTCAAAATTTCTGAAATGGCAGAATTTCAAACCTAACTTGATTCGGCAATGCAGCTTGACGTTTCTGGAGTAATACTTGAAGGTGCTGTTAAAAAGATATGTGATAGTTATAAGGAAATAGGTAAAAAGCAACAAAGTCTTCAATTTTTGTATAGTAACCAACTCAAACCTGCAGCTAAGAAAATGCGAAGAAGATTATGAGGCAAGGAAAATCAAGGAAAAGCAAACTTGAAGGCAAAGAAGAAGATAAACAAAGGAAACATAGTTCATGAGCTTATTGATTGGAAGTTATGTGAAATGAAAAAAGATGAACACGATGAAAAACATTTTAAAGTCTATATTTTAAATCATTATTGTCTAGTTTTATGTCTTGTAAAATGACCTTTAATGATTAATTCAAAGTTTATATCAATTCGAAAATTTGACTCGTATTGTTGAAATAAACATATATTCTATTCTTAATTCAGTCTTACATTTTAATTAGACTTATATTTTAATTTTTACTAATACAGTAAGAAAAATATTAAAACTTATACTTAGGAAATTCTACTTAAGACTAATATTAAAACTTCTACATAGGAAATTATGTTGACAATTAAGAAATTAAAACATAAATATTTGATTATATTTTGGCAATGCCCTTAAATCTCAAAACAACTTCCAAATTGAAAGTATTTCCGGTTGTTGCGGCGCCACTGCGCCTGACACCTTTGTTACATGTCCATCATGGTTTCACCACTCCTCATGTTTCGACCTGCTTGTATCACTACAGCAACATACAAAAATAATTTCCTTATTGATCACATTGAAGTAATGACACAACGAGTTCGCATCGCGATTGTAGAGGTTCATTGTTTCTTCTTGAAATTTCACAAATATGTTTCCCAAAAATGTCATGGTTTGAAGTGCAACACCAATGATAAGACCTTGATTATAAAAAACATAATTCCAACAAATGCATTCAAATTCCGCAGTAGTAAATTTTGGACTCCGCCTTCTTCTTATTCGATTTTGCACATTGGCTCGATTAAAAGGTTTAGCGAATTTGATGTTGTGTGGCTAGATCTGGAGTCCTAGCACGGACACAAGTTAGAGAGCTCCCTCCTACGGATGAGGAAAACCTCTATCATTTTCCGCCCCAACATACAAATTTAATCATTTTTAATATATACTTTTTTAAAACTTATAAAATAAAAGTACTATTTTCTATTAAAAATATGTTGTACATTATGTATGAGTTTTATCTCAGCAATTTTTCAAAAATATTTAATTCCCGTAACTACTACAAAATTCCTAAAGATGGGATGAACGATTGAAGAACTCTACAAAAAATAAATAAATAGGTTGGAATCGAATTATCATATCAAAATACCTTCAGAGAAAAATAAAACCACGTGGATCGAATTATCATATCAAAGATTATCCACTTAAGTTAGCCACGTGGATAGAAAAATTCATCTTCTTTTCCCTAACACAAAAATTATGTAGCGGGGAAGGAGGAGTCGATCGGTCATGTGGTGAACGCTGGCAATCATCACTTGGATGAACATTCATCTCATGACTGCCAATGAGTACTTTTCAAAGGGCTATATTCTCCTCAACGCCCTTTACTTTTTAAATTCATATAAATGATCCTACATTCTCAACTTTAACTTTGTACGCTCTCCACTCTTCTCTACCAAATCTTCAATTCATGAATTCTTATAAATTTGCTAATTCTTCTACACAAATTTGTATAATTTTTTTTCTAGTTTACATAAATCAGTATGCCTACTCCCTAACCTCTACCTCGAAAGATTGGACTCAAAATTGTGAGCATGAGTTCAGAATTCCAATAGTTCTGTCAGGGATGCGTATTGCTTCTAGTCATAAATTTGAACATCATGAGCTAGAGGGATCACTTCCACAAATTGAAAGGTCGGAGGTCATAAATAGTTGATGTATACAACTACCTATCGGGTCCGATAAATAAAACGCCCAAAGATACCCTTGGGAGCAACTCTCTTTATAAATCATAGATAGAAGACATGCAGCTGACCCGATATTTTTTAATATTAGTAAAACATTAGTATCTTACTATACAAATTCAGTTTTAGTCGACTTTAAAAATTGGTATATATATACATATATATATATATATATCGGTTTTTTTGTTTTTTTTTTTATATTCATATACATTCGATTTCAAAATGTGCAAGATTTAAACGATGTAATTGTTGTTACAGGAATTACACCACTTGTTGTTGTTCATTGCTAGAATACCGTGCCAGGAAGGTATGTTTCCATTCAACCAAGAAAAGTGCAGTCAGGTTCGAAATGGGCCCAGGCTTTTACCTTATATATGGATTAATCCGCAAGCGGTAAACCATCATATATAGTCGAAAGTTGGTAAAATGGGGTTGAAGGTCTTCTTTAGGGCGCACTGCAAGTCCATCAAACCAATACGAATATGAGGAAATTGAAATAATGTTTTTGTTATACTACTTTCCATATGTTTTTTTTTCCAACGCTTGCACTATTGCAAAGGTTGGTTGTCTTAAAGCATTACAAGATTTGGAGGATGCCCCAAATTATGAACATGGGTCTGCCACTCTAGTGGAACAACATACATATTGTTAGAGAGCTGCTCGGTCGAACTCGCAAATTTAGCTATCTCAAAATTGTTGTCAATGTTAGTAGCACAAAACTATAGCTTGATTTCTAGTCCAATTAAGTCAAATCTCAGACCAGGTTAGAGTATGGTAGTTGAGTATCAGACATCACCGAATAATCCTCGAAGATTGAAGACTGAAGATCAAACAAATACATTTGGATAACTTCATCAACAAAGAGGTATATGAAGAGTAAACCATTCTATTTAGTCACAAGTATTACCATTCCATCTATATGAGACTATGCGTTATGACTTCTAGTATATACTACAAAGAAGAAATTTCGAGTCAAGCTTGTCATGTTAAACATCTCGAAATATGATTCAAGCAATAGTCATTCATATACTTGACAAACTTAGTTATATTGTTCATGAACTATTTTTAATTCAAGTTAATCATTTGAAAATTTCCTAAGAAATGGTGTTCATCATCTATGACAATTAGGAAAGTTTCAAATTGATTAAAGAGAGTTTATGGAACTACTGAATTCTGTATACATGAAGGTACACGTATCCAATGCGTGTACCATCGTCATTTGTGTTCCGGAATAGGGGTAGGTATGCGTATACAGTACGCGTACCCCTTAGTTCTAAGTTTGTGTAAAGGGGTGAGGTATGCTTACCTCAAGGGCATGAGTTTATGAATTACCTTAGAGTATGCATACCCGGTATGCATATCTTGGCCATCTAATTTCACGAACTGGAAAATAAGTACGCGTACCCTTTCGCATATCAACCTAGTACGAACTAAAGCAGATGTGCTCAGACTATTTTCTAAAATACGTCTGGCATTGCTATGACTTTCATAAACACCTCTTAGACATTTTGATCACTATTTTTTTTTGTATGTGCATCATGATTCAAGCCTTAAGTGTTGAATGAACACAACTTTGCTTATTAGCTCATAAAGCATATTTACCATGAACTATCATTGTACACGGTTTTAGTACTCTGAACCATAATGTATATTCTTTTATGTGATTTCAAGAAAAACTTCATGCTTACATGAACTTATGACAAGAGTTTTATCTAAATAGAGAAAGTGTTTGCTTGAATCTCAAGTTATCTTAGCTTGAATTCTAAGCAACCCTAGTATTGAAAATCTATGAATAAAGAGACTCAAACAACCAGGAAATTCAATCCCCGGCACTTCTATGTTCTAGTTGTTTGCTAGATTCGTTTTCTTTGAACCTAGGTTTCCTCTGTGAAACATAAGTAGGTTTAAGACTAAAAGTCTTCACTTAGGGATTTGTGAGTCCATGTCTGACTATCTTGACCTTGATAGTTCGTGTATCCTGATGTCGTTCTTTCTCTTATCTAGGTTTTAGTAATCACTTTCAGGAACGAGATAGATAGAAACCGCAAAGTTCTTTTCGTCTTAGACTTTATGATTCCTCAAGATAGATATCTAAAACTCTTCTTAATTGATCGATTTAAAATTATTCATGAGGGGTGGTTAATAATTCAGGCTTCTCAGCTAACTAATTATAAGTGTTCCGTATTTGTAAGGTTCGCTATCTTTGTCTATTGCAAATAGATTTCTAAGACTTGATCTATTGACTTCAAGAAAAATCAATAGGCTTCTCTGTTAGAGGGGATTAGTATCAAAAGTATTCACTTAGGCTGAATCAACTCTCAGGATGTAAAGAAAATCATCTAAGGGAATCACTTCCGTAAAGCCTTTTGAGGCTCAAAAGACACAAGGATCACGACTGCAGCTAAATTGCTTAGAGGGTGAATTCGGTCTCAACTAGGTTTCTATATGAAATCTGATAGTTGGATAGTGTTTGTAGCGGCTTAATACATTTCGGTGCTCAAATATGGACAAAGTCCCATAGTTTTTCATGCAGTTGCGGTTTTCCCCGTTAACAAAACTTTTGGTGTCTTGTGTTTTTCCTTTTTCATATTATATTAATTTTGTTAGAACACTGCTCGGTCGAACTCACAACTTTTTCTGTCTCAAACTTGTTGTCAATGTTAGATGAACAAAACTATATCTTGATTTCTTGTCTACTAAGTCAAGTCTCGGACTAGGTATAGAAGTTGGTAGTTCAGTATCAGACATCACCCTCAAACACTGAAGATCGACGAAGCCATTTGGAGAAATTTATCAACAAAGGTATGTGAAGACTGAAACATTATATTTACTCACAAGCTTTACCATTCTATCTATATAAGACTATGTCGTATGACTTCTAGTAGATTTATTGCAAATAAGAAATTTCGAGTCAAGCTTGTCTTGTTAAACATCTCGGAACATGATTCAAAAAATGGATGTTCATTGGTCCTTAACAATATTACTTCGAATTTTTTTATTGTTCAAGTATTAATGTTGTGGATCATTTGAAAATTTCCCAAGCAATGATATCCATATCTATGTCTTTTGGGAAGATTTTAAACATCAAAGAGAGAAATTCAGAACTACTGTAATTTGGACTCAGGGTAGGTTGGCAAACCTTCTCGCAAACCATAGATATCTGAGTTTCAGGAATATAAAAAGGTTGGCGAACAAGTTCGCAAACATTAAGTTCAGAATGGGACAATTCACCAACCTGGTTCACGAACCGTGGTGATCTGAAATTGGTGAAAGTATAATGGTTGTCGAACCCAGTTCATGAACCATATCGCCCCGAGTTTACGAGTCGCTGAACGGTTGGCAAACCTGGTTCACGTACCGTTGCACCCGGACTCATGAACTGGCTAACGGTTCACGAACCGTTTCACCAACGGTCCGAGTGGATTTTTAGCAGATGCTTAAAGACTTATTTTTTAAAAATATTTTTTTGCATTGCTACCACTCTCATAAACACCTCTAAGAAATTATTGATCACTAAAACACCTTGTGTATGTGCATCATGATTAAGGTCTTAAGTGTTTTAATGAACACGCTATTGTTTATTAGTTCGAAATATATATTTTCCAAGAACTATCATTATACACGATTCATGTTCCTGAACCAATGTGTATATTCTTTTATGTGCTTTCAAGACAAACTTCTCACAGACTTATTTAAAACCCTAATTAGAGTGTCATCTAAATATAGAAAGTGTTTGCTTGAATCTCAAGTTATCTTAGCTTCAGTTCTAAGCGACCCTCAGTCTCGAATATCTATAAATATAGAGACTCATTCAACTAGGAAATTCAACCCTGACACTTTATGTCCTAGTTGATTGCTAGAGTCGTCCTTTATTGACCTAGGTTTTCTCTGAGAAGCATAATTAGGTCAACGAATCAAAGACTTCACTTGGGGTATCGTGAAGCCAGGTTCGACTATTTTTACACTGATAGTTTGTGTATCATGATGTCATAATCCGTCTTTTGAGAGGGGCTTTCGCTAAAAATCGACTCTCTAAAAAATAAGTAGATAATTTTATGGTGTATTTTCTAAGAAAAATAGGTAAAAGAAGAAAAATAAAAATAAAAATAAAACCAAATCAAATTTATGAAAATATGTTTTTAGTTATTCTTTTTATGTTGACTTTTGGTCAAACCGTAGGTCCAGCTCTTTCCCACTTTCTTAAGCATGCACGAACGTTTAAAGTTTTTCTTCTTAACCTGAACTATATACATGTACAAGTTGTACATAAACGAAAACCTAGAGGAAGAAATACACCTAGAGAAAGAAATACATCCGACCCTCTTTTGCTTTCTTTTCCGTTTTCATGTGTACACGAAACCCTAAATAGCACTAAACGTATCATCTTCCTTTCCTTCAACTATTTTCTATACCCAAACTACTCGAGGACAAGTAGTATAGCTGTTCCGGTTTGTACGACGTATATTGTGGAGTCAATCGTGATTTTTCTTATCAATAATTCACCCGCAAAATTGGATTTAAGCGATTTTAGGTAGGGGTTTCTACGTAATACTAAAAACTAAAACTATTTTGACAAGATTTTTCTTTGCATCATCATCTATATATATTTATCGTACTATGCATGTCTTTAGTGGTCGTTCTTGTCCGTATTGATCCGGTTGATTTGACTTTGGTTTTATGTGGAAAGACATAACAAGATGATTTTCAAGTCTGTTTTGGTCGTGGATTTTCGGATACCAGTTACGTTGATTTGGATTTAAACCTCATAGCACAGTAAAAGAGAATTTTGGGTCTCGGAGTTGGCTGCTACCATTTCTTACACTTATTCCTGCTTTATCAATTCTTGCAAGTTTTCTTGCTTTGACTGATTTTTTGAAGAGAAGCGATGCAAGTTCTGTTTTGTAAACTAGTGACTAATTAATTAATGTATAGGTGTGAACGGCTAACTTGTTTGACTTCTGCTGATTACACCACGGACAAAATTGTCAAATGCTAAATACTGCTAGTAGCAAGTCGTGATAATTTAGGTGCACTCACATTTAATTAACAGCAACACTAACGCGCAAATGTCATTAAGATGCGATATTTTGTGAACAATAATAATCTACTTGAGATACATCTTCACAAAAATTATAATAACATTAAGGAAAGTGAAGAGTTTTAAAATCTATTAAGAAGTTGTTATCGGCAAACATAAAATATTATTCGCAAGACAAAGATCTAAACTCAATGATGATAATTTTTGGTTCGGAAAATATTAGTCGATTGATGATGTCATGAATTTGGGTAATCTACTTGCAAAGAGGTCAGGGCCTCGACTATTCAAATAGTTCGTGTGCACCGGTGGGCAGTAGATGGTGTTAAAGCCACGAGATCAGGGCCACAATTCCAAGAAATAGCTTGTGAGCACCGGTGGGAAACATGTTGATTATGTTGTGGGCTGCGGTCCATGGATAAAGATTTGGGTTGTCGAGTTGCCGATTTCAGGGTCACAACTATGCAAAAAGTTTGTGTGTCGCGGAGGGAAATAGTGGGGTTGTCAGTCTACAAGTGTTTAAGGGTTTGTTGGAAAGTCTAGTTAAGACAATGAAGTGAGAAGCATCTAAAATGAAAAGTTACAAAATTTGGAATGCACCTAAAGAAGTTCTTAGTAATTTTTTGTTGAAGAAAAATTACTAAAATTTTCTAAAATAATTTAAGATATTTATTACTTAAATTTGAAGTGTTCTCGAGTAAAAGTTCGAAATAAAAATTAGTAAATCATTAAAAGGGTTTAATTGCTTAATTATGCTTTTGATGCATCGTTCGGCTTATTTTTCCGCTACACTATATTATTTTTGGAAATTTCCTACTGGGCTGTGGTTGCTCACCCCTTTTCCTCTCTCCCTACAAAGTATACAGAGACATTAGCTGAAGAAAAGAAATTATAATTTATCACGGGGATTTGGGAATCGGTATTTCAATATCGTTGATATGTATTATTTAATTATTTTCAATTATGGATTGTAATCATTTGAGGTGTTTTGTAAATAATTTATTTATTTATTGGAATTTCTTTCGTAGTTCTGAATTGTTCTTATTTTTAAAAGAAAATATCTGGACCTATGATAGCGACGCTCCGGGATTCTGGACTAGGTTTTAGTCTCAGAATTAGTGGGGTGCGACACATGATCTTCTTTTTTTGTTATCGAGGTTGTCGTAATCTCTTTCAGGTAAGATAGATAGATATTCGTCTCAGACTTTGTGATTTCTCAAGATAGATATCTGAAAGCTATTCTTAATTGATTAGTTCAAGAATACTCTTGAAAGGTGGTTAAGAATCCAAGCTTTTCAACTAATTGAGTGTAAGTGTTCCTGATTTGTGAGGTTTGCTAGCTTTGTCTATTGCAAACATATTTCCAAGCCTTGATCTTTGATCTAAAGGGAAGTCAAATAGGCTTATCTGTTAGAGGAAGATTGGTATCAAAAGTATTCACTTAGGTTGAAGAAACTCTTAGGATATAAAAGACATCATCTAAGGGATCAATTGCTTAGAGCCTTGCGAGGTTCAAGAGACGTAAGGAGAGCGACTGAAACTGAATAGCTTGGAGGATGGATTCAGTCTCAACTAGATTCCAGTCCAAAGTATGATAGTAGGCTAGTGTCTGTAGCGGATTAATACAGTTTGGTGTTCAAATCTTGACGAGGTCCTAAGGTTTTTCTGCAGTTGTGGTTTCCTCGTTAACAGAACTTCTGGCATCTTGTGTTTTTCCTTTTCCGCATTATATTTTTTTATGTCTATAATAGGATTTACACAAGTAGTACGTATTCAATTATAGTAGATATGTCCGTATAACTAATATTAATTACGAAACCCGTTTCTTGAAAGATAGATATCAAGTTTCATTATTCGCTGAATTCGAATTTGAATATATTGGATACGATTAGATTGATCATGGATATTGATTTTCTAGATCGTCCAAGTAATCTTCTTAACAATCAGGTTCACGGACTTCATTGTCTAGACTTTCTGATTGAGAAGAGATATATAAACTCTGTATACATATTTTCAAGGATCATTAATTTTGTCTACTTGCAATTATATTAGGTTTTGTCCATATAGTTTGCCGAACGAAAAAGTTGGTGGTGTATTTGGTACCCTATCCTTTTCCATTGGTATCAGAGCAGGCAAACACTAGTAGAATAATTAGTCCACGTGTGTAAAAGTTCTAAACCTTTGCTTATGTATTGTAAAATGGCACTTAATGGTTTTGATTATACCAAGTGTTTGGGAATTACCTAAAAGGATCACTACTTAGCCGGTTCTTCCGAATCCATAGGTAAAAATATATCACGAGTTTCTGAAGAAGTATTTCTCAAATCTCTTAAAGGTTCAAAATCATAATCAGAAGAAGATCTTACCAGAAGTTGTAATGACTCATCTAAGATTATTGAATACCAAGCCTCTATAATAAAAGTCTTCAAGAGAAGTATGCTCAGTATGCAAATGAACTCAACCAATCTCTTAACAGAGAACGTAATCTTTGTGAAGCTGTTGAATCATTTTCTGACAATATCAACAAACTTGTTCAAGAACTAAAACTAAGGAAAAAAAAGGTTGATATATTCTTGAGGATACTGTCTGAAAAGAAACTGCTCGATAAAAACCTATGATTGAGATTCATGTCACTGAGATGGATACTCTTTGCTTGCTAAAAGAAAAGGCTAAGTTTGATCTTTTCATAACCTAGGAGCAGTGTAGATCCTTGAGAAAGGAAAATACCGCTTTAAAGTGTAAATCTTGCCCAATATATGATACTGTCTTAAATACAAAGACAACATTTAGTGTTTGAGAAAGTCATTTCCGTTCTTGCTGAGAAACGATGGGAAAATTCACATCGAAAAACATCATCTAAGAGAGTTTCTAAACAAGTTCAAGCTTCAAGAAACTCGCTTGATACCTTGCAGTACTGTTCTCATTGTGGTAAAAAGGGTCATCTAGCATTGGTTCATTTTCATATAAAGAAATAAATTATTGATCTCCAAAAGTTATTTTATTTTGCAATAAAAAAGGTAAATAGTTTGTCAACATTTTCAATTGATCCTGGCCACACTACCAGTCAAAAAAATTATGATAAGAATATTCAAAACTACTCTCCTCGAATATTTCATAAGTCAAGTAACTCTCATGGTATAATGTTCGGTAATAAGAATATTGTCAATATCAGAATTCTTCTTATGTATTTATTAACTTCACATTGAGTCAATTTTCCTGACTTGGTGGTACCACATCACCGTGAGTCCAAAAAACATAATGATTCGATGTAGGTATCAAATCATAGTATGCTAATAATAGTTTTCTCCCTGCATATCTGACTCCTAAGCAAAAGACGAGAACACGATCCATGCGAACTCTATTTGCAAGCAAATATGTGGATTATGCTCTTATATTATATCTAATCATAAATTTGATACTTAAAATTATATATGAAGGAATCTCTATGCATCTACAATAATATTCCTTATTCAAATAAGTCAATCTTATGATGGGCCTTGTGTCTGAAAGCCTTCTTGCATTATTCCTAGAATGGTCCACTAACCTGTATTGTTTCATGTGAACGGTTATCCTATAAAATGCTTTTTTCTTTTCTTAAGAAGTAAGTGGTTTCCTAATCTTCGTCTAACTCTTAGTCATGATTAGAATATATAGTTGTTAGAATACCTTCAACTATGTATATCTAAAGAATGGGAAGCTCAAAGAGACCTCACGAAACCATTATCCTTGATGAACGATGTCAAGGAAGAAATCTCTTAGCAAGGTTCTTCAATAAAAATGGTGGATACGAGTATGAAAGAACAAGATTCTTGGTATACTGAATCTATAATGGATCTGAAAAATCCTTGTAATGATTCAAAAGAATGCAAGAAAGCTAGGGAATTTCTACGGGTTGTTAACCACAAAGTTGGAATCTTAACACATGAACATAGTATTTCCACTGTCAAACGTGTCAAGGATCTCAGTGACATGTTTTATGATAGTGTGCTAGAAAGGTATGAGGAGATAGATGAAGTTTGTATACTTTTGCTAAGTTTTGAATGTCTTCCTCTCGTATTTTTACTAGTTAACTCCTTGTAGGAATAACACTAGATTTTGGAGTAGTTTTTATGTGTTACATTAGCTATTCTAGATACTATCATCTTGCATGCTTAATGTTTATTTAATTAAATTTTATTTTGGAAGATGACTAGCAATACTTAATCTTTATGGATTATATATATTTATAGCTTATTTTATGAGATTTGTTCTTTACTATCATATTTCTGGTGATTAGAACGAATATCTCATATGTTCTTATAGGTTAAGATCTTAACTCTAATTAAAAGATGAGTAAACAATTTTGAGAATTACAACATTGATCTCTTCACAATTACACTTTGTAAATATACTGCTAAGACTCTGTAAGATGTTCTCTAAGAATCTTCTTTTCTCCTTGATTGCATAACCGCCAGGGAATAAGTGGTGAACTTTAATCTGTACGTCCTTACATGGCTAGGAAATTTATAATTCTTATATTGAATCATATCGCATAAATTGTCCTATTTGTTCGTAACTGGCATAGAGAATAGTTTTTGTCGATGATTATTTTTCTCATGAAAATCTTGTATCTTAGTGCCTCTAACATTAAGATCGCTATTTTTAACTTCTTTGTTTTGTAACTAGCGAGGAGAGAGAAAAATATTGGGATACAAATCTACTTTGTTCATAACTGGCAAATAAATTTTTTAATGTCCAAGAAAATCCTTCTCTTGTGATTAGAGTAAGGTCGCTCATGTTGTTCTTTTGGGAATGACATCAAATGGGGGTGGGGTAGGGTGGGGAGGTTTTTTGAACTTGTGCTTAATCGTCATATCTTTGTGGGGAGAGCGGATGTGGAGATGCTTATACCTATATATCTCCTTGATCCAAACAACTAGGACACATAAGTGTCATGGATTGAATTTCCAGGTTGTTTGAGTCTCTCTACTTATATATTTTCAAGACTATGATTTCTTAGAATTCAAGTTAAGATAATTTGAGATTCAAGAAAACACTTTCTATGTTTAGATGAAACTCTTCTTATAAGTTCATGTACGCATGTGAGAAGTTTTTCTTGAAATCACATAGAAGAATATACACTATGGTCTAGGGTATTCAAACCATGTACAATCATAGTTCTTGGAAAATATGCCTTTCGAACTAATAAACAAAGTTATGTTCATTTAAACACTTAAGACTTAAATCATGATGCACATACACAAGGTGTTTCAGTGATTAAGATGTCCTAGAGGTGTGATAGACGCATTTATGTGTCTAATTTGTCTCAACTAAATATATTGTTAGTGCTCATTTTTGTATTTATTATGGTGTTTTACGTTTGTGTAGGTATTTTTGGAAAAGAAACATTTTTTGGAGAAATCGGCTTGGAAAAGTGCTAAAGGCACCCAAACTTTGGGTAAGGGCACCCCCAAAAATGCGCACCTGGAGGAGTTAATAAGGGCACCCCAAGAGTTCTACTATTCACAGCCCAAATTACTACTTGTAGCCCATAAATTGCTATTCGCACCCCAAAATTTTGTACATACACCCCCATTTACTGGATAAGGGGCAGTCATCTTCAACCTTTTGAATTTGAATTTTAGCGGTAAAATTGAGTTTTAAAGAAACAATTAGGGTTTGCGTTTTGGCTGTGTTTTAATGAGACTAAAGCCCTGAAATTGATTGGGATTGTTAATTAAGGATAAACCGGGCATGTATGGGTGTTATATTCGATCAACTTGGCCACTATTGTTTCGAAATTTGATTTGAAGAAAAACTGTTTTGGCGGGAAAAAGTGTTATTCACAGGAAAGATTAGGGTTCGATAATTGAAAGTGTTATAATGAGATAAAAAGGCTGAAATCAATTGGGTTTTCTCTAATAAACTAAACAGGGCTGGTAATGGACTGAGATTCAGTTAGAATTGGCTGAAGTCATGAATTTGAAGAAAAAAATTACTCTCGGGTCTGTTCTTCTCCGGAAAGTTCAGTTAGAGAATTAGAGGAATTTGGGTGAGACTCAATCTTGGTTTTGGACTTGTACGGGTCTGTTACAGCTAAACAGGATTGGTTGGTGGCTTGGAATCGAAGAAAAAGGTTGTCACGTGAAACTTTGACGAAACAGGGAAAGAAGATATTCTCGGCTATTCTCTGCAGTATTTTTGGTAGATTGGCGTGTGGATAACAGAGTTTTACTCTAACTAAAATGTGAAATAAAAATACTGAGAATATGTCGACAGCAGTAGGCGCGTGGAAGAGCAGTAAAAGAAAATTATTTCCCGTGAATACCCGATAAGAATAAGGAGGATGTTTTTGCATTGAAAGCGAATTATTTTTGAGTTAATACAGAGATTTGATGCGCCTATTGAGTATAAATAGGTTTCTTGGGATGAAATGAAGTTTGACGGAGAGACTGGGAAGAAATAGAGAGCTGGGAACTAAGAAATCAGAATCGCAGGAAGCTCTGCTGCTGCTGCAAATTCAAGGACACAAAGAACAAACACCTGCTACATACAGTCGCGAAAGCTATCGTTAATCAACAACATAAGGCATATATTTGTTCTGTAGCGAAAGACCTTTAGCAACAGAAGTAGCTGAGCATTTTTCGTCGCTGAATACCTTAAGCGACTAAAAATCGTTTTTAAGCAAATTTCATTATTTTTAATACAATGATTAATCAAGTTTTCTTCATTTCTCGATTCATGAGTAGCTAAACATTTTTTCTAGGGTTTTGGAAGAAGCTATTTTTGATGCGTAAATTTTAGTAATTATTTTCTTGACTTATTTACTCCAAATTGTGCTTTTATTCGTCTAAATTTTTTTTCTTCTTTGAATGCTTCATAACAATTATTTTGAGTAGTTTTAATCTACTGATCTTTTATATGCGAAGGAAAATTTGGCCTTAGAATAGCGACGAGAGTCATAAAAAAAAAATAATGTTATATCTTCCAAAGCATGAGATTGAGTTCGAAATTGTTTCGAGTAAAATAGGAGTATTTTGTCAAAGAAATTATTATTGAGTTACAAATATAGGAAGTAGTGGAATCCAAAACCCTAGATTCATCTCTTCTTGATAAACCAAAAATCAAAGTTAATTTTTTTTAATTAGTCTAGAACCAATTCTTTAAAAAAGTCCGAGAATCGAATCCACTCTAACCACTTGTAAAAATTGCATCAGTTTTTGGCGCCGCCAACGCAGATTTGCCTTTAGGTTTGGTTTTAGAATTTTATTTTATTTTTAGTTTAGTTTAGTTTTATTTTATTTTATTTTCTTTGATTTTACTTAGGTATTTTCTTGTTTTTATTGTGCAGGTAATATTCTACATTTATTGTGGAATTGCCTAATAAAAGAGGTAAGTAATAAAACCCAAATTTTATTTATTCTTTTTGATTTTATTTCCTTTTGTATATATATATATATATATATATATATATATATATATGTATATTTTTAAATACACGTTGCACACACCAATTGCATCGTCAGAATTACTGAATTTAGGAAACATGTGGAAAAGTACGCTGAACCCGTGCCTTGGGCCTTATGGGAGTTACCAGCCGAAATTCCACAAGCCTAAGCCTCGTACATGTAGGTATATTTTGCTGAGGTAGCCCAAGCTTACCTAATTTAGTAAACCCTGCATTTGCATGTGGACGATTTTCTTGCTGAACAATAGTATTCTTTCTCGTGTATGCGCCGTTGGAAACGTGTAAAAGATAGACTTGAGGAAAACGACCTTTTTAATTTGAGTCCTACCTGTTATACGGAATAGGTGGTACTTCTTTATTTGCCGAAATGGTTAATAAAAATGATGAAGAGGTCCCGGTAAAAACCCTTAGAGATGGGATGAACCCGTCTAGAGTAGTACGTGACCCAGAGGTTATTTTACCATCCTCTACTGTCAAATTCGACATGAAACATGAGACAATTAGCATGCTTCGAAAATTTAGTGGAATAGAGAATGAAAATCCGTATGCCCACGTAAGAGACTTCTAAATGATCTGTGACACGATGAGTTATCCAAATGTCTCTAAAGATGTGCTTAGGTTACGTTTGTTTCCTTTTTCCCTTGAAAAGAGATCCAATGAGTGGTATCACTTGATTCCCTATAAAAAAATCACCACCTGGGATGGCCTCGTAAAGGCTTTTGTCAAGAAGTTCTACCCACACCACAAGACTGCTGCTGTTAGGAAGTCTATCTAAACCTTTAAGCAGAAATTAGGTGAACACCTACACGATTATGTAGAAAGGTTTAATGAATTTGTATACCAATGCCCACATCTTGGCTTTGAGAAAGCCCACATGGCTGATAGACGCATTATTGTGTCTAATATGTCTCAATTGTATATATTGTTAGTGTTCGATTTTGTATTTATTTTGTTATTTTATGTCTTTGTAGGTATTTTTAGAGAAATAAGCTCTTGCGGCGAAATTGGCTCGAAAAGTGGTGTTTTACACCCCAGGATAGAGTACTAAAGGCACCCCAGAAATGCACCGGAAGCACCCCAGAAATGTGTCGGAGGAACCCCGTAAAAATTACTATCTACGCCCAAAAATTACTATTTGCACCCCATAAGACAAGTGCTAAAGGGACACCCGTGCAGGATTAGGGGGAGGACATGTTCTTCTCAAATTCAAAAAAAGATTTTTGGCGGGAAAATAAACTTATTTCTCTGTAAAATTTTCGATCGATTTTTGGACGTGATTTAGTGAGATTCAATCCCTGAAACTTAATGGGTAGACGTGATATGACCATAGAAAGCTGTTATGGGTGTCTGTTTCGACCGAATTTGGCTGATTAATCCATAAGAAGAAAACAGGGAGAAATGAGAATATCACGTGTTGAGAAGATTTTGTGGAAGATTTTGTGGAGATTAGAGTGAGTTTAACATATTTTCAGCGTGCAGGAAGTGTGTGGAGATCAAACAGATGCGTGGAGGAGATAAACAGGGGAAGAATCACGTAAATATCATCCCCGAGTAAAAGAAAATATTTTGGATTTATTAGCGAGATTTTTACGTGTTGATTGATATAAATAGGTAGTTTGGGGTCTCACTGTGGGATAGAGAGAGTTGGGAGCAGTTAGGAAGAACCAGAGAGTCGAGAAATCAAGTTGCAGGAAAACTCCATTTTCTGCTGCTGTGAAGAACACGAAGAACATTGGACGCAAGGTAACCGTCGTTCTTCAACAGTGACAACGACAACTGTTTGTGGGTCGTATTGCGACAGTGTCAACAACACTTCATTTTTATCGTTCTCTGTAACAGCTCGGTTTGTAACGAACAAAAGTGTTACAAACCCGGTTTTTATCAATTTTTCTCCTATTTCATCATTTGAGAACCAATTTTGAGCATTAATAAAGATGAATTTTGAGCATATTTCCATGATAATGATGATCTAATTCTCGCATAACCAAGGCATGGAGGAAGCTATTGTTGCATGAATAATTGGTAATTATTTTACTTTTCTCTAATTTTGCAATTTATAATTCACTCAAATTACTGCTTTGCAGAATTTTAATTATTTGCATAATTTTTCCTAATTAGTTGTGATTCAATTAGATAGGTTATGCTTTGGTTAGATAATCTATGCTTAAGGGATACAATTAATGTTTGAGAATATGCTTGATAATTTGTGAATTAAGAAAAAGAGATTTTAAAAATAATTAGAGTTTTGGAATTTTTATCATCATTTATTCATGTGTAATAGTGGAATCTAGTGTCTTGGTTATTTTCACTCTAAAAAACAAATTTGGATTAAAATTTTCTCTACTTTTAGTTTAAATAAATCTAGCTTTCACAAGTCTTACGAACTCATTCTTACCACTATTTAAAATTACATCAATGGCCCAAATCTTATATGAGGGCCTAGATAGTGAAACACGAATGCAGGTAGAAACAATTAGTGGTGGAGAATTTACCCATCAAGACCTTGATGTATGTTTTGACGAATTTATCAAGCTAGATGAAAAGAATCGTCAATGGGCTTCAATGAGAGAGCCTGAAATAACTAGGAACCCTATCCATAGGTTCAATAGAGTTAATAATGGGTCAGATATCCTTAGACGTCTAGAGGCCTTAGAGATGAACCAAAGGTCAACCCAAGCCATGAGCTGTAACAATGAGCCTAGAACCTACCCATGTACCATTTGTAGTGACCAAAGTCATACGAGACCTCAGTGCCCCTTGTTTTACCCAAACGAAAGTACTCGTGACCAGGTTAATGTCTTACATGGTGGTATGAACTCTAAATATGAGGGTAGATCCAAGTTTGATCCTTATTCTAATACTTATAACCCTGGTTGGAGACATAACCCTAATTTTTCGTGGTCCAAAGGTACACATCAGGGTGGTTCATCTACCAACCCACCACCGGTTTTCATAGGAACCAAACTCAAGTATAAGAACCGAGCCCAGTTGAGCAAAAAGTGTTATCTCTAGAGGAAACTATAAAACAATTTATGGAAATTAGTGCCTGAAATGCTATCCAAAGTAGCCAAAAGTTCGATGACTTTGTCTTGATAAGTCAGCGTAACCAGCAGTATAATGCCCAAGCTATTAGTAATTTAGAGACTCGGATAAGTCAACTTTTGAACCGGTTAAATGATAGGGAGAACGGGACATTTCCTAGCCAAACGACTCCAAATCCAGAAGGAGTTAACCAGGTTAATGGATCAGGTAGTTCTAACCAAAATGAACATATCAAAGCAGTTATCACCCTTAGAAGTGGTAAAACTTTAGAGAACTCGGTAGGACTACCTAAGGATAGTAATCCAGCTGAAAAAGAGACTGAAGTTGACCAAACTTCGTCTAAAGATCCTAATGGGCCTGAGAGTGCTAAGAGTCCAAGTGAGGAAAATATCCATGAGAGAGTGTGCATACCACCTGCACCATTTCCTCAGAGACTCGCTAAGAAAAAGCCTAGAATATATGCTGAAATCCTAGACATCTTTAAGCAAGTTAAGATCAACCTTCCCTTGTTAGATGCAATAAAACATGTACCGTCTATGGCCAAGTTGTTAAAAGAGATGTGCACTGTCAAGAGAGACGCGAGTGTCCATTAAAAGGCATTTTTGACCCAACAAGTTAGTTCCATAATCTCACAAAAGTACCCAGTCAAATTTAAAGATCCTGGTTGTCATACTGTCACATGTGTTATAGGTAGCCAAAAGATAGAAAATGCTCTTTTAGATCTTGGGGCTAGTGTGAATCTTTTACCGTTATCGGTATATTAACAACTTGGACTAGGTGATATGAAACCAACTAGGATAACACAACAATTAGTTGATAGGTCAGTCAAAATCCCACGTGGAATTATTGAAGACGTTTTGGTTCAGGTAGAAAACTTTATCTATCCAGTTGACTTTGTGATTTTAGACACTCAACCTGTCTCTAGTAAAGATATCAATATCCCAATCATCCTAGGTCGTCCGTTTCTAGCCACTGCAAATGCAGTCATACATTGTCAAACTGGCCTAGTAAAATTTTCCTTTGGGAATCAGAAAATCTCGGTAAACATTTTTAAGGCGTTACAAGCCCCACCGGACCCTGAACACTATGAGTCTATATGCATGATTGATTCTCTAGTTGAGAATACCTTTACCATTAATAGTGTTAGTGATCCTTTAGAGGTGTGCTTGGCCCACTTTGGAGCCTACTATGATGGGGATAGTCATTTTGAAGAAGTTAATGCGTTGTTAGATTCTTCGCCAGTAATGAATTACGGAAAATGGCAGCGTAAACCATAACCTCTTTCGCCGACCATAGATAAACCCCTCACATCATCAGTCAAGGAATCCACCCTTGAATTAAAGTAGCTACCAGATACACATAAATATGTATTTCTTGGTTGTGTAATTACTCTTCCTTCCATAATTGCCTCTGACTTAGAGCCCGATCAGGAAGGTAGACTAGTTAGTGTTCTCCGAGAGCACAAGACTGCAGTAGGGTGGACTATAGAAGATTTGAAAGGAATTAGTCTTGTTGATTGTATGCACCACATCTACCTAGAAGAAGGTGCCAAAACTTCGATAGAAATGCAGAGACGTTTGAATCCTAATATGAAGGAAGTTGTTCGCACTGAGGTGCTCAAGTTATTAGATGCGGGTATCATATACCCCATCTCTAGTAGTCAATGGGTCAGTCATGTCCAGGTTGTCCCAAAGAAGTCTGGGATTGCAGTAGTTGCGAATGAGAATAATGAATTGATCCTTACCCGTGTTACCACCGGGTGGAGAGTATATATAGACTACCGTAAGCTGAACTCAGCCTCTAAGAAAGACCACTTTCCTTTATAATTCATCGACCAGATGTTAGAAAGATTAGCTGGCCACAACCATTATTGTTTCCTAGATGGATATTCTGGTTATAACCCAATCCCTATAGCCCCGAAAGACCAAGAGAAAACAACCTTTAAATGTTCTTTTGGTACTTTTGTTTAAAGGCGTATGCTTTTTTGGTTGTGCAATGTACCCGCAACATTCCAACGTTGCATGCTAAGTATCTTCTCAGACATGGTTGAGCGATTTCTCGAGGTCTTTATGGACGATTTTTCGATTTTTGGATCATCTTTCGATGAATGCTTGCATCACCTTACACGAAAAGTGCTATTTTATGGTTAACTCTTGAATAGTGTTAGGACATGTGGTGTCCTCTAAGGGAATAAAAGTTGATAAAGCCAAGGTTGACCTAATTTCAAAACTAAGTCCACCTAAGAATGTAACAGATATTAGATCTTTCCTTGGCCATGCTGGATTTTACCATCGTTTTATCAAAGAGTTTAGCAAGATTTCTTTACCCATATCGAATATACTTGCTAAAGATACTACCTTTGTATTTGATGAAGCCCGTGTTCAAGCTTTTGAGAAGCTTAAATCATTATTGACTTCTGCCCCTATCATCCAACCACCCGATAGGAACCTCCCATTTGAACTCATGTGTGATGCGTCCGATTATGAGGTTGGTGATGTCCTTGGCCAACAACGTGATAAAGCACCTAGTGTGATTTATTATGCTAGTAGGACCCTAAATGATGCCCAGTTGAACTACACAACCACTGAGAAAGAAATGTTAGCCACCGTTTTTGCTTTGCAGAAAATTAGATCATATCTCCTAGGGTCTAAGGTCATAGTCTATTCTGATCATGCCACACTCAAATATCTCCTTTCAAAGAAGGACTCAAAACCTCGGCTGATTAGATGGGTATTTTTGTTCCAAGAATTTACTCTAGATATTCGTGATAAGAAAGGGTCTGAAAATTTAGTAGCTGACCATTCATCATGTACCCTTGATGATAATAGAGATGATGAGAGTCCGATCCTTGACACGTTCCCCGATGAACAATTATTTTCCATCTCTTTGTTACCCTGGTTTGCTGACATTGTCAATTATTTGGTAAATTCTTGTATGAGGTTAAATACTTTTTCTGGGATGATCCATACTTATTCAAATACTGCCCTGATCAGATCATCCATCGTTGTATTCCTGACAACGAAATCTCCAGTGTTTTGACTTTTTGTCATTATGGAGCTTGTGGGGGTCACTTTAGTTCTAAGAAAACAACTGTGAAGGTTTTGCGATCCGGTATTTATTGTCCAACTCTGTTTAAGGACTCCCAACTATTTTGTCAAAGTTGTGAGAGATGTCAAAAGTTAGGGAAGTGGACCCGACATAGTATGATGCCACTTAGTCCTATACTAATAATAGAAATATTTTATGTGTGGGTATAGATTTTATGTGCCCTTTCGTCAATTCCTATGTCAAATTTTATATCTTATTAGCTCTTGACTATGTGTCTAAGTGAATTGAAGCAATAGCTACCAAGAAAAACGATCGCCACGTTGGGATCAATTTTTTTAGAGACAATATTTTCTCTCGATTTGGTATGCCTAGAGCAATCATTAGTGATGGAGGTTCCCATTTTTGTAACCATTCTTTCGAGACGCTCATGAAGAAATACTCACTTACCCATAAAGTTTCTACACCTTACCACCCACAGACTTGTGGACAAGGAGAAGTGTCTAATAAGCAAATCAAATAGATTCTAGAGAAGACCATAAACCCTACCCCGAAAGTATTGGTCTTTGCGCTTACTACAAGCTTTGTGGGCTTACCCGAACCACTTTTAAGACTCCACTTGGGATGTCTCCGTATAGACTTGTCTTCGGTAAAGCCTTCCATTTGCCTGTAAAATTAGAACACCGAGCTTATTGGGCCATTAAACAGCTAAACTTTGACCACCCTACTGCTGGGGATAACCGTAGAATGCAACTCAATGAATTAGAAGAAATTCGTAATGATTTTTACCAGAGTGCGAAAATTTACAAGGAGAAAACAAAAATATTTCATGATAAATCGATTATTCGAAAGAAATTTGAACCAGGTCAATAAGTTCTCCTTTATGATTCTCGTCTACATCTTTTCCCTGGTAAATTGAGGTCTTGGTGGACCGGACCATACTTTGTCAAAATTTTTTTTCCGCATGGTGCAGTTGAAGTTGAAAATCCTAAGAATGGAGAAACTTTCAAGGTTAATGGTCAATGGTTGAAACCATTCATAGAGTTACCCAGTCATGCAATAAAAGAAACGGAGATGAGAGGTCCTGTCTACCAGGATTAATTTTTAACGGGTAACAAAGTCTGGCTGAAGACACTAAACTTAGCGCTTTATGGGAGGCAACCCATACATGGTGATATCACGGTCTCTCCAGAGGACCCTGCTGTTGTTGTACATTAGTTATTTGTTTTTGCTTATATTTTTTTTCTTTCTTGCTCCCCATGGAAGGATTGCTACGCTTCATCCAGGTACTATCTTTCTAACTTCGCTCTTCACTGATTCCTCTTGTTACTTTTATTTTTGGTACTGCACTTTAATTTGAAATATTGAGAAAAATGTTAGATTTAAGTTTGGGGGTATGGGAGAAAATTTAAGTTGCATTATTAAAATTTGTAGTGTCACTTAGTATTCGGTTAGCTAAGTTTACATACTGTTTCTCACCGAAAAAAAATGGAAATTCGAATTACTAGGGATAACATTCTAGTGAGACATTAGAGAAAAGAACATTGAGATCATTGACACTCAGGAGAGAAAATTTACCTTTTAGAGGGTAATCGTGATGGACCTATCCATCCATGATGGGAAGACAATTAAGTCAGAAGGAAATGCCAGAAATACAAAGAAACCTCCCATGTAGTCTTAGCTACTGGATTACGACTCTCTCTCAGTAAAAACTCATCATCAACAAGCGAATCGACATCAAAATCTATGAATAAATTTGAAGACTTTTAAGGTTTATAAGAAACAATAGAAAGAAAAGCAGAATTCAAAATCAAAGTTGAAGACTTAGGTACAAGAAGTTACAAGAGCAAAACGATGTAAGTTGTTGAAGTTCATGATACCAAGACATTACAAGTTGCAAAGATCTAAGTGCTTCTCTCATGGCCATGTAATATTAGTCTTGTTATTATTGTGTCTCTAAAAAAAAAAAAAGACACAGGCGACTGAAAACATGTATTGCTTTCTTTATTATTTTGCGATCCATTATCCAGCAGAATCAATCACTAGTTCCTCCATTCGAACCCTAAATATTTTCTACACAGTTTGATACCTTTTTTACCTTAACCAACTTAAGCATCATATCTCCTTTTCTGTGTTTCAGAAAAACGGTTGGGTTAGTTATTTCATCATCATCCTGTGAAGATGCCGAGTACAAGATCAAGATTAGTATCTTCACAACCGAGCATAATATCAAGACCTTTATCTTCAAAAATCCTTGTGGGTTCACCTAGTATAGTGCAGGTTGCATCTTCTACCAATTTTCAAGCACAGTCAACCGGTACAGATAATGACTCTGATGATGACATATATTGTCATCGCCCTTTTACGCACTTTTATGACTTCCATGATGGTGTTTATGGAAGAGGCTATGTAAAAACCTCCATCCTCAAGCATATACATGATAGACATTATCCAAACTCCAAACACATCTCTATCTGTCAAGATAGAATACGTACAATGGTAAGTGTTTACATGGCTTGGAAAAAGGTTTTGCGTCAACTACATATGTGGCTGTATGTTCCATGTTGGCAGGTTTATTCCTTGAAAAATCCCTTCAAAGACCATGCTGGTGGTGTTGTTTGTGGCCCTTTTAATGGCAGAGGCGCATATTTTCTTATATATGGTGCGGATAAACCCACACCACAAATTCCTACATCTCTGGTACAAGCTAGGCCTGAAACCTACAATAACAATCCTGTAACTTTAACACATGAAAATTCTTCTTTGGGATTATCAGTGGAGATGCTCAACCTGGTTTACCAGAAGCAGATAACAACCATCTCCAGCATTCCTCCTCAGTGCAGGCTTAATTTTTCTAGAATCCTAAAATCATCTCTAGATAAAGTTATAGCCAACCCCAAGGATTTATGTTCATGACTTCAGCTGCTCATATTGCTTATCTGCACACATAATCTTTACTTTCCTAAAACTTATAAGGAGGAGAGTGATAGACGCATTTATGTGTCTATTTTCATCTCTATTGTGTATATTTTTAGTACCCATTTTTGTACTAATGTTGGTATTTTATCCCTTTGTAGGTATTTTTGGGGAATAAACATTTTTGGGAAAATTGGCTCGAAAAGTTGTTAAAGGCTCCTGGGAGGACACTTGCTATTCGGACTCTCATTTTGGATAAGGGGTAACCCATTTCCAAGCAGCTGCTAAGTACAGACCGGCACTGGATAGGGGGAGGTCACATTTCTTCTCAAATTTGCAAAACAGATTTTGGCGGGATTTTTTTTACAGAAAACAGAAATTTTCTGTTTGGATTTTGGATGATTTTTAAGACGATTCAAGGGATGATTTTCGTTGGGTTAACTCTGTTAAGGATAAACAAGTATGGTATGATCTGTAGAATCGATTAAACAGGGATAGAAATCCGTGTTGGAGCAAAACAGGGAGAATTCACAATTTGAGTTATTTTCGGTTTACAAAAGAATTTGTGAAGAGTTTACGGCAAGATAGGAGTGTATGGAGTCCTTATTCAGTCCTGGGAGAGTTTGAGAGAGTTTGGAAACCAAGTTAACGCGTAAAAAGAAGATTAAATCCCATAACGTGCGGTGAAGAAAAAAAAACGAAAATATTTGGATTAACTCGAGAGATTTTGTGTTTGGAGGCTATATATAGGTTGATTCGAGTCATATTTAGAGGTACGAACAATTTGGGGGAGTTTGGAGAAGTTTAGAGCTATAGAGAAGCAAGAAAAAAATCAACAGAGTCGAGTTCAGAACTTTCCTGCTGCTGCTGAGAAGAAGAAGAAGACGAAGAACATTAGACCTTCAGAGTTAGTCGCAGAGGCAGACTTATTTTCAGTGACAACGAGGTACGGTCGTATCTTCCTTCAGTCACCGAAACTCTTCAGCAACGACTCGGACTTCTGTTTTAGACCTTCAGCAACTACAGAATCCGCTGCTTAGCACTTTTCACTCTTTTAATCAACTTTTGAACACCAAATATGTATTTTGAGCAAGTGATTAATATGAGGAGCTAAACCCCTTAGCCGAGGCGACGGAGGAAGCCATTGTTCCATGAAAAGTGGTATAATTCTATTTTAATTATTTATTGCAATTATTTTACATGATTATTTGCATAGAACTTAAAAGAAAAATTGGTTTTTATTGAGTAGTTGTGAAGTGTTTTGATGGGACATGCTTAGTTTTAATACTTTTGATGTTTCATGCTTCGTGCTTACAATTATTACTTCAAAAATCTATTAGAGGCAAATATTAGAATCACTTTAAAGAAGAATATTGCATGAATATTGATTAGAGTTTATCAATTAATTGGTCAATGGTGGAATCCAAAGTCTCGGTATTTTCTTATTATTGTCAAAACAATTCTATTTAATTTTCGAAAATCCTTCACAAGTTCGAGCAACGAACCTTCTCACCACTTTCACTACAATTAAAACTCACATCAGAGAGGTCTGGCAACAGGAAAAAGCTTCAAACTTCTTCAGTTAATCATGCTCTTGCCAGATGGAAAGAACCTCAGGGTTACATTGCATTGGTTCAGTAGGTCCTGCAAGAACATGAGGAGGTTCAGAAATATAAGAAACAAGGTAAAAAGAAAAGTAAAACCAATGCTGAGGCATGCAAAAATAAGCTTAGTTACAGTCACTATACTGCAACTATTAGGATTTTATTCTCTAATGGTGTTGTGCCTCATAATCCAGACACCCTATACCAACTGCAGCAGAAACACCCTCATGCACCCTCCCCCACTATCCCCATAGACTTTGTTACTGCTGCACCTGTCGCTATGGAAAGTAAAACAATGTTGAAGGACATTATGAGTTTTCCTAAGGGTACCTCTTGTGGGAGGGATGGTCTCCGTGCTCAACACTTACTAGATACATTGAGTAGTCCTGTAGCCGCAGTTTCTGAAGAGTTCCTCATCTCAATTCCTTGGGTTGTTAACTTGTGGCTATCTGGAGTCTTTCCTGCTGTGTTAGTGCTATACATTTCCAGTGCACCATTAACCCTACTGCTGAGGCCTGATGAGTCCAATAGTAGTAGGGGCAATTGGAGGAGGCTATGTTCTAAGATTGCAGCTACCTCAGTTGGAAGTGAAATGGACAATTATCTTGGGGATTATCAATTTGGCGTTGAGATCCCTTGCGGCGGTGAAAGCATTCTTCATGCTGCTAATAAGCTAATGGAATTAAAAGGTACACAAAATACTATCGCTATGATGCTAGTGTACTTTACAAATGCCTTTAACTTAGTAGATAAGACAACCTTAATTAATGAGGTGAGGGCTAAATGTCCTAGTATTGCCATATGGGTTGAGTTCTGTTATGCTCAACCAGCGAGGTTATACTACAATGACTCTATTATTGCATCAGCTAAGGGTATGCAACAGGGTGACCCCCTTGGACCACTTCTTTTTGCTTTGGTCCTACATCCACTAGTTCATAAAATTGCCGCACATTGTTCTTTGGATATGCATGCCTGGTATCTCGATGATGGGACCATCATAGGACATACCCTGGAGGTGTAAAAATCTCTCAAGATCATTTAGCAAGAAGGTGCTTCACGTGATCTCCATTTGAACATCCGGAAGATGGAGATTTTCTTACCTGCTGCAGATCCGAGAAGTCTCATGGAAGATGTCTTCCATGTGAACATTAACAAGCCCTCTAATGGTGTTAAACTTCTAGGATGGCCTGTTATCCTTGACACCCAGTTTTGCAGCGATATGGTCAAGTTCATAGCCGATAAAACCGTCCATCTGATTAACTATGTAAAGCATTTGAAGGACCCACAGTGTGAACTGCTGCTGCTACGTAATTGCACCGGAGTTTCAAAGTTATATTTCACTCTACGCACCACCAATCCTCAGGTCTTACTATCACAGAATATTATGATCAGCAGCTACTAGGATACTTACATCATATAGTTACCAGTGATGGGGCAGGTTTTGGTCTTCTTCAGCAAAGACTTGCAACCTTGCCGCTTAAAGATGGAAGTTTTGGAGTATATGCCATGGAAGATACCAGCCATTACTGTTATCCGGCATCACACTTTCAAACTCAGCATTTCCAGAATACTATCTTAGCTTCCATCGACATTTCAGAGCTGATCCATAACTATGTGTATGCTCTCAGTAAATTTATGCAAGCCTGTGGCCTCTTTACTTTTGATATCAACTATGTTTCCCCACATCCTCTGAAAGCTCTGGCCATACAGTATTTCGACGTCATTAAGAGAGAGATTCCGATTAAATTCAATATGACATCAAGAGACGCAGTCTTGTGGGAAAGTAATAAAATGGACCATTTTATGGACTACTTGAAAGCCGTTCCTATCCCATGCATTAATCAGTCTCTTGGACCGTGTCAGTTTAGGGTCGTTGCGTAATACAGGCTTGGTATTCCATTATTTCCATAGGATAGCACATGTTCGTGTTGTGGCCGCGATATGGATACTTACGGAGGCTATGCACTTCATTGTGCAAGTGAAGTTGGTCATAAATACCGGCATAACTTGGTGCGAGATGATATTTTGGATATTTGTTACTGTTCTGGAGTCACAGCTAAGAGGGAGGTAGCGCTGGTCCTTTTATTTGACACTAACATTGCACTCAAGGCTGCTGACATTCTTATTCACAGCTGAGAAAACGTCCAAGACACATGTTTCGATGTCACCGGAGTTTCACCTTTTTTGGGTGGTGGTATTCGGAGTTTGACGCCAGGCCATGCCATCGCCATGGAAGTAAGTCGCAAACATAACAAATATTTGGACAAGTGTGCGTCTCAAGGATATCGCTTTTGTGCATTGGCATTCTCCACTTTAGGTGAACTTGGAGAGGACTTGGTTTTCCTGACTAACTACGATGTTAATAACAAAGTAGGTGGTCTTATTATTATTATTTTATTTTATTCGTTTTTTCGTTATTTTTTTTTATTATTATGAAAAGATGCCAGTCAAGGCTTTTATTGAAAAATAAAGAGTATTATTTACACATGAAAGAGAAAGGCTTTTTTTTTTTTCTTTCTCTTGAGATTTTTTCATCACCCAAATTTTTTCTTCCCTGTGAGTGATTGTAGATTGAATTTCAGCGTTGTAAAATTCAGAATTAGGGTTTTGGATCTGTATGAACTCTCAATTTTTCATCTTTCTCTTGAGATTTTATTACCCAAACAGTTCTTCTTTTTCTCGATTTTTCTTTCTCTTGAGATTTTTTCATCACCCAAACTTTTTCTTCCCTGTGAGTGATTGTAGATTGAATTTTAGCGTTGTAAAATTCGGAATTAGGGTTTTGTGATTTGATTTTTATTTCTCTCGCTTTCTTTCTCTTCTATGGTTTCTGTGATTGTTTTGGGGCTGTGGGTTTTTCTTCAGAAGTATGAAGAAACTGGATTGGGGTTTCCCTTAAGCAATTTTTGAAGATTCGGAATTTCAATTGGGGTTTTTTAGAAGAGGGGTTTTTTGTCGAAAATTGTTTTAGTGGCTTGTGACTGTTAGATGAGGGTTTTTTGTTGGTCGAAGGATGGATTAAGGAGTATGCATTTATTTTTCTTCTGTTATTCAATCTTGTTCAGAGAAGGTGGTTTTGTGTAGCACAGTAATTGTGGGTTTTGTTTGCAATTCTCCTGTGTTGCTTTTAATTGGGTTTTGAGGGTGTTTTTCGCAGATTATTACAGGGGTTTGTGTGGTGCTGTATTGTTATTTCAATTCTTCATATTCTTCTCAGTGATTGGGAATTTTTTCTTATTTCTTTACTTTTGTGTAGCTTCAATTAGGGATTGGAGTTTTTTTGTTTGTTGATTAAGGTGTTTGTGAAGCTTTGTATGATTCCCACTCTCTGTGAAGGTGTTTTTTTAGGGATCTGTTGTATGGTAGTTTGAGGCTTCATTAGTGTTGAAATCTTGAATTCCCATCCACTTATCTCTACCTTAGGTGAACTTGGTAGTGAAACTATTGAATTTTTGAAACATTTGAAGTACTACATATCTAGACATGATGTAAATATTAATGTCAGTAACTTTCTTTTTATTAGAATTGGTTTAGCTATTCAAAAAGGTGTTGGAGACCAACTTGTTGCTAGGCTCCCATCTAGGTTCTTGTAATAACTTTCCTTTTCTTTGTTTTTAAATAAAAATAAAAATAATTTAAAAAAAAATACATTTTGTGGTTACCTTTTTGTTCAATAAAGCCATGGGGAATAAGAGAAATCTATAAAGAAGTTTCAATTAAGAAGAAAATGAGGAAAATAGTTAATTGTCAAGGTTCTAAGAGGTTCGAGAGTTTATCATCAAAAGTTGAAGCCGAAGAAGACGTTGTTTCTACTGAGCATTATGAGATAGCCGAGGAGAAATACATATTGGTTGCTTTATTAGTCCGCTTTCCATCTGACACAAGATCTTTCTAGCACTGGTTCAACTCATCACACATAATTTATCTAGCTGTAGAGCGGATGTCCCTCTCATTTTTATGTATCTCCTAATCTTATCCAGCTGTAAAGCGGATGTGTCTCATAATGTTTATCCAGCTGTAGAGCGGATATCTCTTTATCCAGTTTTATAGCGGATGTGTCTCCCCAATTCTTTATTCAGCTGTAGAGTGGATACCTTTGATTTCCCTTGCATTCTAGTTACTTGGTGATAGGTTGAGAATATGTATGTCTTCATAGCTCTTTGAATACTTGTGACCAATTTGGATTAAAGGTTTTGTGGGTACACCTCTTGTAAACCTTCCCGAGACTATAACTCGGCCACTAGGGCCACTTAGGGGTTTAAAGGCTTGTTGCACACGCTAAGTGCAACCGCAATGCTTGCGACAGTGAGTTAGGATTTTATTTTTTATATTAGATTTGCTCGAGGACTAGCAAATAATAAGTTTGGGGGTATTTAATAGACGCATTTATGTTTCTAATTTGTCTAAACTCTATATATTTTTATTTCTCATTTTGTATTTATTATGGCGTTTTTATTGCAGTAGAATATTAGGAAAAGAGAAAGAGGCATAGAAAATAGAAGGATTCTATTGATGAAGGTTATATGGTTACATGGATATAATATCCTTTATATACATGGAAGGGAAAACAAAAAAGCTCCCATTTTGGACCGCACATCCATGGGGATAGGCCCTTTAACACTCCCCCTTGTGCGGTTCAATAATGGAACTCCAGATGTAGTGCTTCATATATAGTTCTTCGAATATAGGTCTTCAAATGTCATCATCTCCTTGATAACTTGTGATGAAATCAATTTCCTCATTAAAACTTTGATAAGGAAAAACCCAGTGGGACAAAACCTTGGTACAACCATTCACATGTTGTCTCGTACTTTACATGTAGTTCATCACATGCAATACGATCTTCAAAGATCGACGAGTCTAAGTTAATTGTCTCGTTAAAACTTCATCAGGGAAACCCAGAGGGACAAAACCTGAACTAAATAAAAAGAGTACAATATAAAGCAAACTTAGAACATAGTTGGACTCGAATATGTTGCCTCATTAAAACCTTGACAAGGAAAACCTAGTGGGATAAAACCTCGACGAAGGGAAAAGAGTACAACTTGACAGATCCAAGTAAAGGTGATCTGTTGTAGATGATCACTTTGTTCCGTTGAAGTTGACTAGTTTCTTCACAACTCTTAAGGCATAAAAACCTCGTGGGAAAGGCAATAGCCTTAGATGGGAAATTACATTCTTGGTGTTTGTTGTTGTCTGAATAAAAACCTTGCCGAGTAATAAAACCCCATGGGAAAAAGCAACCTCGGTGAAGGAAAATAGTTCAACACACCATTAGATGCTCCCCCTGATGTCAAACAATTTTCGTTAGTCTAATGCAGTCAAAAGGAGTTTACCAAACTTTACCTTGGTGACTTGAATGTTTATAATACTATGTTGTTGATTCTAGAAGTTACGTTGCTTAACAGACTATCGCGTTTCATTTCTTTGATTCAGATATTTTCATTAATATCAACGATGATCTTTATGTCTTCAACGTTCAACATACTTGATGTTTTTAGTGTTGTCTCGCTAAAAACCTTGTCGAGTAACAAAACCCTTTTGAAAAAACTATTCTCGACTGAAGGGAAAAAGAGTACAACACAGCTTCAATTTCGAAGTAAAATATGTCGACATCATATCCTTGGATCCTCCCCCTGATATCGGCATCTCCCCCTGATTACATTCAGAGTTGTTGCAGACAGTTCCTTTAGTCATGTACTTTTCGAATTGAATATTGGTAATGACTTAGAAAATAGTCTACCATATCTCCCCTGATTACTTTCGCTGGAGAAGATATTATTGTTCCTTCATAATCAATAACCTTTGGATTGCAGTTCCTTTAGCATTCCCTTTTTTTTATGTCTTTGCAGGGATAAAACAAGCTCATGTCAATGGTTACTTTTAAGTATACAATTACGTTTATTATATCATTCCAATGACGTTGTGTTGGCGCTGAGCTATATCTAGCTAACAAGTTCACTGAGGATGTAACATTTGATCGAGTATATTATGCTAAGTACAATAATGCGTCTACTGTACTTAGATAATGGAAATTCATCTCCCGACACATCTTCGTCATCTTCCTTTAGGAGAATTGGTTATTTACTTACATTTGAACCTCGACTAACCATGGGAGTGCTAGCAGGATGCATGTCCTTGTTAAATTGCCTGACAACTTTAGACCTATGCAAACTGGTGGAATAATGTACCACAAGCTCAATTTTCGATCGAGCTTTCCCCAGATTTTTCATCTCAAATTTGGATTTAGAGTAGCTTGTAGGATCTCTTATTACATCAAGAGCACCCATCATGTCTGTACCATCAACATAGGTATCTACAATTCCAAATCAGGATCTTGCTTGGAAAAACACAAGGAAAAATACCTTACTTGTATATCCAAATCAAATAGCCACTTAGAAGGGTATACCACATCTGCCTGATTGTTTAAATCAATAAGTGAGTGTTCCAGTGTAACTGCAAACACACTCCGTGGTTTAGAGTCATTCGACTTGGGAAGCAAGATGCCATCATGCACTTTTGCAAATATCTTTGAGTCTAAATCTCCAGAGATATAACCACATCTACTATGTTTCAAGTTCTTTTGAAAATACCAAGCAAACTAATTAACTGAATATTATGATGTTCAAAAGGGTAAGCAATCCAGGGGTTTGTGAGAAAACTTGCGCCACAAGGTGATTCTTTATACTTTAAGACTTCATTCTTCTCACTACACTTTGTGACAAATAACCACATATGTTCCACAGGATTTACACTTGGTTGGTTAGCATTACCACACCAATTACCCGTATATTTGTCAAAGAACAAAGTTCTACCTGGATTGTGTAGGCCAAATATGCTCTTTATTTGAAATTAATCAAAATAAAGCATGGTTTGATCTCATTGTGCTCTACTTCTGGAGCAACTATTTATGGATTATATCATCACTCTGCACGCATGATCTTTCCATTGACTCATGTGCATTCTCATAATCCATCAGGATTTCATTGTTTTCTAGAATCACTTAAAACTTCGGCGCATCCTCCCGTTTGATTCATGGACATATTTAGAGACAATCTTATGAGATGATTTCAAATGATATAATTAGGTTGTGCCTAACTCACTGATTTCCTTTCTAGGTGAGCACTGATCGAACCTAGTGGTCTCTCCATCTTCCTTTATGGAGCCACAGCCTCAACCACACTTCCACCAAGTGTAGTTGTAGCACCTTAGTTTACGATGCATATCCTTTACTAAGGATTTTTAACCTTACAAGCACGTTTTCAGTTGGTATGTGTGATCTCATTAGTTTAGCGATATCAATATACATTTCGAAAATCAATGATCCTTTTTTCACTTCACATTTCCATTTGTGGAGTATAGGAGTCTATATGAGACAAAATGAGAACACACCACGACATTCCCTGTCGTTCCCTCAGAAAATACTTTTTCCTGTCTCCCCCTAACGACGGGAAGACTATCCCATTAGAGTGACTATCTGCAAATTAGCGGTTGAGAGATTGCCTGTGAATTTTTTAAAAAATGCGGATAATTATTGAAAATTCTTGTCCAACATAGTCACTTAATCATTTTGATGACCCATCATAGTACGATTTTGAGTCGTAAGGGCACACATATAGTGCAACCAAAAATGCATAAGAACACAAAATGTCAGGCTTCTATCCAGTTACCAACTGGTACGCAAAGAATGGTTGACCAATTGTTGGTCTAAAACGAATAAGTGAAGATGCGTGTAATATTGCATATTCCCCAAGCAGTTAAAGGTAGGTTTGTACGCATAACCATGCCTTAGGAAACATATGTAACCTTTGATGATAGCCTTTGCGAGACCATGGGGTATAGGATGCTCTACATTGATCCTATTAAACATGCAATAACCATCAAGTCCTTTTAATGTATACTCTCTAGCATCTACAAGGGGTGGTGAGTCCTTACATGTATAATATGTGCTAGTATTTTTCCAAACGCAGCATTACTTGGGAACTATAACTAGTCCAAAATGTCAAAACATTCACCATAGCCATAAGTCACGTTAATGGTCCGCATTCTGCATGAATATTTTTCTAAATTTCACCTCGTTTTCTTTGTAATATGGAATTTTTACCATTTGCATCTTAGAATGGTCTCAATCTTGTTTTACTGAATAATTTGTAAAAATGAGTGACATGATTTCTTACCTAAAAGCATAATGGGAAGAGGGGTTGTGCATCTAGTACTTTAGAGAAAACTTATTGAGAGATATACCATCACTTCGCATTCTGTCAATCTTTTTCCCATTGTCTCGTCCACTCAAATAAAATGATGTACGTATGATTCCTTTCAAAACGAAACATCATGTCACAACCAAAGTTCCTTTATGGTTATGTCAAATCCTGTATGAGTCAATTCTCAACATTTTATCGTCGGAGTCAATATGGATTCAATAATCCAAACACTACAATGATTTACATTTCACTAGATTGACTCATTAGTTTTCTCTAAAATATGTTTTATTCCATATACAGTAGAGACAAAAGATGCAATCAATTACATTCACATCACTGTGAGTTTCCATATGATATCCACTTGCATGGGTCTCTTTGGAATTTAACAAGGTGATTAGCTCTCGGTACATATAGAGCTTTTGTGACTTTTAATCTTTGTTCCTTCTTGGAAACAAAATTTGAGCAGTGCTTCGCTCGATGATCCAATCATCATAGTCACATTATAAAGAATTAGTTCAAAAACTAGTGTATATTCCTTAAATTAGTGGGAGAAAAACCACTATCAGTTAGACATTTGGGTCTTGAGAGTTTTAATAAGTGGTGTGGCCTTATTACGTAACAAAAGTGGGATTCAACTCAGGTACTTTAGAGTGAATATATATTATGTTTCACCCAATATATATCAAGTGCTTTAGAGAATTTATGTCTCGTCTTTTCATTCTACAAGTGCATACATTGGATCTAGTTCAACTGAATACGATAGTCAATTGTCCAGGCAAAGTTCTTGTTGCCATTAAAGTTGATGTGAAAATTGGTTACTACTATGATACACACATTATATTGTATATACCAACACCTATGACCAGGTGTATTTCCAACTCTTTTATTTATGATGGGAGCTAGAATTACATTTTAGCTGATCCCCATGTTCGGTTGATACTTGTGTGTTGGTGTTATTACTACCGAAGATAAAAGTACATCTTTGTCTCATGATACATATGTCCCTCTGCACATATTTCACTATGCCAGCAAGTGGATTACATCCCACAAAACATTCAAATTTGGGGGAAAATATCAAGTATCCAATAATGGTACTCAAGTACTTCTACGCTCCAGATGAATACATTAGAATCGAGTTGGTACAACCAATTGAACAAAAGACACCATTCAACTATAACCAATATCATATTCAAGAGAACAAAATTAATACCAAAATTATTTATGATCAAAGATCAACAGTCATAATCTAAGTTGATCGTTTATATAATATGGATTTATCTTAGGACAAAGAAAAACCAGAACTAGGCATGTTCTAAACAAATTAACAGAACTAGGCATGTTCTACAAATGTATTCAACGTTAAAACCCACAATAGTTACATACCTCAGTCCAAACTTAAGTTCCATCCACACATACAAAACCGGAACCCACTCACACATGCACGCCCGACTACCATAACAAAATAGGATTTTGCTAAACCGGAACGACCGGGTTGGGTTGGACCGGATCGGCGGGACCGGATTGGAAGATCTTTCTTCTAGGGAAGCTAACAGACGTAAGCTTATTCTTCCAGGGATTTCCTTCTCCTCCGAATACAAACAGATGGGATTAGCTTCTCGTATTTCCTTTATTGATTTTGTTCCACCGTCATTAACAGGAGCTTTTGTTTCGCAGATTTGCTTTCTTCCACGAACTAAAAGGATTTTTCTTTCATGGACCCAACAGACGGAACTAATCAAGATCCCCAAATACCTAATTACATATGACCTAAACTTCAATTTGCAAGCTTCTCATGATTAATAAAAAAATCTCCTTCAATTGATGAGAACCCAAAAAAAATAATTCTTTCTTTAGCGGCAGGGAAGAGCTCGTGCTTGATAACGTGTTGCAGTAAAATATTAGGAAAAGAAAAAGAGGCAGAGAAAAGAGAAGGATTCTATTGATGAAGGTTATCTGGTTACATGGATATAATATCCTTTATATACATGGAAGGGAAAACCAAAAGACTCCCGTTTTGGACCGCACATCCATAGGCATAGGCCCTTTAGCAGTTTTATGTTTGTGTAGGTATTTTTGGAAAAGAAACATTTTTTGGAGAAATTGGCTTGGAAAAGTGCTAAAGGCACTCCAACTTTGGATAAGGGCACCCCCAGAAATGCGCACCCGGAGGAGTTGATAAGGGCACCCAAGAGTTCCACTATTCACAGGCCAAATTACTACTTGTAGCCCATAAATTGTTATTCGTACCCAAAATTTGTTACATACACCCCCATTTACTAAAGGCACCCCCGGACTGGATAAATGGCAGTCATGTTCAACCTTTTGAATTTGAATTTTGGCGGGAAAATTGAGTTTTTAAGAAACAGAATTAGGGTTTTTGTCTTGGATGTGTTTTAATGAGACTAAAGCCCTGAAATTGATTGGGATTGTTAATTAAGGATAAACAGGGCATGTATGGGTGTTATATTCGATCAACTTGGCCTGTATTGTTCTGAAATTTGATTTGAAGCAAAACTGTTTTGGCGGTAAAAAGTGTTCTTCACAGGAAAGATTAGGGTTCGATAATTGAAGGTGTTATAATGAGATTAAAAGGATGAAATCAATTGGTTTTATCTAATAAACTAAACTTGGCTGGTAATGGACTGAGATTTAGTTAGAATTGGCTGAAGTCATGAATTTGAAGAAGAAAATTACTCTCGGGTCTGTTCTTCCCTAGAAAGTTTAGTTAGAGAATTGGAGGAATTTGGGTGAGACTCAATCTTGGTTTTGGACTTGTACGGGTCTGCTACAGCTAAACAAGATTGGTAGTTGACTTGGAATCGAAGAAAAGGTTGTCACGTGAAGTTTTGACGAAACAGGGAAAGAAGATATTCTCGGCTATTCTCTGCAGTATTTTTGGTAGATTGGCGTGTGGATAACATATTTTTACTCTAACTAAAATGTGAAATAAAATTACTGAGAATATGTCAACAGCAGCAGGCGCGTGGAAGAGCAGTGAAAGGAAATTATTTCCCGTGAATACCCGAGAAGAATAAGGAGGATATTTTTGCATTGAAAGAGAATTATTTTTGAGTTAATACAGAGATTTGATGCGCTTGTTGAGTATAAATAGGTTTCTTGGGATGAAATGTAGTTGGACGGAGAGACTGGGAAGAAATAGAGAGCTAGGAACTGAGAAATCAGAATCGCAGGAAGCTCCACTGCTGCTGCAAATTCAAGGACACGAAGAACAAACACCTTCTACATACAGTCGTAGAAGCTATTATTATTAATCAACAACAGAAGGCATATATTTGTTCTGTAGCGAAAGATCTTTAACAACAGAAGTAGTTGAGCAGTTTTCGCCTCTGAATACCTTAAGCGACTAAAAATCGTTGTAAGCAAATTTCATTATTTTTAATACAATGATTAATCAAGTTTTCTCCATTTTTCGATTCATGAGTAGCTAAGCATTTTTTTTAGGGTTTTGGAAGAAGCTATTTTTGATGCGTAAATTTTAGTAATTATTTTCTTTGACTTATTTACTCCAAATTGTGCTTTTATTTGTCTAATTTTTTTCTCTTCTTTGAATGCTTCGTAACAATTGTTTTGAGTAGTTTTAATCTACTGATCTTTTATAAGCGAAGGAAAATTAGGCCTTAGAATAGCGATGACAGTCATAAAAAGAGCTTATAATGTTATATCTTCCAAAGCATGAGATTGGGTTCGAAACTGTTTTGAGTAAAATAAGAGTATTTTGTCAAAGAAATTCTTATTGAGTTACAAATATAGGAAGTAGTGGAATCCAAAACCCTAGATTCATCTCTCCTTGATAAACCAAAAATCAAAGTTAATTAGTTTTTATTTTATTAGTCTAGAACCAATTCTTTAAAAAAGTCCGAGAATCGAATACACTTTTACCACTTGTAAAAACTGCATCAAGGTGCTTATGAGATTCATAGCAATGCCAAACGTATTTTAGAAAATAGTTTGAATGCATCTGGTTTAGTTCGTATGGAGTAGGTATGTGAAAGGGTACGCATACGTATGGACCGGTTCGTGACTTCAAATAGCCAAGGTACCCATATCGGGTATACATACCCTAAGGAAATTCACGAACGTAGGCCGTTGAAGTTTGCGTACTGGGTACGCGCACCTACCCATATTACGGAACTCAGATTAAAATGGTATGCATACTGGGTACATGTATTGTCATGTATCAGTAGTTCTTTAAGGTATCTTTAATCGATTTGAAACTTTCCCAATAGCCATAGATGATGAACATCATTGCTTGAGCTATTTGTAAATGATTAACTTGAATAAAAAATAGTTCATAGAAAATAAATTATTCTTTAACTAGCTTTGCCAAGTATATGAACAACTATTGCTTGAATCATATTTCGAGATGTTTAACAAGACAAGATTGACTTGAAGTTTTTTCTTTGCAATATATACTAGAAGTAGTCATACGACATATTCTCATATAGATAGAATGGTAATACTTATGAGTAAATAGAATGGTTCAGTCTTCACATACCTCTTTGTTGATGAAGTTCTCTATATGTCTTCGTTTGATCTTTAGTCTTCAATCTTCAAGGGTTATCCAGTAATGTCGGATACTCAACTACCATATTCCATCCTAGTCTGAAACTTGAATTTAGTAGACTAGAAATCAAGCTATAGCTTTGTGCAACTAACATTGATAACAAGCTTGAGATAGAAAATCTTACGAGTTCGACCGAGAAGTTCTCTTACACTGGGTCCGGGAGCTTTCTGCATTTATGGTTTCCTCGTTAACAAAATCTTGTTGTGTGATTTTACTTTACTTTCCCGTATTATAATTATTGTTTAGTTATAATAAAGTAATTTCACCATACATTAATCAAACACTTGGTTTGATACCATAGTTAGTTGGGTCCGAACTTATACTATATACCAAGTGAGCATCTTGTGGTTGTTATCTTCTTGACAGTCTGTGTCTATATTAGAACACTCAAGATATGTGTCATATAGGTTGATATCAAAAAGATTGTGGGTCCTTGGTACCCTCGTCATTTCAACCGCAATGCTCAAATTCCATGTTAGAACATTTGATCATTCATTTTTTGAAATCGTCTATTCCATAGTTATTTTAAAATTGGAAAACTTTTTTCAAATTTCCATAGTGAACAATCCACTTGGTTTTCATGTTGCTTCGATAGGGATGATTTATTTAGAAATCTCATTTGTTTCCTTTGTACTGATAAGTGCATAAATTATATATTATTAGTGTCAAATTCATTCTTATATTTGCTATATTTTTTGTATATTACTAGTACAACTCTTGTTTTATGTTATTTTTCTTGGTTAGGTTGAATCATCCGAAAAGGAGCTAAAAAGTGTTAGAATGAGCAAGGAAGTGAAGTACTACAAGTGAAGAAGGATTAAACACCAAGTGGAGATTGTTCTAGTCCAGAATTTTAAAATATCCATCTCATAGAGAACGAAAATACGAAGTCAACGGCCGAAACAATGAGGCCATTCCTACTTCGTATAAACAAGTTATGTGCAAAACGGGAAAGTTGGGAATGGAAAAATAAAAAAGTTCCAGGAAAAAAATGTCACCTAGGTGTAGGAAGAGGAAAATTTAGTTTAATTAAAAGATAAAGGGTTCTGCGACCAGGCAAAACAATTGAAGAAATCCAAGCGCAAGAACAACGCCTGGACTATCGCAGACGCGGGCATGCTTTGACACATGTGGTGCTTTCCTTTTGTAATTAGTTTGGGCTGACTTTCTTATGGATCCGTGAACCAACTTTGAATTTGGACATGGGAAGCTATATTTGGACTAGTTTTCGGTGTTTCTTTGGGAATTCTATACCTAATTGGACAAGGATTCAGAGAAGGTGCTAGTATTTGAGGAGATTAAGTATCCTAATTGGATGAAGATCAAGAGGAGGTGGAAATGAAAAATGGTTATCAGGTTTCATATTTGGATATACATTAAGAGGAGGCAATATTTATCACATAATTTTTCCTCTGCAGCTCAAGGAGGCAATATTTCTCTCTACAACACAAGTTTTTGGAATCACAAGAAAGGAGGAGAAGCTAGGAGAAAGAAAATTAGGGTTTACCCCAAAAGGGGAAAACCTTGGAATTTTTGTAATGAATTTTTTCTTATTATTTTGTATATTTTTCATGGGTTTTAAAAAATCCATGTGTAACTAAATTTCTATTGATTAAGGATGAATTCAATGTTCTATGCGTGAAACTTTATTAGTTACACAAATTTACTTGTAGTTTTGATCATTTCATCGTTTGCCTTTATCACATCTAAACTTTATGGGTGATTCTTAGAATGTTTAGAGTGCAAACTATATTAATCTATCAGTTGTTCTAATGCTAGTAGAAGTTAGGATATAAGTAGTGTTCTACTACGTAACTCACCATGCTGGAATAAATTGCGAGACCTTTTAGGGAGATTTTGTGGAGCAATTACGAGTGAAGACAACACCAACAAGTGAACTTTGAGCTAAGAGTTTAACTATTGGGATCAACCTTAATTCACGAAGCCTATTGGATTACGCCTAAAGTGGGCTACTATATGGTGATTCATAGAAATAGAATCTGGTATTAGAGAGCTTCCATATTTAGTGATAAAAGGAGTTTGGGGGATAACACTGAGCTAGATGCTATTCTATGTTTGGTAATGATGAAAAACTCCCTGATCATCTATTTCTGTCTTTTTATTCTTTTTAGTTAATTAATCAACCAATTCCCCTTTATGTTTTCGTTTATTATAGATTCTAGTTTTGTTAACCAAATATCATCTTAATTATCCAGCTCTTTTTGGGAACGATCCTTACTACCACTGTATTACTGGATAGCATTGTGAGAAATATCTTAAATATTTGTTTTGCACTTACGACACATATCAGGTACCACCCCGGATTTAACAAACTTTCTACATAATCTAATTGGCAGACATTTTCCTCATTAGGTACGTGTTAAAGAGGGCACTAATTTGGGTGTGGGGATGGGGTGGGTAGCTTTTGATTTGAATCATATTGCTGAAACATCTAGAGAGAAACTTAAAAACTATAAAATCCAAAGTTAATAAAGTGCAAGTAAAGCAAAATTATTAGTTTAATGAGAAAGGATCCCCACACACTTTTAAATTGAGACGATCTCACATTTTTTCAGATATTTTTTTAAATAAAACTTAAATAATAACGTATTTGAAGCTAATATTTTGATGATATGTCCGTCTTACAAAGCTCTATATACCCACCAAAAATGAGCATATTCCGAAATACCAAACCTCACCGTTACAAATCTTAATTTTAGCAGTTGAAAATTCGTTGATTTTTGACGGTTGATTTTCACAGTAATAGATGATGGAGTTGTAAGTTTCGGAATATGCGCACTTTTGTGGATCTATAGCGCTTTATAGAAGAACATATCTCCAAAGTATTAGTTTAAAATACATTACTGTCTAAGTTTTATTTAGAAAATGTCTCCAAAAATGTGAGATAGTGTAAGTGTGAAGGGATCCTCCTCTAATTTTTATTCTATAAAATTAATAATAAAGAGCTTCTTCCGATGATCCTGAAGATGAGCTTAAATATTGAATGATAAGAACCATGTGGGCATCCCGCATCCTTGAGTGCTACATTTTGTTTCCCTTCAGTCTCATGAGATGAGAGAGATGTGAGATAAAAAATTGTGAGTGGATTCATATGTTTGTGACTTCAGCAACACTAAAACTTAGGTTTTATCACTAGTCTCATTCCGAATACAAGAAACAACGCAATATTGTATGGTTTTTTAAAGTAGACATTTATGCTAGCATTAATCATGCTTAGTGGATTTACATGTTTGTGACTTCAGCTGCATTATAGATAAGGTATATCATATTTAGTGGATTCACATGCTAGTGACTTCAGCTGCATGATAGCTTAGACTGATTACTAGTCTGATTTTATTCTAGTTTTTAAAATAACAGATATATATAAATTTAAACCGAATCATCTCTACGTTTCATGGGAAATAAATTAGGCGATAATTTTCTTTTGTAACGCTCATACACTTTTAAAAAGGTCGGTTACTTACAATTATACCAAGTTACCAACACTAGTCAAGGACACGAAGAAGTGGGCTAGTTGGCTGACGTGAGACTTGTGGTTGCTAATATGATTCGGGCATGCACTAGTTAACCTGGCTAGTTTGGGGCCACTAGTCAAGGACACGAAGAAGTTGGCTGACGTGAGACTTGTGGTTGCTATTATGATTCGGGCATGCACTAGTTAACCTGGCTAGTTTGAGGTTTAGTGTGTTAATTTGGAGCCTATAAATTTCTTCAACCAACCTAGAGAAAGGGATATGGGATGTCTAAAATATGGGAAAATACGAAATTATCCTCTAAAAAACTTTAATCATTCTAAACCAAATACAAAATCATAATCACTCAATAACAAATACAAAAATCTTTAATCAAACTCAAAATTTTTTCTTCAATTTCCATCAAAATCAAAAACTAAAACCTAATCAATCACAAACAACAATTGAATTCTCATTTTTTTTTTTTGGGGTTTTGAAAGAAAGTTCGAAAACAAACAATTCAAGTAATTGAGTTAAATTCCTTTAATCCGTTCCTTTTAAGAGAAACTCAACAATGATTTAATCATGAATGTCTGAAATTTCTTCATCAAATTTTCTAAAAATCAACCCAAGAATCAGATTTTGTTGTACACATATATAAACCGATTATGGGTTGATGTGATGAACATCAACCACAATCGGTTTATGCTAATGCACACATAAACCGATTCTTGGTCCAAGTTTGGATTTGTAGAGAAATCAAAAATCGGTCTTTATGTGCCTCACATATAAACCGATTATGAGAAATACCAAGTTTTGTTATGTTTTTTTTTGCTAGAATCGGATTATGTGAAACATCACATAAACCGATTCTGGTTAACCCATTTTTTTTCCTAGTTAATACTCGATCACGAAATGAGTATGAAATCATACTCGATTTCAGTTTGAGTACAAGTGAAAATAGTTTTATACCCAAATTGAAAATGTGTATGATTTTGCACCCAATTTGAAAACGAGTATAAGGAAACGAGTATGACTTCTCAAACGATCTGAAAATGAGTATGAAATCATACTCATTCTTAACTCGAGTATATAATATACGGAGTAGAATGAATGTTAGTTTTATCTGATGTTTAATAACACATAATTTCCCCATCAAAAAGATTTTTTTTACCCAGAATCGGTTTATGTTCATGTCCATATAAACCGATTCCGGATAATCAGGTGATTTTCATGTCCATATAAACCGATCCGGGTAAGCAAATTTCAAAAATTTCTGTATGATTTTGAAGTTACAATCGGTTGATACCAATGTCAAAACATAAACCGATTCTTGGTTGGTGTTCTTAAAAAAAATTCAAAATTTTAAATTTTTTCATGTTTTGATGATTCATTAACACAAGTTAATTTCACACATAACATGATATTTTTACTACTAATCAACTAAATTAATGTTAATTAATCAGGGACAAATTAACCATTAACTAAAATAGTTGGATAAGGGGTTTATAGAGATTACTTCTTAATGACCCTTTTTGTTTTTTAGTACCAGGCCCCAAATAATCACACGAGGCCCCGAATTAGCCAGGCTAGTTAATTACTTGGAAAATATATATGCTTAATAGGATTAACATAAAGAGGAAGACCCCCTCACACTCTTATTTTCACATTATCTCACACTTTGAACGTTTTTTAGGTGAATAAATCAAACAATGACGACGTTTTTGAAGCTAATATTTTGAGAATATGTTAGTTGTACTAAACTCTACAGATCCACACAAAAATATGAGCACATTCCAAAATACCAAACCTCATCATCTATAAATCTTAATTTACACCGCTGAAAATTCGTTGATTTTCGACCACTGATTTTGAAAATAGATAGATGGTGGAGTTATACGTTTCGGAATGTGCACATTTCTTGTTAACATATAAAGTTTTGTAAGACGAACATATCCTCAAAATATTCGTTTCGAATACGCTAAAGTTTGGTTTTATTCACACAAAACACATCCAAAATGTAAGATAGTGTGAAAATAAAAGTGTAAGGGGATCCTCTCTCTATAAAAATGATGTCGTATATGGAAATATGCATTTGATCCTCCCGAGAACACCAAAAAATTAAAAGTGAATGAACAATATTATTAAAGCAATCCTTATATTCCAATTTAGCAAGATCCATGAAATTTGTGAAAGACTGGGAAATATCGAGAGAAATGATAATGATACTGAATATAATAGCAAAACCATTACAGATACTGCTAAGGATGTTATTTATAAGAGAGGAGGAAAATGACAAATGTCCTGAGATAAAAAGTTGAGGTAATCAATTAATCGAAAACCACATTAACCATTAACATCCATGATAAAACCTATTTCTTACCTTAGGTCGATTAAGCAGAGAAAAGGGGAAAAAAGAGAAACATAAGGAGAAAATTATTGTGCGGTTAGGCAAAGGAAGAGAATATGATTAGGTCTTGTCAAAAATCAAGGATTTTCTGGGATAAATTGGACGTTTTGCAATAATGAGGTGATGTTGGCGAATCTCTCTCAGGATTTAATTTTGAAAAATGTTTTAAAGGAACTTCCTTATCGAGATCCGTCGAAAATATTTTCAAATATTCTCATGATGAGATTAAGTTAAGTTCTGTATTCATGATCAATGGCTCATATTCTGAAAACTTTTCTGTAGGAGATAAGAGGTATATTGATCTTGTGAATATAAAAACATCATAGCTAAAAAAAATAAGTAAGCAATTTTCTCTTGCGTCAATGCTAGAACTCAATCTTGCATTAGAAGGAGAAGGTAAATTTCTAAATTACTTTAACTCAAAGAAAGTGGAATATGATCAACTTATTATTTCTTTAAAAGCAGAGGTTCATTCTCTCAAGAATGATTATTCATTGAAGATACAATTTCTTGGAGAAAAACTAAGAAACAGTATTCATTAAGAAATAAAGTTTTGAATTCCTAAAGGACTCAGTAACTAATAAATACAATACCTTAAAAATCTCATCTGAATTTGAGATTAAGACTGTTTCTGACCATGCCAAAGGTTTAGAGGAAGAAAATCTTAAGCTTGTGTCTGATAATCGTTGTTTATCCTCCATTAAGGATAAGATTTAAGTGAAAGAGTCAGAATCTAATAATACATTTTTTTCTTCGAAAAGGTATTAGAGCATTGCTCGGTCAAACTCACAAGTGTTGCTATCTCAAGCTTGGTGTCAAATTTAGTTGTCAAAACTATATCTTGATTTCTAGTCTATAATTAGTTCAGTCTTGGACTAGGATAAAAATGTAGTTGAGAAACAATGGATCACGGCAGTCATCATTGCGTTCTACCGTTTGAAGGCGAAGATCAACCTAAGCTTTGGGAAAACTTCATCAACAAAAGGTAAATGAAGACTGAACCACCTATTTCTCAAGTTATATTCACTTTTCTATCACTGAGACGATGTCACATAACTAATTAGACTATCATGCATATACAAGAATTTCGAGTCAAGTTTATATTGGTAATTAGTTTTCGAATATAATGACTAAGCTTAATGAACATTTGTTCATACTTGATGAATTTCGGTTAAGGACAATTTATTGTTCGGAATCAAAATCATGATTCAAGTTTTATCATTCGAAAATATCTTAGAACAATGATATGTGTCATTGATGTTATTCGGGAATGTTTCGAATCGATTTAGAGAGAAATATAAAACTACTATAGATTCATATACAAGAAAATGTTATCAGTCTTACAAACTGGGAAAACTGTTATAAGTCTGAAGTCGTATTACATGTACTTGTACAGTAGCGGAGTAGCTATGTGTCGACTTGCTTATTTTTTGTACGCATACCAGTACACGTACCAAAATAATTCTGTGTTCGGAACTCGGTTGTGTATCCATACTGATACGCATACCAAAATAGTTATGTGGACTCCGGAACCGGTCATGGTCTTAAGGTACATATACCGATAAGCATACCTGAATAGTTCTGTGAACTCCGAAACTTTGTTTGACTTAATAGTTTACATACCGGTACACATACTCTGACTGACCTGAGTCACGAACGGCTATGGTATTTGTACTTTGTGTAATTAGTAACCATGTCGATTACTTTCAAGTGCGATAAAATTATTTCTACGAGATAATTAGCATTTGATCAATTATCTAAAAAAACTAGACTTATTTGATCACATGATTGTGACTCAAGGTTAACGTCTTAAGTGTTTATGAAAATAAGTATTAAGATTTTAAGTTCAAATCGGCTAGTTTCGGCTAACCACCTTGAACATAGTCTTTATACACGGTTCGCTTACGGTTTCACCTAACCAGAGTGTGTATCTTGTTTATGTAAATCTATTCATCTAACGGTGGATATTGATTGATTGGTTCCAAAGCTATCTTAGCTTAAACCTAAAGCAACCTATGCTTTGAATGTCTATAAAAGGGGAACTTCAAGTAACTTGGATCTTTGAATCCCGACACTACTTTGGTGTGTCCTAGTTATAACTAGATTCGTCATCTTCCTAACCCTTTTAGGGTTTAGCGACTACAAAGACTTCATAGGGATTCGTGAAGCCATGTCCAATTATCTTTTCTTGATAACTCAAGTATCCTGATCTTGATCGATTGTTGAGATGCTCACTTGATCAAGATAGATAAAAATCATCAAAGTTTTATTCATCTCAAACTTTGTTGATTCCACAAGTTTTATACTTGTGAGGTGAACAATAATCTAGGCTACACTTCGGGTTGCATAAGTCCAGATTTTGAGGTTAGCTAGACTTTGTCAATTGCTATCGATTTCCAAACCACCTTGATCAAAATCTTTTTGATCGTAAAGGAAATCATATATAGGCTTAATCTTTGGGAGGCAAATTGGTTTAAAGTCTTCAATTGAGTTAAATCAACTCTTAGTTGGTGTAACGTCATCTAAGGGAATCAATTGCGCGGAGTCCTGCTGGGATTCAAGAGGCGTAAGAAGCGCGACTATACCTTAATCAGTGGGAGACTCGATCAGGGTTAAACTACATTCCAGTCTGAAGTTAATTGGTAGTAGGCTAGTGTTTATAGCGGCTTAATACAGTTTGGTGTTCAATCTGGAGTAGGTCCCCGGGTTTTTCTGCATTTGCGGTTTCCTCGTTAAATAAACTTCTGGCGTTTGCGTTATTTTTTTTCCGCATTATATTGATTATCTTTATAATTAAAATATCAAATGTTTTGCGTTAATCAATAATAGTAGATACATCCGACCTAGTTTGTTGGATATGACTTGATTGATTCTTGGACATTGGTCTTTGGTATCGTCCAAGTAATCTCTTTGTAATTAGGTTCACGGATTTGATTCTGTAAGCGTTCTAATTGCAAGAGAGAGATATATAACTCTAGATATTATTCCTTGATTGAGTTGAACTCTCAGAGTTGTATTGAGTCTGTCCATACAGATTGCTTAAGAAAAAGTTGGTGGTGTATTTTGGTACCCCCGCATTTTCAATTGGTATCAGAGCAGGCAAACACATTAAAACCTAATAAATCTATGTTTGAAGCACTTTGACTCTATGGTTATGAGTACAATCTCGATAAATGTATCATCAGTTCGGAATCATTCAGATATGGTTCAAGGGTTTGGCTCACGGGAAAAAACTGTCACATCTGTTACATCATCTAAAACAATGTATAACTAAGAGACACGCCAATAAGAACAGTTGGATGAACTTTCTAACGAAAGTGATTCTGATATTGATAAAGATGCTGATAAGGCAGTCTCACATTACATCAAGTTGTTTGACCATCTCTTAAAAGGAAAAAGACGAACATCATGTTTGACTAGTTTTCTGACTCCTCTCTGTCAAAAAAACAAGAAATTGAGAAAGATCTTTAAAGGGTATGATTGTGATTTTTACTTAATGAAATCCCTTCTTAAATATCGCGAAGAAGATGTACGTTTAAAGAACTCTGGATGTGAAAGACTTCGTAAAAATCTCATTATGTTGGAAGAAAAACTTGCAAGGAAGGAAACAAGGTTTAACTCTCAACAAATTAGTTTTAAAGACAGAAAAATTGTTTTTCTCACTCGAGAAGGAAAGCTAGAGGCTGATTTAACTGCTGCTCGGAACAATATCAAGTATTTTGAAGAAACTTGAAAAAGTTCAATGCTAGTCCAAACAAATAATCCACTGTGCTAAGAGCAAGTAAAAATCATCGTGACACACGAGGATTGGGCTATAAGAGAATAAATGCTCCAAATATTAGCAAATAGATAAAATATGTCAAAGCTAGTACTTCCTCTCAACCAAAGGTTTCCACTAATGGCAAAAGTGAAATACCAATATCAGCAGTTGAAGTTCGAAAGAGAAAATTATGTCAATCTCCAAGAACAGCACACGGAGGTCCAGGTAATAACACTTCTCATAAGTGTTATTATTGCGGTAAAAACGGTCACCTGTAAAAGGATTGTCGTTTTTGCATAAGGGATGAAAAACTTCATGATGTTCTTATTTGGGCATCACAAGAAGTGATGAAACCAAAATCATATGTTAAGACTAATAATCTTGACATTATGGGTTGTCAACGTCTAACCTTTAGGCAAAGGAATCAGTGCTGTGATAAACCAAGATTTTCCTATAAAAGTCTTACAAGGCCTCTTCACAATTGTAATAATTTTCAAAAAGATAACTTTTTAAAGACAAAGACATAATCCAATGCTCCCAAGTGGATAAAGACTAACTTATACAAGAATAGTCATTCCAATCTCTTTTCAAGAAATCTTGAAGACGATAATGGGAAGAATAGGATACCAAAGAAATCTATCTCAGACACACATAACCACATAGTTTTGAACCTTCAGACAAGGGTTGATCATACAATTTCTGAGGTCAGAAAACAGGTTAGCAAATTCAAGGACTTTAGGAAGGAAGGGAGAAGACCAAATACAGGTAAGAATTCTACATCCTCTTCCCTTAGTAATGTAAATTGTACTAAAGGCATAACAAGTACAAACCATGAAAGCTTACCGAAGAATCTTGTTGTTCATGATGGGCATTTGATGGATGCCTACCACAACATAACTTAATTATCATAAAACGTGCCTCCTCCTGGATCATGAAAAGGAGGAAACACAATATGTTCAAGAATGACATCAAGCATCTTTTTGACACATGATGTCGTGTACTATATTTACAGTTTTGGATTTCACTAAATTCATCTTTGGTTATGTCATCTCAACTATCTCTTGTGCTCTATATTTTTGTCTATTGAGCTAAGAACAAGGTTGATTATAATTTTCTGATTAAATAAGTCCAGTCACAATTCATGTGCTCACGGACCCATATGCGTTAAGTTCCAAAACCGGCCAGAACCTATGAGTCAAAACCTCTTCAGAAGATTCTAGAAAGAATCTCTCTTCCCTCAGTTTTTTTTTACCTAAAAACTGTGACATATGTATACATATACATATATATATGTACGCCTACTTTGTATTGTATATAAGTGCTAAAATAACTCACGAACATTCACGAACCATGGTTGCTCCTAAGTTTTCAAACAACACAAAGGAAGATAACAAGAAGATGGAGGATGAAGGTTCCACAGGTATTGTTGAATTTTACGATAATCATGTCACCATATCCTGTTACTTTGCTCAAGAACATACAGGGTCAAGACCGGTTCAGATGTCCCAAGATTTGGTTGGTAATTATGAGTGACATCAAGGTGGTGTTCGAACAATTGTCTGCTGCCAAAAGGGATCTCAACTTCTCAATTCGAAACTGTGAAAAGCCTCTGATGACCTTGGTTCTCTCAAAACGCAAGTCGCAGACTACATTCTTAGTTCTTTTTACTTTTCTAGGAAACTTCTTGTGAAAATTTATTCTTACTTTTGAGAAGGATAATTAAGGTTTGGTATAGCAAAAATTATGATTACACAAGCTATTTCCAATGATTTTCATCTTCCATGTTTTTATATTTATTTATTTAAATTCTAGAGTTGTTGGAAGATAAACTTGCAACATGTAATTATTATTGGTTTAATTATTGCAAAAGTAATATGAAATATATGTTCCTTTACGTTTTTCGTGAATCGAGTTAATATTTCATATATGCTCAGAAGTTAAATATATTATGTTTTTTATAAACTGAAAATACAATAAACTCTTTGAGATTTTTCTCGCAGTATTGATCTACTCGTGATCACACTTCCGTGTTTTACTGCTTGACGCACTCCGTAAGTTTTTCTTATGTTGAGTCATACCGATTAAAATCATCTTTTTGTCCGTAACTGGCGTTGAGATTATTTTAGGTCTATTTTCCGGATACAAATCCGTGTGATTTTTTAATGTCCGACAAAATCCTTCTTTTTCATAAAGCAAGGTCACTCATGTTGTTCTCTTAGGAATGACATCAAATGGGGGAGAGTTCTTAAATGAACTTGTGCTTAATTGCTATATCTTAGTGGGGAGTGTGGCTGTGGATTTTAAAGGGGATGCTTGTATCTTAAATCTCCTAGATGAGCGCTAAGTATTTTATTACTATATGATATCATCTAAAAAAGTTGATATGAGGAGTTGCATTTTAACTATGTTATAATGTAGTATCTCTAACTTCCTTAGAACTTGACATATCTTTTGGTTGTATTCATTACGATCCCACGATTTTCGTACCTTTGCCAATTTTATTGACAAAAAGGGGGAGAATTATTTAGTAGTTTCGTATTACATACATATGGTTTATGGATCATTATGTAAGGGGGTGTGAATCAATAATCTATAGGTTTTGTTAGAGCACTACTCGGTCGAACTCGCAAGCATTGCTATCTCAAGCTTGTTTGTCAAGTTTAGTTGATCAAAATTATATCTTGATTTCTAGTCTACTTATAGCTATGTCTCGGATTAGGATATAAGTGTGTACTTGAGCATTAGAATGCACGACATTCACCTATTGAAGAAGAAGATCTACTGAAGACCTTGGAGGAACTTCGATGACAAAAGGTATATGTGGAAAATAAAACTTATCTATCACTCAGAAGTCTATTCAATTCTATCTACTAATGGGACTAAGTCGTATAGCTATATAAACTTTGTGTTATACACGTTTGAAATTTCGAGTCGAGTTTATCTCGCTTATATAATTCTCGAAATATAAGTTTAAAGCTTAGAATGCTTCATCATCTACTTGAAAACTTTAGTTATAAACAATTCATTTGTTTGAAACTAAATATTAAGCCAAGATGATCATGTGAAAATTACCTTGAACATCTTGCATGATCTGTGTGAGACAATCATTTGATGTTCACTTGGGATGTTTCGTATTGATCAAATAATCATTTGAAAATTACTTGAAGCTAGTGGTATGTGTAAGATTACCATTGTTGTCTTCTAAGGATGTTTCAAATCGATTAACGAGAGTTTTGGAACTACTACCAATGTCTGGATACATCACAGTATGCGTACCCAGTGTGCGAAATGTGAAGTACTAGTTCGGGTTCGGAACTCTTGTTTGCGAACGAATTTATCTGTGATGGGTACAGAACTGTGGTTTGCGAGCAGTGTTTGCGAACAAAAAAACTATGAAAGGTCCGGAACGGTAGTTCGTGAACTCAGTGGTTAGGTTATAAAATCGGTAAGTATGACAACTTGTTCACATACTCTGTATGCTAACTATTGTCTATACTCATGAACTCAGGTTCTCTTGCGAAATCTGTTTGCGAACTGAAGTCCCTGGAATCTTAATGCTTTAAGGTATGCGAATTCGGTTTGCAAACCGTGGCATTATGTTCATGAATTGGTTCTTGTATACGTACCTTATACTGTTACAAACCAAGTCGAATATGTTTCAAATGCTTCATATATATATTTCTATGAGATAGTGAACATTTGAACAACTCTCTTGAAACACATTTTGAATATATTTGATTATCTATCATGATTTATTGATTATCAGATTGAGTCTAGAAGTGTTAGATGAATATAGCTAAGATAAAATTGTTCATATGGCTAACTTCGGTTAACTGTTATTGAGCCAACTTGTTATACACGTTTAGGTACGGTTCATCCATATCTGAATATAAGTATATTTCATTTGTCCGTATCAAGCTAAACCATCTAACGGGGGAGATTGATTGCTTATTTTTTAATCAAACTTAGCTTGAAATCAGGAGTTCATCTAACAGTGAATACTAATTGCTTTGTTAATAAGCTATCTTAGCTTTGATTGTAAGCAACCCTAATTTGAAAGACTATATAAGGAGAAGCTCTAGCATCTGGGAAACCTAATCCCGACACTTTCGTGTGTCCTAGATGCAAACTAGAGTCGATTCTCTCTTAACCTAGGTTTCTAGCTCTTCTGAAAACCATTACTAAGTTTAACGACTTAAAGACTTTGCTTGGGATTCATGAAGCCAGGTTCAACTATTTTCTTTGTAGTTGCGTATCCAGATCTTACTTTTTCTATCGTATTGAGTTTAATCCTATGTAATATTTTCTCGAGATTTATCTTCGATAGGTAAGATATAAAAAATAATCACAACTGTTTCTTCGTCACAGACTCTTGTGATTCCGCAATAACTTCTTCTGTTAATCAGTTAGGTTATTGTGAGGTGACTAATATTCTAGGCTGTTCTTTGGGAGACATAAGACCAGATTATTAGTTGTGTTACCTGTTCACCTTGATCTTTATCTTAAGACGAAAATAACAATAACAAATAGAATAGACTTATCTGTGGGAGACATAGTTGTTAATAAGTCTTCGAATTTGAATTGTAGTAAATTCTAGGCTGTAAAGGACGTCAGCTAGGGGAATCAAGTATGCAAAGTCTTGAGAGATTCAAGGGGCGTAAGGAATGCGACTGTACCTTAATCGGTGTGATTCCAGTATGAAGTTAACTTGTAGTAGGCTAAAGTCTGTAGCGGCTTAATACAGTGTGGTGTTCAAGTCTGGACTAGGTCCCAGGGTTTTTCTGCATTTGCAATTTCCTCGTTAACAAAATTTCTTGTATATGTGTTTGTTAGAGCACTGCTCGATCGAACTCGCAAGTGTTGTTATCTCAAGCTTGTTTGGTAAGTTTTGTTGATCCAAACTATATACTTGATTTCTAGTCTACTTATAGCTATGTCTTAGATAAGTATAGAATGTGTAGTTGAGCTTTAGACTCCACGACGTTCACCAATTGAAGACGAAGATCTACTGAGGAGCTTGGAGGAACTTCATCAACAAAAGGTATGTGGAGACTAAAACTTATCTATCACTCAGAAGTCTATTCTATTCTATCTTCTAATGAGACTAAGTCGTATAGCTATATATATGTTTACGTTTTACACATTTGATATTTTTAGCCGAGTTTATCTCGCTTATCTATTTCTCGAAATACGTGTTGGAAGCTTTTTGCTTTAGCTATGTTCATCGTATTTTTGACGAGTTTAGTTGGAGACAATTTATTTGTTGGAAAATAAATGTTAAGTCAAAAGATGATCATGTGAAAATTACCTTGAACATCTTATATGATTTGTGTGAGACAGTCATTTGATGTTAGCTCGGGAAGTTTCGTATTGATCATTCGATCACTTGAAAATTACTTGAAGCTAATGGTATGTGTGAGATTAACATTGTTGTCTTCTAAGGCTGTTTCAATGATCGAAACGAGAGTTTAGAACGATCACCAATGTATGGATACAACAAGGTATGCATACCCAGTATGCGGACTATATTATGATGATTCAGGTCAGGAAATCTTGTTTGCATACCTAGATAGCGAATGGATTTACCTGATAAGGTTCGGAACTCTTGTTTGCGTACCTAGTATGCGAACGGTTTTACCTGAATTGGGTCCGGAACAGTTGTTTGCGAACGAATTGACTAGGCCAAGGTCCATAGCTCCTGTTCGCGTACCCAGTTTGCGAACACAGTGGTTAAGTTCTAAAATCAGTAATGTATGATTCTCATACTCAGGAAATAAAACATTTATGATTTAAGGAATGCAAATTAACTTTGCAAACCGTGGCTTAATGATCATGAATTGATTCTTGTATAAGTATTTTGTATGATTACGAATAAAACCGATTTCGTTTCAATTTGTTCATGTATATTTATATGAAATAATGATGTTAATGGTGGTTTTTAGTTCATGGCTAAAATTGTAAAACCATGTATTTAATGCGCCATCATTCTGCAAAGAAGATTGAGCCATTTAAAAGTTGTTTTGGGGTAAAAATTGATTCTGCTGGTTTTGGTAAATTTTGGTGTGTTTATGAGAAATGAATTCAAACCCTAAACAAATACACTGCACGGGAGTACTTTAGATTCGAGAGATCAATATGTAAAATTCTGGCCTAAACCAATAAATGACCGTTCCAGTCTTGCTTCGGTCATAAAATGAAGGAGAAGGGTTGATCTTAGGGAGGGAAGCGAATAAGGTGTTGAGATCAGAATGGTTAACTCTGAAGGTGTGGTTGTTTTATGACTTGTATCATAATGTGGAACTCGCCTACGGGATGCAAGCTATGAGTTCTTGGTGTTTTTTCTGGATAGTGTGTTGATAACCAAAACTACTGTTTTTGGTTGAAATAGGTTGAAAACCTATTTATATCAGTCATAGTTGCACGCACCCTGATCTCATAGGAATTGGGAATAGTTGAGTGATGGAGGAGCTGGATCGTGCATGACAGTGAAAACCACGTCTCCACTATGAGGGGAAGACTGGGTGGTTTCGTCCCACTACTTCTCTATCATCACTAACTGTCCGCTTTTCCTGACACTTTCTCATAATGGGCGTGTTGCACGCCGCACGCTGTAAACCGCCAGACCAATACCCTGATGAACATCCCCCAGTTTGTGACATGTTTGATGTATCGGTTATTTTATAGAAAATATGTAGCAAGTTGCTTAGTGGGTCTTGCCTAATTACTCTGACCAATCACGCGATAGCTAAGTGGCGGGTAGTCATGTGTGACGAGCCAAGTCACGAGACCTGCCGCAAAGAATAGCGTGTGACGCCATTAGGTTAAATAACTAAGTTATTTGTGAAGCCGATACTCATAAAATATCGTATGTGTTCGATGCATGTAAAGCATCGCTTTTAAGCAAGCAGCTCAAAATAATCGATGCATGTGACGCATAGTTGTATTGAGACTGTCTTGGTTGGTCGCGGAACCTAGTGTCTTAAAATGTGCGTGACCCGCCATTTTTAAGAAGCTGCTGGGAGCTATTTATGCATCCCAAAGGTAGGCCGGTCGGTCCCTATAGGAGAGTGATGGATGGTGGCCATTTTGACATCCTATTTGTAAGACCAGGTTAAATATAGAACGTTGAAATTGGCTAGCTAAATCGGATGGCTGAGATGATTTGTGGCAGTTATTGGTTTCCGCTAATATATTTAAGACTCATACAAGAAGCGCGGACAGCCATCTTTGGGCGATCGTTTAGGAGCAATATAGGCAGGACGTGGCGTTGTCGATTTTTCCATGGCCACATCTTGTTGAACGCCTAAAATGGGAGTTGGGCCGGCCGATTCGACTGGCGAAGTTGGGCGGCCGAGATGATTTGTGGCAGTTAATGGCTGCCGTTGATTTAACTTAGGTTTTAAAAGCCGTTTGGCCAACCTATTTTGGGACCAACGTTTTTCGGTGTTAGCCGCGCGCTGGGAGTCGTTCGGCCGGCCAGCACAATAGTCGGGCTGCTGGTGAGTGTATCCGCACCTTGCCCATAGATTGAGATTGAATCTAGGCCAGTCAATTCGGCTGGCGAAGTTGGACGTCCGAGATCGTTTTGCGGCAGTAATGTAATGCCGCTAACATAAATTAGGGTTTTGTGACCCGTGTAGCTAGCCTACTTTGAGCAATCGGTTTGGTGTGCTCCTGACATGTCGTGGGAAGTTCGACTGGCCAGGGATGGAGATGGGTTACTGGAGAGCATGCCGGCACCTCGTTGGATATTAAATTAGTGATTTTTTGTATCAGTATGAAAAACTCACCAAAAATTGATTGATTTTGCGGCAACCTGCAATATTCAGCTCTTTAACCAAATTTTATCAATTTGCAAAAATTAGGTTTTTTGCGCCCTGCGCGATATTTCGAACCCTATTGGTCGAAACTAATCTAAGATACACTAGGAAATTGATCCAATATGGAACTAGTAGGAGCAATATCCTAACAAAACCAGAAAACAAGAAATAAAGAGGAACTACGGCGAGTAAAAGCAGCAGCAAAGGGAGGAGTGACCACACCACTTGGCCGGCCGATCTGCTCCAACAGGCGCGCCCATGGCCGATCGGCCACACTCCATGTTTCCGCTTGCCGTGTCTCTTTCCCATCGACCAATCAGATAGCTTTAAATGCGCCACATGAACTTTTAAATAAAGTTGGAAGTTGGTTGGTCGACACACCTAATTCCATAAGGAATTTAATATAGGCTTCCCATGTCAGTTTTAAAACGATCACGGCCGCACGTTTTGGCCAGTCGATTTATCAAAACTAATCGCCTCCTAATATGGTCGGACAAGCGCCATCGTGTACACCGGCGGGACTACTAACGCCTAGGCCGATCGGCATCTCTCCGACTCGCAAGCGGAGCCACTAAACGTTTACCAAAACAGTTGGCCACACGAGTTAAAAAACCCTAATTTCGATTAAGCGGCATTACATTACTGCCGCAAAACCATCTTGGCCACCCAACTTCGCCAGCCGAATTGACCGGCCTAGATTCAATCTCAATCAATGGGCAAGGTGCGGATATGTTCACCCGCGGCCCGGCTATTGTGCTGGTCAGTCGAACAACTCCCAGTGCGCAGCTAACACCAAAAACCGTTAGCCCAAAATAGGTTGGCCACGCGGCTTGTTTTTTAAAACCTAAATAAATCAACGGCAGCCATTAACTGCCGCAAATCATCTCGACCGCCCAACTTTGCCAGACGAATCGGCCGGCCAAACTCTTATTCTAAGCGTTCAACAAAATGTCGCCGTGACCATTGGCCGCTCCTCTTCCATAAGGAACAATCGGTCGCGTCGCGACCTACCCATGTAGCTCCTAAACGGTTGCCCGAAGATGGCTGGACGCTCTTCTTATAAAAGTCTTAAATAAATTAGCGGCAACCAATAACTTCCGCAAATCATCTCAGCAATCCAATTTGGCTAGCCAATTTAACCGGTCTATATTTAAATTGGACCCACCAATAGGATGTCAAAATGGCTACCATCCATCACTCTCCTATAGGGATTGACCGGTCTACCTTTGGCATGCATAAATAGCTCCCAGCAGTCCCCTGAAAGTGGCCGATCACGCTCCTTTTAAGACGCTAGGTTTTGCGACCAACCCAGACAGGCTCTATACAATGATGCTTCACATGCATCGATTATTTTGAGCTGCTTGCTTAAAAGTGATGCTTTACATGCATCGAGTACATACGATATTTTATGAGTATCGGTTTCCCAAATAACTTAGTTATTTAACATAATAGCGCCACATGCTATTCTTTGCGGCAAGTCTCATGACTTGGCTCGCCACATATGACCACCCGCCACCTAGCTTGCGCATTATTGGTCATAATAACTAGGTCTTACAAATAAGACCCACTCAGCAGCTTGCTGCATATTTTCCACGAAAATACTCGAGACATCAAACATGTCACAAATTAGGGGATGTTCATCAGGGTATTGGTCTGGCGGTTTACAGCGTGCGGCGTGCAATATGCCCATTATGAGAAAGTGCCAGGAAAGCGGGCAGTTAGTGGCAGCTGAGAAGTAGTGGATGCAAACCGACCTGTCTCCCCTCATAGTAGGGACGTGGTTTTCAACAACCCCACTTCTCCATCATTCCACTATTTCCACTTCCTATAAGATCAGGGTGCGTTCAACTATGACTTGTATAAATAGGTTTCAACCTATTTCAACCAATGGTAGAGTCTTGGTTATAAATACAGTATCCAGAAAAACACCAAAGAACTGATAGCTTACATTCCGCAAGCCAGTTCCATATTCTGATACAAGTCATAAAACGACCACTCCTTCAGAGTTAACAATTCTGATCTCAACACCTTCTTCGTTTCCCTCCCTAAGATCAACCCTTCTCCTTCATTTTGTGACCGAAGCAAGACTGGAACAGCCATTTCTTGGTTTAGGCCAGGATTGTACAAATTGATCTCTCGAATCTAAAGTACTCCCATGCAGTGCATTTCTTTAGGGTTTGAATTCGTTTCTCATCAACACACCCAAATTTACCATTTCCAGCAGAATCAGTTTTTACCCCAAAACAAATGAACAATTGAATAACTTTATTTAAAACCCAATTAGATTCATTTGATTATCTATCATGATTGATTGATCGTCATATTTGATCTAGAAGTGTTAGATGAATACAATTAAGTCAAAAGTGTTCATATGGCTAACTTCGGTTAACTGTTATTGATCCAACCCAATATACATGTTTTGGTACGGTTACCCATATATAAATATAAGTATATTTCATTTGTGTGTAAAAACCTAAGACTATCTAATGGTGGAGATTGATTGCTTAAAATCTAAGCAGACTTAGCTTGAATCTTAAATCAGGAGTTCATCTAATGGTGAACATTGAATGCTTTGTTACTAAGCTATCTTATCTTTGATTGTAAGCAACCCTGATTTGAAAGGCTATATAAGGGAGAACTCTAGCAACTGGAAAACCTAATCGCAGCACTTCTATGTGTCCTAGTTGCAAACTAGAGTCGATTTTCCTTTAACCTAGTGTTGATGGTGATTTTTAGTTTAGGACGAAAACTGTAAAAATCTGTCTAGCTGACCCGGTGTCAGAAATAGTAGACCTTGATAGGTCCATATTCCGTAAGGATTCTGAAAAATATATTAAAATCTGATGAGTGCCTATGCCACTCTTCATATTGTATTGAAACTCAAGATCCTATGTGAATTGTTCACTAGTATAGAGCCTAATGAGTATTTAATCTCTCTCCTGCATTATTCATTAATGTATGGCTTGTTGAGTACTTTTCCTATGCTATGTTCCCCAGTTGAACTCTTAATATTGACATGACATGGCGATTAATGTTCGCTCGCAGCCGAGTAGCATGAATCTCCCTAAGTGCCAGGATTGAGATCTGCATGAAAGTACTTATCATAGGCACGCTGCTTGCTCTCCGAGAATAAAATTGGTAATTTTGTGTCAGCGCACATAATTCATCAAATTTTATTAATTTTGTGATAGTTCGCAAAATTCAAATTTTTAACCTAATTAGAAAAAATTAGGTTTTTGCGGCCTGCGCAATATCTCGAACCCTATTGGTCGACACCAAACCTAGGCAAGCTAGGAAATTATCCACCATGAACTAGTAGGAGCAAAATCCTACCAATAGCCGAAAACTAACAATAAATAAAGAGGAATTGCGGCACATAAAGGCAGCAGCAAGAGGGACGCGGCCACCCAAGCTTGCGCCGCCGTACCATCGGCCGGCCATGCCCATATTATTGCCTACCGGCCCCTCTTTTCCATCGACCAATCAAATCGCTCTAAATGCGCATCCTACACTTTTAATTAAAGTTGGAAGTTGGTTGGTCGACACAACTAATCCCTTAAGGAATCGAATATAGGCTACCAATGCCAGTCTTAAAACGATCACATTCGCATGATTTTTCCATCTTATTAATTACACTTAGCTACCTCCAGGCGTGGCCAAACGAGCTTCACAACGTCTATCAATGGGCCCACTTCCTTCCCAGCCAATCCGAACTCATTTAGCCTGCAGGTGGCATCCCTGATCGCTCGCCAGAAGAAGTCTAATCGCGCCATTGAGAAAAAGGTTTAGCGAGCTAAGACCGGTCGTGACAGTCTCAAATTCATCACGGCCGTCCAACTTAGCCAGCCTAGTTGGATGGCTTAGATTTTTTTTCGGCCGACCAATGAAGTGCCAGCATGCTCGCCGGCGGCCTGCAAGCAGCCATGGCCAATCGACTTGCTCAAGCCTGCAACTAGCACCTCAAATCGATTATCCCAAAGTAGGTTGGCCACACGTCTTTAAAAAAACCTAAATTGAATCAACGGCAGTACGCAAATGCCACAAATCATCTCGGTCGTCCAACTTCGCTAGCCGAATTGACCGTCCTAGATCTAATTTTAGACGACCAATAAGATGTCGTCGTAATCACCGGCCATCGCTCTTCGATGAGGAACGATCGGCCAAGCCGTGACTTGCCTATATGGATCCCAAACGGTTGCACAAAGGTGGCTAGTTGCGCTGCCTATAGGAATTTTAATAGATTTAACGGCAGCCATTAACTGCCGCAAATCACCTCAGCCACTCAACTTTGCTAGCCAATTTAACCGGCCTAGATCTAATCTTGGCCAACCAATAGGATGTCAAAATGGCTACCAGCCATCATTCTCCTATAGGGACCGACCCCCACATATTTTATGTACATGGATAGCTCCTGGCAGCTGATCCAAGATGGCCGTCCACAAGTCTCATGGATTGACTTGTAACAAATGACCGCCCGTTGCCTAGCTTGCGCATGATTGGTCAGAATAATTAGGTCTCGCAGGCAAGACCCACTCAGCAGCGTGCTGCATATTTTTCTTCAAAATACTCGAGACATCAAAAATGTCACAAACTGGGGGATGTTCATCAAGGTATTGGTCTGGCGGTTTACAGCGTGCGGCATGCAACACGCCCATTATGAGAAAGTGTCAGGAAAGGCAAACAGTTAGTGGCAGCAGTGAAGTAGTGGGTGTGACAAACCGTTCTTCCCCTCATAATAGGGACGTGGTTTTCAACATTTTACATGATCCCCACTTCTCCATCACTCAACTACTTCCACTTCCTATGAGATCAGGGTGCGTTCAACTATGACTTGTATAAATAGGTTTTCAACCGACAGTTTTCGTTATCAACACAAGTATCCAGAAAAAATAAAAAAATTATAGCTTACATTCCGCAAGCAAGTTACACATTCTGACACAAGTCATAAACAGCCGCACCATCAGAGTTAACCATTCTGATCTCAACACCTTCTTCGCTTCCCTCCCTAAGATCAACCCTTCTCCTTCATTTTGTGACCGAAGCAAAACTTGAATGATCATTTCTTGGTTTAGGCCAGGATTGTACAGATTGATCTTTCGAATCTAAAGTACTCCCGTGCAGTGCATTTGTTTAGGGTTTAGATTCATTTCTCGGCGGCACACCAAAATTTACCTTTTCCAACAGAATCAGTTTTACCCCAAAACAACTGGCGACCACAGTGGGAGATTAATCTCTCGGCTGTAAAATCAGTTTCTCAATTTTCATTCCAGTTTTCTCAATTTCAAAAGGGTGGATCTTAGATCTAATTCAATCATTAAAACCAATTCAGGTTCAACAACCAATTTCAATTCAGGTGTTCCGTTCGTTAAGAAGCTCCACAAAAATGTTTTTTCAAGCAATGCTACTTGGAATTCCTTGGATAGCTAAGTGCCAGTAAATCTCCCAGATGAAAGGACTAGAAAGCCGCGTGGATACACAAGAAGACGTGACTATTACTTAGAAAGGCACAATGGCTTCTCTCGAGATCCGGATGGAGCAACCGCCTTTTATGCAACACCAAAAGTGTTATATGGAGCAATCCGGAAACGCTTCAAAGTTATCACTGATATTAATGTCGCCAGGGTCCACACTTAGAGAAATAAAGGGAAGATTCGCATAGCCATTGTTCCAATATGGAGATAGTCGACAACAAATCTCAACACCAGTGGAGTCCTAAAAAGGCACCTGCAGAGATCACGAAAGAAAAGGTCTATTCCACCACTACTACCATTTTATGGTCAGGAGTATCCGCTATCACTTCATCAGCAAAACGTGTAGATCCAGAGCATGGCGTAATTCTAAGAATTTGTACATCTGTAATAACAAAGGAGGCTTGACGCATCTTCAAATCATCATAAAGGGGTTCGCCTATTAGGCCAACCCAAGCAAGAGCAAGACCGGGACATATTCAGATGTATTGGAGTCGACAAATCAAGAGAGAAGCCTCAAGAAGATAACGATGCCCGCCTCATCATGCCAGGAAAGAATCCGCAGCTGAGATAACCTCATGCAGAGGAGATCCGAGAAGTTGCTGCACCAAAAAGACCCACGCTTCCCATATTTCCTTTGCCCAAGGAAGCGGGTAATGCTGAAGAACATATCTCCCATCTTTGGAATACTTAGGAGAAATACGAGTATCACCAGATGTTATGACTCGAAGAGTTCTCCAAATCGCCTGCCAGAAGAACCTACACCGGTTACAATAACAACACGTCGAACAAAACCTCTAATCGGTTCCAGATGGTGACGTTCCCTACCAAAAATATCTCTTCATTCCCGAGCCGATCACCCTCAAGACTTGGACAGGATTTTCCAGCAAAATAACAGGCATCTCGATGACTACGTTAAGAGATCCAGAATTGAATCCCTCGATTTCCAAGTATACTGCTGGTGCTAATGATGTAAATTTTAGTTGTAGTAAAAATATTGGTAATAGGTTTCGATTCTCGAACTTGTGAAGGATAACTTTAGACTTAAATTAAAAACTAAATAGAAAAATCACTAAAAATTATAGCAAACACTGACAAAGTTGATATCAATATTAAAAGAACACTGCGGCTGAGATTCCACTATTTTCCAAGTTCAAAGTGATTTAATCTAGTATTTATATTCATGCAATTTTCTCGTTCAATTTGATTCTAAACTATTGCAATATTTAGATTTTCAAAATAACAAGTGTAAATCTGAAGAATAAAACATCAAAAACCTAGGTCTAAGAATGCTCTATCAAAAGAAATAACAATTGCTCAATAAAAATCACTCAAACGATTTTCAATCAAGGCAAATAATCATAAAATAATTGCAATAAAATAAATAAAATAGAATATACCACTTTTTGTTGGAAAAATAGCTTCCTCTATCACTTCAGCAATGGGGTTTAGCTCCTCATATTAATCATAATCTCAAATTATATGTTTATGGCTCAAATGTTGATTAAAAGGGAGAAAAGTGTTAAAACGGCGGATTCTGTAGTTTCTGAAGGTCTAAAACAGACGTCTGAATCGATGCTGAAGGGCTTCGGTGACTGCAGGAAGATGCGACCGTACCTCGTTGTCACTTAAAATTAGTCTGCCTCTGCGACTGACTCTGAAGGTCTTATGTTCTTCGTGTTCTTCTTCTTCGCAGCAGCAGAAAAATTTCTGTACTCGACTCCAGTTGATTTTTTTTCGCTTCTCTAAGGCTCTAAACTTCTCCAAAGTGTTCCCCCCTCTTCCTTGGCCTCCCTAGAGCTTATATATCCCTCACAGGTCGGTTTAAACTCGATCAAAATCTTTTT
>JAJJMB010014398.1:377999-391159 GCA_023531105.1 Papaver atlanticum | reverse complement strand
GGGTACTAACACTATACATAAAAGAGATGAAAATAGACACATAAATGCGTCTATCAACTAACACATCAAGAGATAACTCACAAAGAGAGACACCTCATCAGCAGCGTCACACATGGTAATCTCCAAGACTCCCTCCTCAGGTTATTTTCCATTTGGGTCGTACGCCTGCTGAAAAATCATAAAGGCGTTATAATCAGCAAAAGATGTTTCAAGCATGGGGAGCATGTAGTTCAGCAAGGTTACGGGTCACTTTATAAATACTCTGTCAGAAACGTTTTTACAATGCCCTCTGGAAGAAATGAAGCTGGCACTAATTGGTGAAGAATATGGGGTAATCCATATACCGAACGATTCGCATGGAAGTCTTCTACAACATACTAAGAGGGAACGTTAATCCAATGAATGAGCTATAAATGGCAGCCGAAACTCTCGACTACGTGATAGCTGAAAATCTACATTGGATGAAGATTTTATGGCCGTTCTGGCAAGAAGACACAAATATGAAATTTTCATCAATTAAATACACCAAGGTCGCACTTACAATCAGGCACGCAACAATAGGAGAGATTACGCACTCATGGAATCAGGGAGGAGCTGCTTCACCGGAAATAAAGAGGGGAAAGAAAAGAAGGAATAAACTCACATACGTGAGTTATATGAAAGGAAGAAACACTTCCTTTGGGTCATAACGATCGATCAAAGCCTGTCAATGCTCATGGCCGTGGTCGTCCAAGGTTCGTGCTCGTAGATGCCGCTCCTTCCTTCTGATATCCGTGGCCATAGCCACCATCACTCCTCCCTGCCAAGATCCATGGCCGTAGCCACCACTCATCCCTGCCAAGATTTGTGCCCGTAGTCACCACCCCTCCCTGTCAAGGATCGTGACCATAGCCCTCCAATCTCCAGACAACCTGTTTTGTTCCCACGAAAACGTAGACTCTTCTGGTCATAGTTTCTGCCAAGAACCGTGTTCATTTGTTGATACCAGCCAGAGCTTCATCATAGCAACAACTACTACAGATAAAGGTAATCCGAACTTGTGCATATTTTAGTTTCCTATGGAGTAAGTAATAGAGTCACCAGTACGGATACAAGATGGTGATATCTTTATCATGGTCAACCCATCGACCATAAAAGATAAAACCACGTAAATCACACTTGGGGATTGAAGCTCAACACGGAATCCCTTCACTGTCAAGAACCTTTTCAACTCAGAAGAGACAGTCAACCAAGAAGCCATAACCATGACAAGGTCACCACTTTTCAGAGATGCAACGTAAAGATATCATCACCTTCCTGTCTGGTAGACGCCTGACCGACAAGCAGTATTTGGTTCAACCATCCATAAGCACTATTATCAATGAAGAATCAAAGAGAAAAGTTGCGTCTCAACAAGCCATACCAACTGAATCATGTCTGCCACATCACCTAATCAGAACTCAATACCGCAAACCCAAGTTCTGCACGAAGCTGCACATCAACAACCACATCAGTCGACAAAGTCATATTCGGTGTTTCTAGATTTCCAATTTCTTATGGAAGGGGTGCATGGGATGCCAGAAGTTTGGATACGATACAGGTCTATCAAGTGCGACTCCCGCCCATTGATTAACAAATGACGGATCCAAAAGATTTCCGCTTTCGTCAATTCGTCAACCACCTTACCAGCAAATGCAATGGAAGTACATCTTTCAGGAGAAAATAGGCTCAAGATAATTATACCTAGGGACTACCAGCACCGGATGCCTTCACGTCCCTTAACCAGATTATTTATGATACCAACATTATCACTATCAAATCTTTACGAGTAGTAGCAACATGAAGCCGTACACGTGCATCAAAGGCTATAAAGGTACGCCGCATAGATACTTTCACATATCTGGCCACGCCATCGGACCTAGTACGCATATACACCTCCTTACAAGACCGCATAGTATTCCCAAGCTGACTCAAAAATACATCTCTAGTAACCAAACGGAAGTGTAACCGGGGACTGCTCATCGCATCCCATTCCATACAACAATCCAAGATTCAGAAGATGGTTCAAAGAATGTCACTTGGAACAAAGTCCTTGAAGACTTGATACCATCATGTTAGCAATGGAATGCCTCTCAGCTTGTCTACTTCACTCAATTGATCTGGAAGATTTTGCCCATACAAGCATTCCAAGCATATCATCATTCCAATTAGAAAGGCAAGAGTAGGCCTATGAGCTAAAGAGTCAAAATAAATACAATTCCGTTCCAGTCAATGCTCAAGAGTTTAAAGAACATTTTAATTGCGACTCAGCAGTCCAGACACCAAACAACTTAAAGTCAAGGCCTCTTGCAATTGAGCACAATGGAGTTTGGCAAATCTTGAAATCCACCAGAGATGATAGACACTCACTCTTCTGGAGACAGAACCTCATTACACATTCCGGAGAAGATCGATGGTACAGCTTCTACACCCACTAGTCCAGGAAAAAGAACCGTCACATGATCAAGTTGATCCCTAACAGTCGTATAGGACACTTCGAAGAAGTCATCATCTATATTTGGCGTGTCTTTGGAATCATCAATGCCTCCTGGCTTAGCAGCGGGAATATCTCCAAGTGACATCTTATAAAAAAAAATTTATGCTCCTAGTTACTGTTGGGTAGATACATGTGCAAAATAAAAAAGAGAACCTACCTTAAGTTCTCCTTGCTCGCATTGCTGCTGATCATAATTATTTGAGATTGCTTTGTTGCCGTTGGCGCTCGCTCTACCTCCGCTAACAAAGAAAGTCATTCACACTGAGCTAAATGTTCAAGTTTGATCAACTACTCGTGGATATTACACTCACAGTCAAAATACGAAGACGAGATGAACTTACCTTGCTGCTGGTTGGCGTACACGAAGATGGGGGAGAACTCGGTGTTGATGGTGGTTTTTAGTTCAGGGCTAAAATTGTAAAAAACCCTGCATTTAATATGCTGTCATTCTGCAAAGATACAGAGCCATGTAAAGTGATGAGTGCCCAACCTCTTCACCTGCGCATTTATTGAGCAATTCAATATATTAATGTGAAATTTATCCAGAATGGTGCATGTAGCAACAATCCCAGATATTCTGTAAATTTCGGCACCCTGCCTGTATTATTCATTAATATAAGACTCACTGAATACTTTTTGCGCTAGGTTCCCCGGCTGAACCCTTAATGTTGATATGACATGACAATTAGTGTTCACTCACAGCAGAGTAGCATTAATTTCCCGAAGTATCAAGGTTAAGGCTTTGCATAAAAGTACTCAATCGGAAAGCATACTGCTCTCTGGCAATAAATGTAAAGAACTCTGTGTCAACATTCCGAGTTCAATCAATTTTGTGATTATTCACGAGATTCAGATTTCAACCTAATTAATTTGCAAAATTAGGGTTTTTGCGCCCTGCGCAGTATATCAGACCCTGCTGGTCAAAACTAAACCTAGGCAAACTAGGCAATTGATCCGCCATGGATTAGTAGGTGCAAAATCCTACCAAAAATCAGAAAACAAGGAATAAAAGAGGAGCCGCGGAAAATAGGAGCAGCAACAAAGGGAGGTGTGGCCGTGCCATAGGCCAGCCGGCGCCACTTGCCGATGGCCATGCCCCACATGCTGCTTGACCGGCCCTCCTCTTTCCCATCGACCAATCAGGTCGCTTAAAATCTGCCACATGTACATGAGTTGTGGCGGGGCCCATACTTACCGGCCCTTTTTCTTGTCGACCAATCTGGTCGCTTTAAACCCTCCACATTATTAAAAGAGGCAAGTTGCGCCGGATGGTCACAATGCCAACTAGCTTCCCTAAATCGCGCCAGCATGCTAATGGCATGTCAAACGTGCCATTCCGCTCCAGCATGTTAATTGGCATGCCAAACGTGCCATGCCGCACCAATGTGCTAATCGGCATGACAACATGCCACTCAGCCGCAGTAAAATGACAATGTGTCACAAATGGCGCAGCTGCGTGCTAACCCACTTTCTGTTCGTGGCCAACGCCATAACGGACAACAACTAGGGCATTCTAATCGGAAACACGACTTTGCTTTAGTGGCATTAGTCAAAACCCTAATTTCCAGTCATAGCCCAAATTACGCCACTTTGGGCCCCACAACATGCCATGAGCCATGCGGGACCCAGGAAACCCTAAAAATGGCGCCATGCTATAGCCACTTATAGCTTCCCTTGCTCCTATGGCCGTCCCCATGTTATGGCCCTGTCATAATTTCTTTGGCGTGGCCATGGCACCGTTTGCACAAAAACGTCACCGTGCCGCGACCACATGCCACACGCGCCAATTCGGTATGCCAAACCCTAATTTAGGTAAGGTTGCTACACCAACCAATCCAAGTAATGCTACCTAAGGCATTAAGTTTTATATGACAACTGGAACTAATGTTGCCGAGCCATATTTAGGTCTAACACCAATATGCCAAAATATAGCGGCCACGGCTACGCCAGGCGCTATTCGCGCCACCATGCCGATGTGCCACTGGCATGCGCTAAATATGCCACTATGCCACTGGCATGTGCCAATAGCGCCACTATGCTATTAACAGGTGCCAACGGAATGTGGCCATAATCAACGACCACCCTCTTCCCTGAATTACAATCTCAGCCGTCCAAATTCGCCAAAGAATTGATTGGCCTATGGTAAGTCTTAGGCGACCAACCAAGACTAACATAATAGCATCACACGCTATTCTCTTGCGGAAAGTCTCATGGCTTTAACTTGCCACACACAGCTATCTGCTACTTAGTTGGCATACAATTAATCAGATAGCTAGGTCTTACATACAAGACCCATTCGGCAATCTGCTACACATTTTTAACGAAAATACTCGAGACATCAAACATGTCACAAACTAGGGGATGCTCATCAGGGTATTGGTATGGCAGTTTATAGCGTACGGCGTGCAACACGCCCGTTATAAGAAAGTGTCAGGAAAGCTGGGCAGTTAGTGGCGGCAAGAAGTGGTGGGTGTAAACAAACTCGTTTCTTTCATAGTGGGGGCGTGGTTTCTTGCACTTACACATTACCCCACTTCTCCATCACTCAACCACTCCCACTTCTTACGAGATCAGGGTGCATTCAATTATGACTTGTATAAATAGGTTTCTACCTATTTCGACCAGACGATTGAGTTTTGGTTAACAACAACACAGTATCCAGAAAAACACAAAAGAACTGATAGCTTACATTCCGCAAGCCAGTTTCAAATTCTAATACAAGTCATAAATAGCCAGATCTTCAGAATTAACCATTCTGGTCTCAATACCTTCTTTGCTTTCCTCCCTAAGACCAACCCTTCTCCTTCACTTTGTGACCGAAGAAAGACTAGAACGACCATTTCTTGGTTTAGGCCAGGATTGTACAGATTGATCTCTCGAATCTAAAGTACTCCCGTGTAGTGTATTTGTTTAGGTCTAAATTCGTTTCTCATCAACACACCCAAATTTACCAAAACCAACAGAAACATTTTTTACACCAAAATAACTGGCGACAACAGTGGGAGATTAATCTCTCAGTTGCAATATAAATTTTCAATTTAATTTCTCAATCCCGATTTCAAGATGGTGGATCTCAGGTCTGGGTTAGCAACAAATCCTGATGTCACTGGCGCTGAAAACACCCCTGGTGTCAACATCCCTTCCGGCAGCACCAATGTACCACCTGTCAGCACCACCAACACCAGTGGCGTAGGAAACGTTTCCCTAAGCGTTACACCTCCAATTACCAGAGCTAGAGTCGCAGCTGCCGCCCCCAATGTTTCTTCAAGTGTGACACCCCCGGTCGTCACCAGAGCTGCTGCCACTCCCCCATCAGGACGAGAGACTGGAGGAGCCATAGGAAGCCAACCCCCTATCACCATTGCTTATTTGATGGAAAGACAAGAAGTTCTTGCTAAGGCTCAGATGGACATGGATTCAACTCAGAAAGAGGTACTTACTTTCCTCAAGAAACTAATGGAGCGGTTACCACAATAACCACGCCAACCCCAGATGGAGCCAATGAGGAATGCTTTTAATACCCCTAGCGCCAGTACCTCAGCAGGACGCACCTTCGTAGATGAAGAGGCCCGATTTGCTCCTGAACGTCCATTGGAGAGGAATCAGCCATCCAATTTCATCACGCGTGAAGATTTGGAACGACTTCTTCGAAATCGAGACAAAGAAAATCCGGCGGACATGCACCAGCATTAACCTCCATATCCTCATGATGTGCAAAGAATTCCTCTTCCGAGGAGATATTTTTCTCCTCAATTCTCCCTTTATGATGGTACTGGTAATGCACGTGAACACATCTCTCGTTTTCTGGAATCCTTGAGAGAGCACGAATACAATCATGTCCTCCGTTTAAAGGAATTTTCAAAATCACTTACCGGAAGAGCGTACACCTGGTACAACAACATCGCACCAAACAACATATCCAACTGGTGTGACATGGTTACAGCTTTCTACAAGAAGTATTTCTTTGTGTCTGAACAAATCACCTTTTCAGACTTAGGAAGGATGTTTCAACGAAACAATGAACATCCAAATGATTATGTCAAGAGATTCAGAATTCAGGCACTGGATTGTCATGATCCAAACGTGACTGAACAATAATTGGTGGAGTCTTGCATCAACGGCATGGTTCTCATTTATCGCGCCTTACTAGAGAATCTACGCTTACAGACATTCTCTGAACTCCACGAAGATGCTAAACAGTCGGCTACAACAGCACCAGCATTATTAGAAAGAACCAGGCCAGCCAGGAATGAAGATGCACATGAAACTCGAGGAAACAGACGCCTCATCAACAAACAATATAACACTGGCCCCTCCGTAAGCATGGTGAGTGAAGGAGGAAAGAGGAAAGCTCCAGCGGAGGAACAACAACCCAAACGTGCAGCACCAGCACATCAGGTGGCTCCACCTCGAAAGGCCGTGACTAAAGCTCATGTGCAACACCAAGAAGCCGGAGAAGCTGCCCTAGATTTCCCATTCCCAATCGAGGAAGCAATTGAACTCTTGAAAGCGTGTATTCAAGATGCTGCCATCAAGCTGCCTCCTATCAGGCGCCATCCAACTGAAGAGGAAATGGAAAATCCCAAGTATTTCCATTACCACAGGTTCGTCCATCACCCGACCAATGAATGCAATAAATTAAAACGCATTTTCAAGGAAAAGGTGGAGGTGGGAGAACTTCAACTGGGCAATGAGGGAGTTTAAAGAGATCCTCTTCCAGTCAGGAGTTGTATGCTTTCTGTGGACACTGTTCACAAAACCATGTAGTCCATGATGCAGCATGTGTACGAAATCCTCTATTTCTCCAAGGCGCAGCGTCAAGACATATTTGCATCCCTCAATAGCGTTGTTTCTAGCAAGCGTCTCTTTTCTGTCGAAGAAGCCACTCCCAAATACCAACCTCTCTCGGGAAATAATGTTGGAAAGTGTAACTAGGGACTGCTGACCACTGCTTACCTGAAGAATGCCGAGTTCGATAGCACGCTGATTGACGCGGCCTCTGACTTCAATATTGTTACCTTCAAGACTCTGAGAGCCGTAGGAATTTCAAAGCAGGAGGCTACTCACTCCCCAATTGTGGTCAAAAACCCAGAAGGAGAAGCAATAAGCGCGTACGGCTACATTAACCTCGAAATCAAGGTGAGAGATGCTCTTACACACGGTAAATTCCATATTGTTAAAGAATGCCCAAATTATGATATGGTTCTGGAACGCTTGTGGGTGCATAACAATAAAGAAAAATTAGGAGTATGTCCTCTGCCAGTTTCTGTGCCTGAAAGAATTTCCAACAAGCCGTCCAACCCTGAGGATTGTATGTTGCCGTATCAACAACTTGCAAACGTAACCCAATGTCCTGGGGAGAGCCCATTGACATACATCCGCAGATTTCGGACACAAGTAAGTCTTATTTAACAACCCTTTCTGTAATCAGTCACTTCTCCTCTCGTCCAGGCCTTGGGACTCGATCCAACTATCAACCCAGACGTCACTAGAAGATGTGAATGGGATGCTGGGCCCTTTAAATATTTCATCAAAAGTTTGGAAGCTGCCTTAGTCAAAAATAATGGATCTAAGAATAAAGTAGCCATGCAACATCAAAACCCATTTCAAGTTGGGGATATGGTAGTGAAAGTTGCCGCTCAGCCTCCTTCGTCCGATTCCACAAACGAGCCATATCTAGTGGCAGGAGTTATTTTGTGAGGCTACTGCAAGCTCATTAATGATGACAAGTTAGAAGGCGTAGTAATACACGCCTGGTGGATCAAACGCTTCAAAGCCTAAGGCGTTATGCCGCCTTTTTCCTTAAAAATTCCTCTTAGTGTTTCCTTCAGCAATTTCCCTTTTCATTGCAATATTTGTAATTCCTCCAAAATGATTGCACTGCTTGCATTCATAATTAGGGTTTCAATTTATCGATTAATTAAAACATTATTTATTTCAAAATAAGTTTTCCTGAATCATCCCAAAGAGAAAGTACCAAGTAAATCCAAACCCTCACCAAGTCATTACCCATCAATTCAAAATCAAACCCTACAAGAAAGATCTCATTCAAAATATTGAAGAGGAGAATATGCAAGGAAGAAGACCATCAAGTGGTGGCACGGACACCCTCTTTCAAGAACAGTCGGCTTCAAACTTCGCCTGACGAGATTTCCTCGCTTCTCATGGAGTGTTTCCTAGTTCGTGGCCGCTCACGCTTCTACATACCCAGGAGACACGCCACATATGCCTAAAAGTGTGTAATTTTCAAAGGAAAATCAAATAGAAGGTTGGTCGAATCCTTAACCATTGCTATAATTTCCCCTGTTTTGAGTTACTATTGCCAACGCCGGCATACGGGGACGTTATTGTGGAAGTAGCTAAGCGAGGGGAATGTGACACGCCGACCAGCACTATTGCTTGGTTCTCTTTCCGCAACCTTCGGATCATCATCAGATTCTTCAATATCAATCATAGCTTTCAACTTGCCTTTCTTCTTGGAAGACTGTAAAAGAGCACGTGCGCAGGCTAAAGATCAGGGGAAAACTACCAAGGTACCTACGAACACTAAGGTATGGTTATAATCCTTATCTCCGCAGGTGTGGGCTTAGTTGATTCAATCGAAGACTTACTTTTCCTTGTTCGGGTAGCTACAGAATTACCAGCAGAACCAGGAGTAGTCCCAGCAGAAGAAGTAGGGGAAGACTACAAAAAGAGAAGTTTCAAAATACTTAGCAAAAGGCTAAATAACGAAGGTGGAAAAACTGAAGAAATTCAAACGAAGGTTACCTCGTCAGGAGTGGTAAGGTTGAAAACCCAAGGCTGATACCCATCACACTTAGAAGGAAGAGACGAAGGTGGACGAGGAAATTTGGGATCTGCGGTAGTAAATCCGTAGGCCCAAGGACCAACCACGAGAATAGGAGTACGTGCCCAGCGCTTATCATGATTGAGACGAATACGATCAGACAGAGGAAGAAAAATCTTAGAAGAGTAGGGGATGGATGTCAACCCAGTCTTGTCAATCTCCTCCAATAAACGAAGGTTATTTCCTTCCTTAATCTGCTTGGAAGAAATACGACGTGGACCAACACACCAAGGAAGAAGATTACTCTTCTGAATGGCATCATCATACATAGCATTGAAGTTGGCAGGGGTGTAGTCCTCCTTCTTAGACCTCCCGGGAGCAAAAGGGTCATAAGATTTCAGAGTGGTCTTACCCTTGCTACAGTACCAACTCTTACGAATAGCACGCCAATAATTTCCAGTGGACTGCATCACTCCTCGGACCTGGGTCTTGTTCGCAGGGTCATCCCTAGTGGACAGAACATCATAGTAGAATGGATCCTTTCCTACTATACAAAGTTAGGAGCATATCTGCGGCCAATTGGCCGACGCTGATCAATAGATTGTTCTCATCGTAAGGGAAGCTCCAAATCAGAGACTCAGTGAGAACATTAGGACCATCGACAAAGGAGGTCTCAAACTTATACAGAAAAAAAGACTTGGATATCTCAGTAAGGGACAAACCGGAGTAGCTATCTTTGTCAAGCAGTTGTAACCTCTAAAGCTCAAAGTGAGGCGGAGGTGGGGGAAGATTTTTAGCATCTATCTCCTCTACCTCAGTCTCCTCCGGAACCTCCGGTATCTGCGTATCCTCACCAACCTCAGGAGGAGGAGAAGGTGTAGCATCTGGGTGATCCACACGCGGGGGAGGCTCAGTAGAAGATCTATTCCTCGGATCCTTACCCGCAGGTTTCTTCGGAAGCCTCATAATTCCTAACACCAGCAGGAAGAACAGTCCATCAACAATGGCGGAGAAAATTTGCAGTCAACTCAAAAACTCAATTGAGGAAAAAATAAACGTACTTTGGGCATGGGTTTAACTAAACCAACCAAAAGAAACAAGAAGGATACCATCTAATCAGTTCTTAAGACGCAATGGAGAACGAATGACCCTCATGGTCAAGTTTGCAGGAGAAGAACAATCATGGCATAATCATGGTAAAAACGCGAAATGGGGAATAACCCATGTTCTCAAACAACATGAAAAAGCATGGGAAGATCAAAATCACTTCGTGCAAGCACCACAACAACGTCGACAATCAAAAGGAGAAAAATTCGAACCAAGCATGAGGAATACACAAAGCTACAGTAAACCAAAAACAAATATTTACTAACCTGCTGATGAAGATCGAACGAGAGCTTTTGGGAGTCGAAAATAAGACCAACAGTTGGAAGCAAAAATGAAGAAAAAATTTATGTGAAAGAGACAGAGAGCGACAGTGCGAGAAGAAAAGGGAAAGATAATGAATATCCTTCCTTAGTTTTCTTCCTATAGGCGGCTGAAGAATCCAAAATTTAGTTGTCCCGAAATTCAAGGGGAAGTTATTGCATGAAAGGACACATGGGGACCTCCCAATCCGTGCGTGCAAAAATGGCGGCGTTATGGAAGTTTTTACTTCCAATCCTACCAATCGGTAAAATATGAAAGAAAGGGGGAAAACTGTGAATACCAATATTTTGTGGAGCACGTGTCACGGTTTTAGTGGCCGCGTACAAGATAACTGCATAGCCCCCGCGATACACAGGCATCTGAGGAGCAGCAGATCCCTTCTGGATCTACTTTATCCCATATCGAAGAAGCATACCTCGAAGGCTTAGATGGTAAAGTAACCCTAGTCTAGGAAGATGGCAGCTGGAAAAGGGACAGAGGTAGCTGACATATCCAATCAGCATTTAATGCATCGAGTCCTTATCTACATGTTTAACCAAAGCACGTGGAGAGAGATGAGATGGCATAGTCTGACTGGCGAAGGCTCGCGGTAAATGAAGTTACAATCTGTACCTAGGCTGGATAGTTCCCGAAGGAATGTGGGTCAGCTGAGGTGGCAGAGTCCGATTGGAGAAAGCATGCGGTGAACGAAGGTACCATTTGTACGGAAGATATATCAGGATACAATGGACCCAGAGGCAGCAAATATATATCTGGAGTAGAATGGGCTATAAATACGAAGCTTCACCAACAAAGAAAGGCTTTCAATACCCAGGAAAGAAGATCCAGTCTTAAGCTTATACCTCTTTAATGTTTAGAACTTAAATATTTACTATAACTTGAGTTCTCTCTATTACTTTGGAAAGCATTTAAGATCTTTGTAACAACCTAAACTTAATACAAACAATCACTTATTATCCCGTGGATGTAGACGAAAGTCGAACCACGTAATCTCTTATGTCTCGTGATAACTTAGTAGCATTTACTTTACATTTGAGTTCTTCGTTATTATTGTTATCTTGAGTAGCTTTTATTACTTAGCATTATCAGTTAAACTAAGGTATCGTTACTACTTAGTATCAGATTCTATGAGTTATATACATTACGTAAACTATGGGAAAATTAGTAGTCACAAAGTCTTTGATATATTTCTTGATTGAGTCTCGCTTTTAAGTTGGTTCTCTCGGAATTATAATAGAGTTTAGTCCATACAGATTTCCGAACGAATTATTGGGTATGGCTGTGATGTGAATATTAGTTGTAGTAAAAAGAGGGATTCGATTCTCGAACTTGTGAAGGATAACTTTAGACTTAAATTCAAAACTAAATAGAAAAATCACTAAAAATTATAGTAAACACTGACAAAGTTGATATCAATATTAAAAGAACACTGAGGCTGAGATTCCACTATTTTCCAAGTTCAAAGTGATTTAATCTAGTATTTATATTCATGCAATTTTCTCGTTCAATTTGATTCTAAACTATTGCAACATGTAGATTTTCAAAATAACAAGTGTAAATCCGAAGCATAAAACATCAAAAACCTAGGTCTAAGAATTCTCTATCAAAAGAAATAACAATTGCTCAATAAAAATCACTCAAACAATTTTCAATCAAGGCAAATAATCATAAAATAATTGCAATAAAATAAATAAAATAGAATATACCACTTTTTGTTGGAAAAATAGCTTCCTCTATCGCCTCAGCAATGGGGTTTAGCTCCTCATATTAACCACTTGCTCAAAATAAATCTTTGGTGTTCAAAAGTTGATTAAAAGAGTGAAAAGTACTAAGCAGCGGGTTCTGTAACTAATATAATTGTTACGAACCTACTGTTACAGAAGAAACTGTTGCGAACTATAACTAACTGTTGGAAAAATTGTTACAAAGGGTATAGAATTTGAAAGCTACGGTCACAGTTTCTGCGACTTTCTTTTTCCGCTGTTCTGTGTTCTTCGTCTTCTCCGACAACAGCAGCAGCAACAGAACCCGATCTTCTTCTAATGATTTTTATGGCTTCTCTAAGGCTCTAAACTTTCCCCTAAGGTCTTGGTTACCTTCCTAAGACTTGTCCCAACCTTTTTATACATAGTAAAACAAAGAAAATTCGAGAATAACTTTGATTTTTTCCTCCCCAACAAGTCACGATAATTTCTTTTTCTCATCACTTGCACGTATTCTCAGTCAATCCAAGCTGTCCAAACTCTTCTTGTGATAAAAACAAATCTCTAAGAAGAGTTTCCTTCCTCTTCTTCACGTAAGTTTCCATAAATAAACCAAGAAACTTGCCCAAAATAAACCGTGATATTTTTAACCTTTTTTCGCCTCCAATTCGAGTTCTAGCCACTTTGGATCCATTCCAACACCCTTACCTCGCCTGTTAGGTCCATA
>JAJJMB010014398.1:274126-372999 GCA_023531105.1 Papaver atlanticum | reverse complement strand
CACTTTGGATCCATTCCAACACCCTTACCTCGCCTGTTAGGTCCATATGAACAAACCCAATCAAATTCAGCCCTTTAATCTCCATAAAAATCGATCAACAATCCAACCCAAAATCCGTCTGTGAAAAGAAATTTTTCCCGCCAGTTTTTTGTTTTTGAAAATGTGAAGAAATATGACCTCCCCCTATCCAGTCCCGGTTTGTTCTTAGCAGCTGCTTGGAAATGGGTTACCCCTTATCCAAAGTGAGAGTCCGAATAGCAAATGTCCTCCCAGGAGCCTTTAACAACTTTTCGAGCCAATTTTGCCGTAAAAGCCTATTTTTCCAAAAACACCTACAAGGGATAAAATACCAAAATTAGTACAAAAATGGGTACTAACACTATACATAAAAGAGATGAAAATAGACACATAAATGCGTCTATCAGGTTGTTATACCCCCTCCTTTTAAATTGGTATCAGAGAAGGAAAACACGATAAACCTAATAATTTTTTTTTTGTTTGATCCTAAAGTTTGTCCTAATGGGAAATCACTTTGAGAAACTTGTTTTGTGCATCTGTGACGCACACCATAAATCCTTAAAGGTTGTTCAGAGCTTATGTTCCACAAGACCTCTGGTCTCTCAAGATAATTTCGAGTCAACTAAGACAAAAATATTAGCTGATGGAAAACAATCTAAAGGAAAAGGCTCATCTAAGAAAAGTCGTTGCAAGAAATGTGTGAACAAAAGCTCAAGGATATGGAATCTCACTAGATTGTTACTCAGTCTATTCGAGGAATACTATCATGATGGATCTATCGATAAAGATCTATTTACATCTTTTGAAGATACTTTTAAATTCTTTGAGAAACTTTATCCGATTAAGGAAAAAGCTTGTCATGGTGTTAGTTCCGATTCTGTCAAGTCATGTATTCATGATGTGAAATCTGGTCATGTCAACAACTCATGTAAAATCGATAAAAAGATCTCTATTGAGTTTGTTGCAAGTTCCAAATATCGAAAAATTTCACCATTTAATCGTAAGAAAGATGAGTTAATAAAAACAATTAACCCTGTGAATCATCATTACTATGATTGTACCACTGGTACATATAACAAATATCAACCTGGGATGGTGTGTGAGCAGTCTTCTGCCCATCTAACCTCTTGGTAACAATATTTGTCTCCACCCCATCTGTATATAACTTGAGATGGGCAAGTAACAGTTTGATTAGCTTTGTGATTGTGTATTATTTTGGGTTAGTATTTTATTTTTATTTTTTTTAAAAAGATGGGAGTAAACTATTTTTAGTTTATAAGAAAATCTTCTTGGCAAAAGGTTTCTGGCATTTGAATGGATTTAATGTGTTGAGGAAACTCCTATTGTTTTACACCTTCTATGTCAGAGTATTTCTTCCCACCTGAGGATAAATAATGTTATGTAGTTTTCTACCAACTTATTAACCACACTGTGACGTGATGAAATTATCAATTATTCACGTTCTCTTGTTGATGGTGGATTTTTGACAAAAGCTAAAATCGTAAAATCATGATACTGCATGTTTCTGGCCCGGCTTCAGGAATGTATGTGACAATTCATATTTTATGATCCGTGAACCATTTCACTATCTCTGACTGAGCGAACGTTCCTCTCAGAGCTATGATGGATATGTTTCTCGAAAGGCCTCTCAGCTGAGCGTTCGATGCTTCACACATTTCATGATCACCTCTACATAGAATCAAAATGATTGGGTGGTTCCTAGACATAATGTTTGTTAGAGAGCTTAACGCCTTCAGGACCTCACGCTGCTCGTTGTTCCCTGACTACGTAGAGAGACCGTGTATAGAATCTCTTAATGATTGGGCGGTTCTTAGACATAATGTTTGTTAGAGAGCTTAACGCCTTCAGGACATCACGCTGCTCGTTGTTCCCTGACTATACACCCCTCAGAACGAATATGATGCTTCAATTATCTCAAATCTCGATTCTGCAAGTAGATTAATTCTAGCGTGTCATTCATCAACTGAATTCCTAGAAAATAATCTATTTTATCTCATTACTCCGTTCCATGGATGATCCTCAGCTGGATTCCATGGATTAGTAATAGATAACCATTTTATCTCATTACTTCGTTCCCTGAATTCTCAGCTAAATTCTATGAATTAGTAATAGATACCTAATTAATTTTATTGCTCCGTTTCATAAATGATTCTCAGCTGAATTTCATGGATTATTAATAAATATTCAACAATCGGGCATCTGGGCCATCACCGAGTAAGCCCCGAAAATGGTGCGAGTTTACTAAGCAAATAATGCACAAACGAGCACTCGGACGCACGAACGAGCATTAAAGAATATGGATGAGCGAGGAACCTATGCAATTAGGAAGGAAAATAATATTAAATAAAATAAACAAGAGGCGTGGGACCGGACCCACCTGCCGGCCGGTCATGCCGCCATGGACGGTCCCCCTCTTCAGTTATTTTATTTTATGTTAATTTATTATTTCCCTCATCTCATGAAGACTCCTTCATTTGAGCAAACTCCCTCGTTTGAGCAAAACTCTTAGTTTTTCCATACTTTCCATCAAACGATGAAAAAATAGTAAAAAATAGGGAAAGGTGTCACGGGACCGGGCCACCTAGCCGACCGACCATGCCCTAGCCGTGGCCGGTCCCACACCTTGCAATTCCTTATTTTATCATATTATTATTTCCTTCATCTCACGAAACTCCATTGTTTAGCGAAAGCCCTAGTTTTTCAATATTTTCTCAAATATTGCTCAAACCATGAAAAAGCCAAAAAGTAAAATGGTCACATGACCGACTAGGCTTCTCACGTAATAAATAAAAATATCATTATTTTAATATTCTCAAAATATTGGTCGCACGAGCAAAGTTCTACTTTCTCATTTGAGCAAAATCGAGAGTTTCAGTCAAGATCAAACTCTTCTGAAAATCCAAAATATTGCTCAAACGCGCATCAGAAAATGAAAAGACGAGGGTACCCAAATATACCTCAATCTAAAACTTTTCCACCTATAAGTCCTTTCTCCGAAAGTGATTGTCTATGGAATGAGTCGAGAAAATACAACTAAACTGTTCACACTTCGTGTGATCGTCTATGGATACGAGATCGAGAAAATAAGACAACAAGATAACTTGTGTGATTGACTATGGATACAAGATCGAGACAATACAACAACGAAGTATGATTACTTGATAATAGGTTCGGACTTAACCAAACACTATAGGATTGCTATAAAGTAATTAGGAATTAACGTTTGTGTATTTTACTTCTAATTATAATAAAACATTTATAATTGAGGAAATAGAAAAGTAAAAGACACCGCAAGATTTTATTAACGAGAAAACCGCAAATGCAGAAAACCCCGGGACCTTGTCCAGAATTGAATACTCTCAGAATTAAGCCGCTATACAAAATCTAAACCAACTTCGTATAGTTGAGACCAAGCAACTAAACCTATAGTTCACCTAGTACCCTCAGTATCCTTGCGCCTCCAACTTGTATTAAGTCACGCACTTGGAACAATTCCTTTGGTTCGTATTCCAAACAGTAAAGGAACAACAAATCTGTTCGGTAACAACTCTTTTCAAACAAAGTGATATGAGTTTGACAAAAGGCTCTTCCGTTTATCCTAATAAACTCCTTTGTCGGGTTCTTAGATCAATCTCTTCAACAACTACCAAAGTAATTGTTTAGACTATGCAATCAATACTATGAATCAAAAAGAAATGTATTGATGCCGATCTACACAACTAATCAATCAAGGTTATCACAAAGATAAACCGATTAAAGTTGGATCCCTCCAGCCGATCAAGTTTTGTGCACACCAAAGATTATGAACTCAAATAAGAAATCTTATTTGTCTTCAAATCTTCTTAGATTTAAATAAACACCTGCACACAAACAACTTGAATCTCTTGTAATCAATCACACACAGAACGGAGTCTGTTAACGATGGATTACCATAAGACGTCTTTAGATCTACAAATAGTTCTAAAGATCCCCGTCGACACTTCGATCTAGTTTGAGTGAATCTTATATCAGGAGAGAAGATTCTCAAGCATAAACAAACTAGGTGCAATCAAATTTCAACAACCGTTAGTCAATCAAATCAATCGAAAACTAATAATAAACTGCAATTATCTAGTTTCCCACCAACGGTACTCATAGAGCTTCTCAATCCCAAAGAAGTCTTTAAAACGAGCGGTCTTAAGAGATTTCGCCTAATTAGGGTACTTTCCTCTCCGAATAGACGGATCGACCAGTAACAACACAACTAGGTAGTTTTGCTGGCTCTGAGGATTAGTTTGCTCGAAATGCAAACTTCAATATTTATAGACCAAACAAGTTTGGACACCAAGGAATTTCCAAAACCGAATATTCTCAAAGATATGCAATAAAGTCCAAATACGGTTTTCATAATTCCTGGAAATGCTCTGTCCAAATATTGACCGGAATCTCATTAGAAAATCTCCAATTAGTAAATGCACATTACCAATTTTTATTTTCTAAAGATATGCATTTAATTGCTGGAAATTAAAAGCATTTAAAACTAAAAACCTTAATTAAAAGATTCTCAATTTATTTCGATCCGGGATTCTCCTTTAGTTATTAAGGAATATCTTTGAACAATAAAAGATGAGAATTACTGCACATGTTCAAAGTATGTCGACTTCTTTACTTTGTAAATCCTTTTTCATATTTACAATCTTGGAACCGATTTGCCACACTTCCAAACAAGTTTAGAATTGGTTCATATGACTTCCAAGAACTATGTGATTGATTATCCTATCAAATCACCATTAATGGGTTTCACGGTTCTACCAAAACACAAAGCTTCGGTTCTACCTCCATGTGGGTACTAGGATCGGTCACACTAGTTTTCCAAAAATTGGTTGACTAGGTACTAGGATCGGTTAACATATTATTATGGTATTATACTTGTGATTGGTTGCACAAGTCATAGGATCGGTTACCAATTCCTAAGACTTGTTGCACCTCTTACAAGGATCGATTCCACATACTTGTGATCGGTTGCACCTCTTACTAGGATCGGTTCCCCAATGTCTAGAGTTGGTCATACCAAATACAATATATCGATCATACCATCTCAGGTGATTATTTAAGATCGGTTTCACTAATAAAAGTCATACCAATACAAAAGTCAGGCATTGTGAATAGTTTTACCAAGATACATAAACAAGTTGTGAGCGGTTATACTAAACACACATATTGGTAATCCAAAGATTATCAATGAATAACAATACCAATAAGCCTAGCGATTTCTCTTTCGATTCACAAAACAAGTTTATGAATTGTACTTCCTTAAAACTGTCACACCCCGTGAATTCTGAGGCTAGAACTTAGCCCAGAATTCCGGAACGTCACTATCGTAGGTCCAGAATTTTCCTTTTAAAATAAGAATAATTTAGAACTACGAAAGAAATTCCAATAAATAAAAAAATTATTTACAAAACACTTTTAAATGGTTACAATCCATAATACAAATAAACAAACATTTCAGTAAAACATATTCGACAATTCTGAAATATCGATGCCCAAATCCCCGTGATAAATTATAGTTTCTTTACTTCAGCTAGTGTCTCTGTACTTTGTAGGAAGAGAGGGAAAAGGGGGTGAGCAACCACAGCCCAGTAGGAAATTTCCAAAAAATAATATAGTGCAGCGGAAAAACAAAACTAATGATGCATAAAATTAAGGCATAATAAAACAGTTAAACTCTTTTAACGATTTACTAATTAATTTTTATTTCGAGCTTTTACTCGAGAACACTTCAAATTTAAGTAATAGATATCTTAAATCATTTTAGAACATTTTATTAATTTTTAGTTCAACCCAAATATTACTAGCAAATTATTTAGGTGTATTTTAACCATCGTAACCTTTCATTTTAGAGATTCCGTCTTATATAGACTTTTCAACAAATTGTTAAATACTTTAGACTTACAACCACTTCCCACCGCGACACATACTATTTGAATAGCTGTGGCCCTGAACTCGGCAAACTCGACAACCCCAATCTTTATTCATGGCGTAGCCCAAATCACAATCAACCTTAGACAAATTCGACAACTCCAAATCTGGTGCACCTCACAAGCGCAATAACTATTGTGACCACACCGGTATTCATAAGCGCGATAGCTATTATAGATACCTGATCTTAACAAACACATCTCAACATACACATCTACCGCCCACCGGCACTTCCTAGCCGGACCTCTTAGCAATTAGATTACGCAAATTCTATACGGGAACGACCAACTATTTTTGGGACCAAAGATTATCGTTAATTTATTTTCTTTGAATCTTTTACATGCAATATTATAAGTCTGATACCAACACTTTTCTAAGTCTTTTACCTTCTCATAAAATATCAATTGTTAACTGTATTGTTAATCAAATGTCATTGTAGTCTAAGCGAATGGTCGAGTGTGTAGCTTAGTTGTTTTCATCTCTACTTTAATCAATAATTTACTTATTATTATTTGGCATATAAGCCATGGCAACAGACCCAACAAGCATTAGTTAGATGGTACCCTCAGCAAGGACATTTCTATAGTGTGTTAGCAATTAGCTTTAATAATTTTATTTTGTCTTTACAAACTATACCACAAGCACTCCCCACCTGTAGGCTAGTGCAAACAAATCAAGTCGCGTGAAGTGATAAAGAGTACGTTGCTCATTTTGAAAGAGACGTCAACCAATCCATGAAATGGGCAGGAAAGAAAACATGGGTTATAAATCATGTATCCAATGTGTAACTAGAAGTCTAGAACGGGGTTGAGAAAACTCGTATCAGAAGAAGCAACAACGAAGCCACCAATTAAAGTAAGATAACAAAAACACTTGTAATCAAAACAGGGACAAAACTACTTTCTTTTAAGAACAAAAGTTAACTCAAGCTTCAGTGTAACACAAATTTCTTAAGGCCCAAAGCATGTAAGCAAACTGTTTTCCCAACGACATCACAGTATATATACGTATATAGTTTCGGCAAACCAATGAAATAAATCAATGCCAAAATAGTTTAGTTTTTAGTATTACGTAGAAACCCCTACCTCAATCGCTTAAAAATCCAAATCCAAATACGGTATCGGCAGCGTAAAAGAAATCCCATACAAACTCCACGATGTTCGTCGTCCAAACCGAAACAGCTTTCCAACATGGTCTTCTAGTAGTTCGGGTATATAAAATAGTTGAAGGAAAAGAAGATGATCGTGTTAGTGCTCTTTAGGGTTCGTGTTCTAGGTTTAGGTGCTGCCATATATATATGCGATCATAAAAAACTAAAAGTTCTCGAGCGTGTGAAGTAATTCTTAACTACGTGTGCATGGTAGGTTTGACCAAAAGTCATCACACATTAATATAATATGTTTGAATCCATTTTATTTCTTCTGCTATAAATTACTTAATTATTTGGATATATACACCTTGTAGTGGATTATAAGCTCCCACTAAAAAAAGAAGTTTAGCAGACCTACCACTTAAAGGGTCGGTTCTGGCAGAAGTGCATTTCGAAAAGACGGGTATGACATAAATGAATGTAAAACATTGTTTCTTAGGACGAAATCTTCACCCATACCCATACATAATCACAATAGCATTCATACGATTATGTCGATGTTTTATATACGAAGTTCAAAAGATAGACGTTATACTTCGTATTGTAATTCCTTAATACTATGTCTAACTAGAGTATAATCATTCACAGCTTCGCAGTTATGTTTTCATTATGCACGACTTGAAAGATATGTTAGGAATGAAACAGTTCAAGTCAAATATTACTAACCTCAAGAGGAAGGATGATGTCGTCGTTGTAGTTCTTTACTTCTTCACATTCTTCAAAGTCTTCACGTAATATTTGTAAGTCTCATATCCTAGTAACTTTCTAGCTAACCTATACGAAGTTGACTCTAGTAAATAATCAAGCGACTCTTTAAATGAGTTTTGATTCACTAAAATACGACAACCAAACTTGACATACCAACGCTTGGTGGGTTCATCCGAGCAATGTTCTAACAGAAAATACCAAAACTCTCAGGACTGAGACATGGGTAGCATGGTGACACGGGCATGTTACCTTGACCGACCAAGGTCGGGCCTTAGGCTTGCAAGGATCCGGTCCCACACCCTTTCATAACTTTGACCTAATTAGCTCTCAGCAGTTCATAGTGGGTCCAAACTCTCTCCAACCAACTTGGATTTTCCTCAATCGACCACCAGCTGGTCCCACGACCACCAAGGGTCGGTCCCATGACCCCTTGGCCGGTCCTCATCTCTCCATAATTAGGTTTTATTACCTAACGCTCGTACGAGCACTATTTTAATAAATGATTAAACCAGCATTTGATCATCCTTTTACCAACTGGTCAACAAAGGACTTTGGTACATGCTCACTCGAGCACCATGGCGCTACATGGTCGGCCATCATCCCATGTAGCCGATCCCTCCTTCACTCAGTGACTTATTTTCAATAAATCAGCAATTGATCAGCAATCGATCAAAATTAGGGTTTCGAACTGAATGCTCAGAAAATCATGATTTTGAGCCACTTCAAACACTAATAATTTTATGTTGATCCAGCAATCAACATCTTGACTAATTATATAATTTTTGATCCAGTTACCAATATTTTAATTAATATTTTATTTGGTCATGTTACCAATAATTCATCAAATGAGCAATATTTGCTCAGATGCTGGAATATTGATTCAACTATCAATATTCAGTAATTCATCGAATGAGCAATATTTGCTCAAATGCTCGAATATTGATTCAACTATCAATAATCAGTAATCCATCGAATGAGCAATATTTGGTCAGATGCTCGAATATTGAATCAACTATCAATATTCAGTAATTCATCGAATGAGCAATATTTGCTCAAATGCTCGAATATTGATTCAACTATCAGTATTCAACAATTCATCATACAAGCGATATTTGCTCAGACTATCACGTTGATTCAATTATCAACATCATTCATTCGAGAACTATACGTCCCAGCAAACATGTTCAATCCATGAATCCTAGAGCATTCGGCAATCATGCTCGACTGAACAATACTTAGACTCATCGTCTAATCAAGTCAACGACTGACTGATCAAATACACGTCTATCTTGCAGACTCCACATTCGTGATACATCAATCACGTCACATGGGGGATATTAATTAGGGTTTTGGTCTGGCGGCCTACGGCACGTGTGTTCATCCACGATGAGAAATGTGAGTAAGTCGTGTAAGCGGTTGAGGAAGTTAGCAAAGTAGTGGGTGGACGATCAACCCAGTCTCCGCACGACATAGAACTGGTTAAACCACGATCTCCCACTTTCCCACTCTTTCACTCAAACAACCGTCACACTTACTGGAGATCAATGTGTCCACGTTCTAGAAATTTAAATAAGTTATCTGAATTCATGATTAACAAGGACAGATATACGAGAATTACACAACAATTCTCATCTGAACAATCACTCACAACAGAGCAGAATTCAAAACTTATTCGAACCCAGCAGTTCATTTGCAGAAACCTACAACACATTCATAATCTTTGATCACCATTGATCTCACACACTTATTATCTTCCCTCCTACAAATAACCTTCTTCCCTCTTTGTGACCAAATTGATTCCTGAATGGCCATTTCTTGGTTTAGGCCGGAGTCCTACAGATTGATCTCTCGAACTCAAAGCACTCCCGTGCATTGCATCTATTTGAGGTTAGGAAGTTTGCTCGGTTGAGGAGCCTCCATCCGCACGGTCGTCTCTCCACTTCCAGAAAAACCAGCAAATCGTTTTTCCCCATCAACAGATTAGAAAAATAGAGTTAATTCTGATCTTTATTTTGGTCTTATCGAACAAGCGATTGTATTTGTACAATCGGTTTAGCAAAAGAACTAAGGTGCTTAGACAATTTTTGATTTGATAAACTATTAGGGAAAATTGCGTCGGGCAATTGTTTCCTTGGTAACATATAAAAACAAAATTACTTTGTAGTTTCGGTTTTGATATTGGTTATCTAGAATGGTGTGTGGAACCCTCATGCTTAACTCTTATAGGTTTTGCAAGTTTTTTTTTAATATTTGTAAGATCCTTTCGGTTTGTCCTTTATTTGCTCGTACCTTTGTCATTTTGTGGAAAAAATGGGGAGAAATATATGGAGTGAACAAGTGATTTGGTATCACTAAGGAAAGGACAGTGGTGCTTAAACGTTATATCCAACGAAAGAGTAAAGCATAAACTAAGGGAGAGTAACATATCATATTGAAACTTGTGGTTATCATAACTACAAAGGGAATAACAAAAACGTGCGGATTGAAAATCTACCTATCTTACTTTTAGGGGGAGTATTAGCTTTATTATTATAATGTCAACAGCGGCATTTATGTATTCAATGTATACAGGTTATTGTGCTGTTGAAACTTGGAATCAAGCGTATGTGTAATGAATTCTTGTAATTTGTTTATCCATATGATGTAAGAGTTTTGTCACTAAAATTGACAAAGGGGGAGATTGTTAGAGCATTGCTCGGTTGAACCCCTAAAATTGACAAAGGGGGAGATTGTAAGAGCATTGCTCGGCTGAACCCACCAAGCGTTGGTATGTCAAGTTTGGTTGTCATATTTTAGTAAATCAAAACTCATTTAAAGAGTCGCTTGATTATTTACTAGAGTCAACTTCGTATAGGTTATCTAGAAAGTTACTAGGATATGAGACTTACAAGTATTACGTGAAGACTTTGAAGAACGTGAAGAAGTAAAGAACTACAACGACGACATCATCCTTCCTCTTAAGGTTAGTAATATTTGACTTGAACTGTTTCATTCCTAACGTATCTTTCAAGTAGTGCATATTGAAAACATAACTGCGAAGCTGTGAATGATTATACTCTAGTTAGACATAGTATTAAGGAATTACAATACGAAGTATAACGTCTATCTTTTGAATTTCGTATATAAGATATCGACATAATCGTATGAATGCTATTGTGATTATGTATGGGTATGGGTGAAGATTTCGTCCTAGGAAACAATGTTTTACATTCGTTTAAAAGAAATACAATTCATAAACTTGTTTTGTGAATCGAAAGGGAAATCATTAGGCTTATTGGTATTGTTATTCATTGCAAATCTTTGGATTACCAATATGTGTGTTTAGTATAACCGCCCATAACTTGTTTAAGTATCTTGGTAAAACTATTCACTATGCCTGACTTTTGTATTGGTATGACTTTTATTAGTGAAACCGATCTTAAGGAATCACCTGAGATGGTATGATCGATATTTTGTAATTGGTATGACCAACTCTAGACATTGGGGAACCGATCCTAGTAAGAGGTGCAACCGATCACAAGTATGTGGAATCGATCCTTGTAAGAGGTGTAACAAGTCTTAGGAATTGGTAACCGATCCTATGACTTGTGCAACCGATCACAAGTAAAATACCATAAATATGTGGTAACCGATCCTAGTACCTAGTCAACCAATTTTTTGAAAGCTTGTGTGACCGATCCTAGTACCCACATGGAGGTAGAACCGAAGCTTTGTGTTTTGGTAGAACCGTGAAACCCGTTAATGGTGATTTGATAGGATAATCAATCACATAGTTCTTGGAAGTCATATGAACCAATTCTAAACTTGTTTGGAAGTGTGGAGAATCGGTTCCAAGATTGTAAATATGAAAAAGGATTTACAAAGTAAAGATGTCAACATACTTTGAACATGTGCAGTAATTCTTATCTTTTATTGTTCAAAGATATTCCTTAATAACTAAAGGAGAATCCCGGATCGAAATAAATTGAGAATCTTTTAATTAAGGTTTTTATTTTTATATGCTTTTGATTTCTAGCAATTAAATGCATATCTTTAGAAAATAAAAATTGGTAATGTGCATTTAATAATTGATTGCATAGTCCAAACAATTACTTTGGTAGTTGTTGAATAGATTGATCTAAGAGCCTTTTGTCAAACTCATATCACGTTGGTTGAAAAGAGTTGTTACCGAATAGATTTGTTGTTCCTTTACTGTTTGGAATACGAAACAAAGGAATTGTTCCAAGTCCGTGACTTATTACAAGTTGGAGGTGCATGGATACTGAGGGAACTAGGTGAACTATAGGTTTAGTTTCTTGGTCTCAACTATACAAAGTTGGTTTATATTTTGTATAGTGGCTTAATTATGAGAGTATTCAATTCTGTACAAGTTCCCAGGGTTTTTCTGCATTTGCGGTTTCCTCGTTTATGAAATCTTGTTGTGTCTTTTACTTTTCTATTTCCACAATTATAATTGTTTTATTATAATTAGAAGTAAAATACACAAACGTTAATTCCTAATTACTTGATAGCAATCCTATAATGTTTGGTTAAGTCCGAACCTATTATCAAGTAATCATACTTCGTTGTTGTATTGTCTCGATCTTGTATCCATAGTCACTCACACAAGTTATCTTGTTGTCATATTGTCTTGATCTCGTATCCATAGACGATCACACGAAGTGTGAACCGATTAGTTGTATTGTCTCGACTCAGTCCATAGACAATCACTTTCGGAGAAAGGACTTATAGGTGGAAAAGTTTTAGATTGAGGTATATTTGGGTACCCTCGTCTTTTCAGTAATCACTTAGGAAAGGATAATTGTGCTTAAATGTTATATCTAACGAAAAAGTAAATCATTGACTAAGGGGGAGAAACATATCATATGATGATTGTAGTTATTTGGACTACAAAAGGGAAATAACAAAGATGTGCATATTGAAAATCTACCTATCTTACCTTTAGGGGGAGTATTAGCTTTATTATTTAAATGTCAACATCGGCATTTATGGATTGAATATATGCAGGTTATTGTATTGTTGAAACTTGGAATCAAGTGTATGTATAATGAATTTTTGTAATTTGTTTATCCATATGTATTAAGAGTTTTGTCACTAAAATTGACAAAGGGGGAGATTGTTAGAGCATAGCTCGGTTGAACCCACCAAACGTTGGTATGTCAAGTTTGGTTGTCATATTTTAGTGACTCAAAACTCAATTAAAGAGTCGCTTGATTATATACTAGAGACAACTTCGTATAGGTTAGGCTAGAAAGATTAGGATTATGAGACATACAAGTATTACTCGAAGACTTGAAGAATGTGAAGAAGTAACAAGCTACATCGACGACATAATCCTTCCTCTTGAGGTTAGTAATATTGTGACTTGAACTGTTTCATTCCTAACGTATCTTTAAAGTAGTGTTTTATTGAAAACATAACTGCGAAGCTGTGAATGATTATACTCTAGTAGACATAATATTAAGGAATTAGAATACGAAGTATAACGCTTATCTTTTGAACTTCGTATATAAGACATCGACATAATCGTATGAATGCTATTGTGATTATGTGTATGCGGTAAAGGTGAAGATTTCATCCTAGGAAACAATGTTTACATTCGTTTAAAGGAAGTACATTCATGAACTTGTTTTATCAATCGAAAGGGAAATCGCTAGGCTTATTGGTATTGTTATTCATTGCATATCTTTGGATTACCAATATGTGTGAGTTAGTAGAACCTATCATAACTTGTTATGTATCTTGGTAAAACTAATTACAATGCCTGACTTATGTATTGGTATGACTTTTATTAGTGTAACCGATCCTAAGTAATCACCTAAGATGGTATGATCGATATTTGTAATTGGTGTAACCGATCCTGGTAATTGGTATGACCAATCACAAAAGAGTTGTGTAATCGATCCTTGGCGCAACTGGTCCTGGTAATTTGTGTAACCGATCACAAGTAATACCATGAGAATATGGTAACCCGTCCTGGTAATTGATGTAACCGATCCTGGTAACTGATTTAACCGGTCCTGGTAACCATATTAAGGTAGAACCGATCCTTGTGTTTGGTAGAACCGTAAACCCATGATTAGTGTATTGATATTTGATCAATCACATAGTTGTTTTTGGAATACAGATAAACCAATTCTAAACATGTTTGGAAGTGTGGTATAGTCGGTTCCAAGATTGTAAATATGAAAAAGGATTTACAAAGGAAAAAGATGTCGATATACTTTGAACATGTTCAGTAACTTTTATCTTTTATTTTTCAAAGATATTCCTTAATAAATCAAGGAGATCCCGGACCGAAATAAATTGAGAATCTTTTAATTAAGGTTGTTAGTTTTATATGCTTTTAATTACCAGTAATTAAACGCATATCTCTGGAAAATAAAATTGGTAATGTGCATTTACTAATTGGAGATTTTCTAGTGAGATTTCGGTAATATTGGAAAGAGCATTTCCAGGAATTATGAAAACCGATTTTGGGCATTTATTGCATATCTTAAGAATATTTCGGTTTCGGAAATTCCTTGGTGTCCAAACATCCTGATGTGATTTCAACTTTGTTGTAGTAAAAGGTTCGTTGAGACTTGTGAAGATTCGAGTTTTTAAATTTAATAAAAATTATATACAAAAATATTAACAAAGTGGGCGAGAGGTACTAGGGCTTAGGATTCCACCAAAAATTCATTTCTTAAGGTTCAAATAATAATTCTTTTAACAATTATAGCTCAATAAAAATATAAAATAAAGTGACTCTTATTTTTGCCAAGATAGATTCTCAAAATATTAGATGTAAATGTTTAGCATGGGACATCAAATCACCTAAGCTAAGCATGACCCATCTAAACAAATGATAACTAATTAAATCAAATCATAATTTCAATTAAAATTAGTGCAAAAGTCATGAAAAGAATTAAATATAATTACCCAAGTGTGAAATAAGGCTTCCTCCATCGCCCCAATTTTGGGGTTTAGCTCATCATAGTAAACGTGCTCTCAAAATATATATTTAGGCTCAAAAATGGTTTACAAAGATGAAATAAAGAGAAAATGGTGTAGAACAGGATTTTGCGACGCACAAAAATCGTCACAAAATGAACGATAAAAGACGAGTGTTGTAAACACTGTTGCACAGTCGCTGGAAAGGAGTTGGGAACTTCCGCAATTAAGCGACAGTTTGCAACGACTTTCCTTTACGGGCTTTTGTTCTTCGTGTTCTTGATGTTCATCATCAGCAGCAGCAGCAGCAGAAACCGAGTTTTGTAAAACTCGGATTTCTTCTTCTCTGGCTCTCCTCAGCTCCCCAAACTCTCGACACCCCTTCTATGTGATCCTAGGAACCTATTTATACATCATTTCGACATTGAATCTCCTCCCTTAACTACAAATAATCTTATTTACTCGGGTATATTTTTTTTTCCATTTTTATCATTGATTTTGATTTTCACGCATCTGAAGCTGTATTTCTTTCCTTCTATACCTTCTTCACGCTCTAGGATATCGATTAAGTCTTCAAAGCACGTGCAGTACACGTTTAAATTTCTCACAACTCGTGCAAGCTCATGTTTTTCCTCCAACTCCTTGTTTGGATTAAACCAAGTTATCCAGCCAAATTTGATCGATAAAATCACCCATACTAGCTTTCTATAGTCATATCACATCTACCCACTAAGTTTAAGGGATTGAATCTCACTAAATCACGTCCAAACATCCGATCAAAATTCTGCCAGTGAAGAGAAACGTTTTCCCGCCAAAATTCATTTTTTGAATTTGAGAAGAAGATGTCCTCCCCCTAATCCTACATGGGTGTCCCTTTAGCACTTGTCTTATGGGGTGCAAATAGTAATTTTTGGGCGTAGATAGTAATTTTTCCGGGGTTCCTCCGACACATTTTTAGGGTGCTTCCGTTGCATTTCTGGGGTGCCTTTAGTACTCTATCCTGGGGTGTAAAACACCACTTTTCGAGCCAATTTTGCCGCAAGAGCTTATTCCCTAGAAAAGACTTAAAACAACTTTATTAGAAATAAAATGAGTCCTAGATAATGTAGTTATGGGTGAAAATGTGTCACACATAGGTGCTTATCACATCCTTGGTCTATAAATACCCAAGTTTGCATTTCGAGCAAACCATCCTAAGATCCAGCAAAACTATCTTGTTGTGTTGTTACTGGTAGAGCCGTCTATTCGGAGAGGTTGCCACACGCGCTAATTAGGGTTTTGGCATGCCAAACCCTAATTTAAGTAAGGTTGCTACGCCAACCATGCCAAATAATGCGACCCAGGGCATTAAGCTTGATATGGCAACTAGAGCCAATATTGCGAAGCCATATTTGGATTCAACACTAATATGCCAAGATATAACGACCGCGGCTACGCCAGGCGCTATTCGCACCGCTATGCCACTTGCATTTGCCAATCGTTCCACCATGCCACTGGCGCCACTATGCCATCACCAGGTGCCAATGGAACGTGTCCATAATCAACGGCCACCTTCTCTCATAAGTTACAATCTCAGCCGTCCAAATTCGCCACGGAATTAACCGGCCTATGGTAAGTCTTAAGTGACCAACCAAGACTAACCTAATAGCGTCACACGCCATTCACCTGCGGCAAGTCTCCTGACTTACTTGCCACACATGGCTATCCGCCACCTAGCTGGCGTACAATTAATCAGAATAACTTGGTCTTGCATACGAGACCCACTCAGCAATCTGCTACATATTTTCCATGAAAATACTTGAGACATCAAACATGTCACAAACTGGGGGATACTCATCAGGGTATTGGTCTGGCGGTTTATAGCGTGCAACACGCCCATTATAAGAAAGTGTCAGGAAATCGGGCAGTTAGTGGCGGCAAGAAGTAGTGGGTGTAAACTAACCCGTTGCCTTCATAGTGGGGACGTGGTTTCTAGCATTTAAACATTACCCCACTTCTCCATCATTCAGCTACTCCCACTTCCTACGAGATCAGGGTACGTTCAATTATGACTTGTATAAATAGGTTTCTACCTATTTCGACCAAACAACAGAGTTTTGGTTAACAACAAAACAGTATCAAGAAAAACACAAAAGAAATGATAGCTAACATTCCGCAAGCAAGTTTCACATTCTGATACAAGTCATAAATAGCCACACCTTCAGAATTAACCATTCTGGTCTCAACACCTTCTTTGCTTCCCTCCCTAAGACCAACCCTTCTCCTTCACTTTGTGACCGAAGCAAGACTTGAACGGCCATTTCTTTGTTTAGGCCAGGATTGTATAGATTGATCTCTCGAATCTAAAGTACTCCCGTGCAGTGCATTTGTTTAGGTCTAAATTCGTTTCTCATCAACACATCCAAATTCACCAAAACCAGCAGAAACAGTTTTTACCCCAAAAAAACTGGCGACCACAGTGGGAGATTAATCTCTCGGTTGCAATATCAATTTTTTCAATTTCATTTTTCAATCCCAATTTCAAGATGGTAGATCTTAGGTCTGGGTCAGCAACAAATCCTGATGTTACCGGCGCTGAAAACGCCCTTGGTGTCAACATTCCTTCCGGTGACGTCAATGTACCACCTGTCAGCACGATCAACACCCGCGGCGCCGTAAACTCTACCACCAACACCAGCGGCGTAGGAAACGTTCCCTCAGGCGTTACACCTTCAATCACCAGAGCTAGAGCCGCTGCCGCCACCTCCAATGTTTCTTCAAGTGTGACGCCCCCGGTTGTCACCAGAGCCGCTACTATCCCCATCAGGACGAGAGACTGGAGGAGCCAGAAGAAGCCAACCCCCTATTACCATTGCTGATTTTATGGAAAGGCAAGAAGTTCTTGCTAAGGCTTAGACGGACATGGCTTCAACTCAGAAAGAGGTACTTACTTTCCTCAAGACACTAACGGAGAGGCTACCACAGGAACCACGCCAACCCCAAATTGAGCCAATGAGGAGTACTTTTAATACTCCTGGCTCCAGTACCTCGGCAAGATGCGCCTTTGTACATGTAGAGGCTCGTTTTTCTCCTGAACGACCAATGGAGAGGAATCAGCCATCCAATTTCATCACGTGTGAAGATTTGGAATGACTTCTTCGAAATCGAGACAAAGAAAACCCGGTGGACATGCACCAGCATCAACCTCCATATCCTCCTGATGTGTAATGAGTTCCTCTTCCGAGGGTATATTCTTCTCCTCAATTATCCCTTTATGATGGTACTGGTAATGCGCGTGAACATATCTCTTGTAGTCTGGAATCTTTGGGAGAGCATGAATACAATCATGTCCTCCGTATGAAGGAATTTTCAAAATCACTTACCGGAAGAGCGTACACCTGGTACAACAACGTCGTACCAAATAGCATATCCAACTGGTGTGACATGGTTACAGCTTTCTACAAGAAGTATTTCTTCGTGTTTGAGAAAATCACCTTTTCAGACTTAGGAATGATGTTTCAACGAAACAATGAACATCCAAATGATTATGTCAAGAGATTCAGAATTCGGGCATTGTATTGTCATGACCCAAACGTGACTGAACAACAATTGGTGGAGTCGTGCATTAACGGAATGGTTCCCATTTATCGTGCTTTGCTGGAGAATCTACGTTTCCATACATTCTCTGAACTCCATGAAGCTGGCAAGCGGTCAGCTACAACGGCACCAGCACTTTTAGAAGAAACCAGACAAGCCAGGAGTGAAAATGCAAGCGAAACTCGAGGAAATAGACGCCTCATCAACAAGCAATATAACACTGGCCCCTCTGTAAGCGTAATGAGTGAAGGAGGAAACAGGAAAGCTCCAGCTGCAGAACAACAACCCAAACGTGCAGCACCGGCACATCAGGCGGCTCCAACTCAGAAAACCGCGACTAAAACTCCTGTGCAACACCAAGAAGCCGGAGAAGCTGCCCTAGACTTCCCATTTCCAATCGAGGAAGTAATTGAACTCTTGGAAGCATGGATTCAAGATGATACTATCAAACTTCCTCCTATCAGGCGTCGCCAACTGAAGAGAAAATGGAAAATCCCAAGTATCGCCGTTACCACAGGTTCGTCCATCACCCTACCAATGAATGCAATAAGTTGAAACACATTTTCAAGGAAAAGGTGGATGTGGGAGAACTTAAACTAGGAAACGAGGGAGTTCACAGAGATCCTCTTCAAATAAGAAGCTGTATGCTCTCTGGGGACTCTGTTTACCAAACCGTGCAGTCCATGATGCAGCATGTGTGCGAAATCCTCTATTTCTCCAAAGCGCAGCGTCAAGACATATTTGCAGCCCTCAATCGCGTTGTGTCGGGCAAGTGGCTTTTTTCTGTCGAAGAAGCCACTCCCAAATCCCAACCTCTCTCGGGAAACACTGTTGGAAAATGCAACTGGGGACTGCTGACCACTGCTTGCCTAAAAAATACCGAGTTCGATAGCACGCTGATTGACACGGCCTCCAACTTCAACATCGTCACCATCAAGACACTGAGAGCCGCATGAATTTCATAGAAGGAAGCTACTTACTCCCCAATTGTGATCAGAAACCCAGAAGGTGAAGCAATAAACGCTTACGGGTACATTAACCTCAAAATCAAGATGGGAGATGCTTTAACATACGGAAAATTCCACATTATTAAAGAATGTCCAAATTATGATATGGTTCTGGGGCGCTCGTGGGTGCATAAAAATAAAGCAAAGTTTGGAGTATGTCCTCTACCAGTGTCTATACCTGAAAGGATTTCCAACAATCCATCCAACCCTGAGGATTATATGCTGTCGTATTAACAACTTTCCAATGTAACCCAATTGCCTGGAGAGATCCCGTCGATGTTCATCCGCCGATTTCGAACACAAGTAAGTCTTACTGAACAACCCTTTCTGCAACCAGTCACTTATCTTCTCATTAAGGCCTGTGGACTCGATCCAATTATCAACCCGGGCATCACTAGGAGATGTGAATGGAATGTTGGGCCCTTCAAGTATTTCATCAAAAGTTTGGAAGTTGTTTTAGTTAAAAATAATGAATATAAGAATCAAGTAGCCGCGCAACATCAAAATCCATTTCAAGTTGGAGATATGGTAGTGAAAGTTGTCGCTCAGCCTCCTTCGTCCGATTCCACAAATGAGCCGTACCTAGTGGCAGAAATTATTTTGGGAGGCTACTGCAAGCTCATCAACGCTGAAAAGCTAGAAGGCGTACTAATACACGCCCGGTGGATCAAATCCTTCAAATCCTAAGGTGTCACGCCACCCCTGGCCTCAAAAATTCCTCTTATTGTTTCCTTCAGCAATTTCCCTTTTCATGCAATATTTGTAATTCCTCCAAAATGATTGCACTGCTTGCATTCATAGTTAGGGTTTCAATTTATCGGTTAATTAAAGTATCATTTCTTTTAAAATAATTTTTACTGAATCATCTCAAAGGAAAAGTACCAAGTAAATCCAAACCCTCACAAAGTCATTACCCATCAATTCTAAACCAGAAAAAATCAAACCCTACAAGTGATATCTTATATCATTTAAGAAATACTGAAGAGGGGAATATGCAAGAAAGAAGATCAACAAGTGGCGGCACGGACGCCTTCTTTCAAGAATAGCCAGCTTCAACCTTCTCCTGATGAGATTTCCCCGCTTCTTATGGCGTGTTTCCCAGTTCGTGACAGCCAACGCTTCTAAATACCCAGGCGGCATGCCACAGATGCCCCAAAGTGTGTAATTTGTAAGGGAAAATCAAATAGAAGGTCGGTCAAATCCTTAACCATTATTATTATTTCCCCTGTTTTGGGTTACTGTTTCCGACACCGGCATGTGGAGACATTATTGTGGAAGTGGTCTAGGGGAGAGAACGTGACATGTTGACCAGCACTATTTGTGTGCCGACTTCTCATCGCACTATTTGTGTGATGTGTCTTTCCCATTTGCTGAATCGCTCTAGAAGAATGGAAGAACTTGTTTTTCGCAAAGGAGTTTGGAATATTTTTCAGTCGGGAGATTTTGTTCATTCATCCAATCAAAGATATAAAATTATCAAAGCAGCATGAATGAAAAATAAATAAAAAAATATTACTTGGTGAAACCCTGGCTCTGGCCACATGAACGAAAGAAAACCTGGAGTATTAAAAGATCTACAAGCTACGAAAAGATTGTTCTTCTACAAAAGGAAATAACAAAATGGGAAACTAGTTATCGATGTCAATGCCAAGGTCAGTGGTGCCTCGACTAGAGCCCTCTCCCACGGCTGCTCCAGCACCCTCTCCCACATTCACTTCAACAACATCCTCAACGGTCGCTTCAGCCTCTCCAACAGGAGCTTTGGCATCTTCTCGAGAAGCCGTTTCGGTCTCCTTCTCGTGAGCCGTACTGACATCTTTCTCTGAAACTGCTCCAACAGCCTCTTGAGGATACGCCGGTTCGTCCACATCAGAGTCAAGGATTACGATACCGTTATGAACAGGGTAATCAAGCTTATTCCCGCCTGGAGGTTTCTTATGCTCAAGCCTTCGTCGCTTCAGTCGAGCAGCGAACCTTTCAGCCCTGGCACTTGGTCGCTGAGACGCTTCGTCACGCTGAGATGCCTCATCACACTGAGACGCCTCATCATGCTGGGACGCTTCATCACGTCTCCACTTCTCCTCCATGTCAACCTAAGCCATGAAAGCTTGAACACGCCCTCGAATAATGCGTAAATGAGTAAGAGGCATACCCTGTATGGCCCGACCAGCTTCACGAAACAAAGGATCAATTTTGTGTAATACTTCCTCGAACGCAGAAACCCTGGGTTCTTCGACTTCAAAGCTTTTTTTCGAAGAATTAGAAGAATAATCATCACCAGGAGTTCCCATCATATACTGTAGAGAAGCATTATATTTGCATCAACAACCTACGTGGTAAAAGAAAACAAAAGAAAAAACGCAACAAGATATGAAGCAATACCTGAAAAGAAGATGAATGCAATTCTGTGGTGATCGATATGGAAAGAAAAACTCTTTACCTGCCGCATATAAAGGCTCTATATATGGGATATTAACTGGTTAGGCGCTTATCTATCTGGGATAATTGACTCACCTGGGATGCTGACGGCAAGAAGCTCGCCACCGCATAAGAAAACATGAAGAGGGACGAGCAAATAAGACAAAGAAGCAGTGCAAAAGTGATTCCCTTTTTAAAGGCGTAGCGCTTTTGGAATTTGAGTAAAAGAGGAATTCCTTCCTGGACCTTGCATAAAGATGGGAAGCTGAGACTGCAGCACAAAGGATCCTTGTCCCAATCAAGGCACAAAAACGCCAGCCACGCACAGGCCTATCGCCAAAGGTCGATCAAGATTTCCTGGTAATCCCCACATGCCTCGCCTTTTCAGTTTGTTCTCTTCTGTCACCATCTAATGCTTACCTCGCAACAGTGCCACTGTTACGCGCTAAGCAGGGGACTTAATGTTGATGGTGGTTTTTAGTTCATGGCTAAAATATTAAAGCCCTGCATTTATTATGCTGTTATTCTGCAAAGAGACAGATCCATGTAAAAGTGATGAGTACACAACCTCTTCATTTGCGCATTAATTGAGCAATTCAATATGTTTACATGAAATTTATCCAGATTGGTGCATGTAGCAACAATCCCAGATATTCTATAAATTTCGACACCCTGTCTGTATTATTCATTAATATAGGACTCACTGAATACTTTCTGTGCTGTGTTGCACGGCTGAACCCTTAATATTGATATGACATGACAATTAGTGTTCACTAGCAGCTGAGTAGCATAAATTTCCCAAAGTATCAAGGTTTAGGTTTGCATAAAAGTACTCAGTCAGAAAGCATGCTGCTCTCTGGCAATAAATAACTCTGTGTCAGCACGCAGAATCCAATCAATTTTGTGATAATTCACAAGATTCAATATCAACCTAATTAATTTGCAAAAATTAGGTTTTTTGCGCCCTGTGCAGTATATCAGACCCTTCTGGTCGAAACTAAACCTAGGAAAACTAGGCAATTGATCCGCTATGGATTAGTAAGTGCAAAGTCCTACCCAAAATCAGAAAACAAGGAATAAAAGAGGAGCCGCGGAAAATAGGAGCAGCAACAAAGGGAGGTGTGGTCGTGCCATAGGTAAGCCGGCGCCACCTGCAGATGGCCACACCCCCATGCTGCTTTCCGGCCCTCCTCTTTCCCATCGGCCAATCAGGTCGCTCTAAATCCGCCACATGCACATGAGATTTGGTCGGGCCCATACTTGCCGGCCCTCTTTCCCATCGACCAATCAAGTCGCTTTAAATGCACCACGCGACCTAGAGATGTGGCCACACCCTATGTTTTACCTTCCCCTTTTCTATTGACCAATCAGGTCGTTCTAAACCCGCCACACGCATAAAAAGGCCAAACCATGCCAAACGGCCACCACGCCAACATGCTAATCGGCATGCCAAACGTACTAATCGGAATGCCAACATGCCACTCCGCCGCAGTAACATGCCAATGTGCCACAAATAACGCAGCTACGTGCTAACCCACTTTCTGTTCGTGGCCAACGCCATAACGGACTTCAATCAGGGTATTCTAATCAGAAGCACGGCTTTTGCTTTAACGACACTAGTCGAAACCCTAATTTCCAGTCGTGGCCCAAATTACGTCATTTTGGCCCCACAACATGTCACGAGCCATGCGGGACCCAGGAAACCCTAAAAATGGTGCCATGCTATGGACACCCATGGCTATCCTTGCGCCTGTGGTCGTTCCCACATTATGGCCTTGCCATAATTCCTTTGACGCGACCATGGCACCATCTGCACAAAGAATGTCACCGTGCCACGGCCACATGCCACATGCGCCAATTAGGGTTTTTGGCATGCCAAACCCTAATTTAAGTAAGGTTGCTACGCCAACCATCCCAAATAATGCTACCTAGGGCATTAAGTTTGATATGGCAACTAGAGCCAATATTGCCAAGCCATATTTGGATTCAACACCAATATGCCAAGATATAACGACCGCAGCTACGCCAGGCGTTATTCGCGCCGCTATGCCACTGGCATGTACCAATCGTGCCACTGGCGCCACTATGCCATCACCAGGTGCCAACGGAATGTGGCCATAATCAACGGCCACCTTCTCTCATGAGTTACAATCTCAGCCTTCCAAATTCTCCACGGAATTGACCGTCCTATGGTAAGTCTTAAGTGACCAACCAAGACTAACCTAATAGCGTCACACGCCATTCTCCTACGGCAAGTATCCTGACTTACTTGCCACACATGGCTATCCGCCACCTAGCTTGCGTAAAATTAATCAGAATAACTAGGTCTTGCATACGAGACCTACTCAGCAATCTGCTACATATTTTCCACAAAAATACTCGAGACATCAAGCATGTCACAAACTGGGGGATACTCATCAGGGTATTGGTCTGGCGGTTTATAGCGTGCAACACGCCCATTATAAGAAAGTGTCAGGAAATCGGGCAGTTAGTGGCGGCAAGAAGTAGTGGGTGTAAACTAAGCTGTTGCCTTCATAGTGGGGACGTGGTTTCTGTCATTTACACATTACCCCACTTCTCCATCACTCAGTTACTCCCACTTCCTACGATATCAAGGTGCGTTCAATTATGACTTGTATAAATAGGTTTCTACCTATTTCGACCAAACAACAGAGTTTTGGTTAACAACAAAACAGTATCCATAAAAACACAAAAGAAATGATAGCTTACATTCCGCAAGCCAGTTTCACATTCTGATACAAGTCATAAATAGGTACACCTTCAGAATTAACCATTCTGGTCTCAACACCTTCTTTGCTTCCCTCCCTAAGACCAAGCCTTCTCCTTCACTTTGTGACCGAAGCAAGACTGGAACGACCATTTCTTGGTTTAGGATAGGATTGTATAGATTGATCTCTCGAATCTAAAGTACTCCCGTGCAGTGCATTTGTTTAGGTCAAAATTCGTTTCTCATCAACACACCCAAATTCACCAAAACCAGCAGAAACAGTTTTTACCCCAAAACAGGAATGCAAATTAACTTTGCAAACCGTGGATTAATGTCCATGAATTCATTCTTGTCAAAGAACTTTGTACTATTACGAATCAAACCGATTTCGTTTCAATTTTTTCTTGTATATTTCTATGAGATAGTGAACAATTGAACAACTCTATTTAAAACACAATTAGATTCATTTGATTATCTATCATGATTGATTGATCATCATATTTGATCTAGAAGTGTTAGATGAATACGGTTAAGTCAAAAGTGTTCATATGGATAACTTCGGTTAACTGTTATTGAGCCAACCCAATATACACGTTTAGGTACGGCTACCCATATCTAAATATAAGTATATTACATTTGTGTGTAACAAGCTAAGACCATCTAACGGTGGAGATTGATTGCTTAATTTCTAAGAAGACTTAGCTTGAATCTTAAATCATCTAACAGTGAATATTGAATTCTTTGTTACTAAGCTATCTTAGCTTTTATTGTAAGCAACCCTGATTTTAAAGGCTATATAAGGGAGAACTCTAGCAATTGGAAAACCTATTCCCAGCACTTCTCCGTGTCCTAGTTTCAAACTAGAGTCGATTCTCCTTTAACCTAGGTTTTTCCTAGAAACGTTATAGGTTAACGATTTAAAGACTTCATTGGGATTCGTGAAGCCAGATCCAACTATTTTCTCTGTAGTTGTGTATTCTGATCTTACTTGTTCTATCGTATTGAGTTTTATCTTCTCTAAGATTTACTCGAGATTTATCTCCGATAGGTAAGATATAAAAAGTAATCACAACAGAACTTCGTCTCAAACTCTTGTGATTCCGTAATAACTTTTCTATTAATCAGTTAGGTTATTGTGAGGTAACTAATATTTCTAGGCTGTTTTTCGGGAGTATAAGTCTGGGGTATTAGTTGATTCCTGTTCACCTTGATCTTTGTATCAAAAGACGGAATAAAAAGAATAAAGGATAGACATATATGTGGGAGACAATTTTTTTATAAGTCTTCGACTTTGGGTGGTAGCAACTCGTAGTTGTGGGTGAGATCATCTAAGGGAATCAAGTGCGCAGAATCTGGCATGGTTTTAGAGGCGTAAGGAACGCGACTGTACCTTAATCGGTGTGAGACTTGGTTTGGGCTCAATTACATTCCATCCCGAAGTTAACTTGTAATAGGCTAGTGTCTGTAGCGGCTTAATACAGTGTGGTGTTCAAAGCTGGACTAGGTCCCGGGTTTTTTTTGTATTTGCGGTTTCCTCGTTAACAAAATTTCTGGTGTCTGTGTTATTTCTTTTCAGCATTATATTTGTTTATATAATTTAAATACCACAGGTTGTGCGTAGTTCAATCAGTTGATAAATCCGACCTTGTTTATTGGATAGAACTTGATTGACACTTGGGCATTGGTCCTTGGTACCGTCCAAGTTATTTCTCATATCAATCAGGCTCACGGATTTCTATCTGTTCGATTTGCTGATTGTATTGAGAAGGAGAGATAAAACTCTTTGATATATTTCTTGATTAAGTCTCTCTTTTAAGTTGGTGCTCTCGGAATTATATTAGTCCATACAGATTTCCGAACGAAGTATTGGGTGTGGTTGTTATACCCCCACTTTTTTAGTGTTATTTCTTTTCCGCATTATATTTTCTTTATATAATTGAAATATCACAGGTTGTGCGTTGTTCAATCACCGTTGATAAATCCGACTTTGTTTGTTGGACAGTTTTTGATTGACACTAGAACATTGGTCTTTGGTACCATCCGAGTTGTTCTCATAACAATCAGGTTCACGGATTCCTATCTGTTTGATTTACTGATTGTGTTGAGAAAGAGATAAATCTCTTTGATATCTTTCTTGATTGAGTTTCATTAAGTTGAAACTCCTGGAATTATATTGGAGTTTAGTTCATATAAATTTCCGAACGAAATAGTTGGGTGTGGTTGTTGTACCACCGCGTTTTCAATTGGTATCAAAGCGGGCAAACACGCTAAGACCTCATAAGTCTGTGTTTGTAGCAATCTGACTATATGGACAGAAGTGTTATCTTTGATAAACGTATTACAAGGAATAAAAGTGTTGTTCATATGGATTCTATCAAAGAGAACGTTTCGTTTGTCTCAATTATAGATGAACATCATGTTCCCATGAAACAACCGAGTATTGATAAGTGTTTTCCTTATTATCTTACTGACGAGTCTGACTCTAAAGTAGAAAAGGAAGCAGCTAAAGAAAGTGTTATGATTCTAAGACAAGTTAGAATCCAGTCCACTGAAGTTAATAGGCTGAAACACAAAGTTAATATGCTTATTGGTATGGTTAATGAACGTGACTCTAAATTAAGGATTCTTCGTGAAGAAAAAACCGAAGTAAGTTTGTCAAGAACTTTACTCGAGGCCAAACTTAAAGAGAATGCCTTAGAAATCAAACGACTATTGAGTGAATCCTTTATTCAATGAAAGATTTGTTCTGAAGAGTCCACTATGCCAATTGCTTCTGACAAAACTTAGAAGTTAGAAAACGTGACTACTTGTAACCAAGTTTCTCTAACAAAATCAGTTTCGGAAGCTAAATGGCAAACCCTTCCTATTTCTAAAGATGTGCATTTAACTTCCTCTAATCAAGGGATTATTGCCTCTCACAGAAGGAAGAAATCTTCTAACGATTATTTTAAGCCTACTCACTCTAATCACTCTGGTGATCAGAAAGTGTGTCTCTATTGTGACACAAAGGGACGTGTTCGACGGAAGTGCAAATTAGGACTAGATGTTAATCAAATTGGTCGACTCCAATACACCTTAGATTTAATACTCAAAGGTGTAACTGATATTCGTATGTCTAAACCAATCGGTTTTAGGACTCACCCTGAGAAACCTTCCAGGAAGATCAGTTCAATTTTCTCTTCTAATGTTCGAACCCGTAATAGTAGCTTTAATTCAAATCGGTCAAGGAAGATTCAAAAGGATCCATATCAAACTTGGGTTCGCAATGACACTCAAGGTGTGAAAAATATACCATAGGAAACCACTCACAATGGAGCTACGAAAAACAATATGAATTTAATAATTGCAAGATATAAAGATCTTATCGACAGGCTAACATATTCCTCCAGACAAACTTCCTCAGGTAAGGGTTCAAACATAGTCTCATACTTTGATGATAGTAAGTTTTATGACGACTTTTCATATCAAAGAGGGAATCGTTCAAGAATAAGAGGTAAAAAATGGTTTAAACATAAGCATTATCTATTTGATGAGCATAATGCTCGTTCTTATGTTAATTAATCACAAGGTTTGGAATGTTACTCATAAAAATCATGTTAAGTAAGATGTGATAATAATCAGGTATGCTATTGATGGCAAACAGTTTCTGTTTAGATAGCTAATCTTTCCACCTTCCCAATTCTTTATGGCTAGACTATTGATTACAGTCAACATTGCATAAGTATTTCCTTTGTTGAGGTCCACTCCAAAGATTCTACTCAATATGATATGTTGAGAAAAAAATTAAAGGCTCTATATAATTAGGTTGTTACAAATAAATTTTGTGATACTCTTGTGCTCTAAATTTTTTTCTTCTCTTAGAATGTAGATTTATTGAGCTAAGAAGTGTGAAAAAAAATTCACTTAGCAAATTTTATTTTTTGTAACTATTATGCTATGAGAATTGGTCGATACAGTATCCAATAATATGTTGTACTCTCTAAAGTCATTTATAACCATTTAAAACTCTTGGGTTAAGTTAGGATGTTCGTACGGGTACCCGATTAGAAGCAAGTCACGAACCGACTCTAAAACCCTAAAAAATATTTTTCTTGAAACCGTTTATATACCAATCCTATTGAGTTAAGTTCTCTCACTCTAGGTTTTTTTTTTCAAGAATGTCTTATCCTTCTCGCAATTGCAAATTTATGAAAGGATTCCTTGATAAGGTTAACGGTTTCGGAACCAAGGGAAAGAAAAAAAGAACACTAGTAGAAGGGAACTTTGATGAATCTCAAAACTATGGAGAAAATTCTGATATCTCGTGCTATTATGCATATGATCATCAAGATATAGAGCATGAATAGATGATTTCTGTTGAAGTTGTTTATGATTATCTTAGATAATTTGAGGAAGAAAAACTGCAGCTTGTTGATACTATGAAAGGTCTTGATATGTTGCGAACTGAGTTGAAAAAGGTTAATTCTGACCTTGTTCTCATGAAGACACATGTTAAAGATCTTCTCAACGAGGATATCTTCTCTGAAAAAGCAGTAGATGTTGTTGATCTCAAACTCAAAGATCTTAAAACCAATGAAGGTTCCAAAAGTGTTTAGTTGTGCTATGATCTTTTGATTTTATTTAGGTTTTAAATTATGCCTATGAAACTTGTTGTGAGAATTTATTCTTGTGTTCGAGAAGGATAACTAGAGTTTGGTATAGCATATATTGTTATTACACAAGTTATTTCCAACATTTTTCATCTTGCATGTTTTTAGATTTATTTATTTAAATTCTAAGTTTTTTGAAGATGAACTTGCAGTATTTAATCTTATTAATTTTATATACAGCAAATGTCTTATGAGATATATGTGCCTTTACGTTTTTTGTTTTATGCTATTATCTCACAAATGCTCAAAAGTTAAGTCTATTATGTCTTTATATATATATATTGATAAAAGATAGAAAGAACTTTTTGAGATATTCCGCAGTATTGATCTTTCCCTGATCCACTTTATGTGAAAGTAGTATTTACTCTGTAAGTTTTCTTATGTTGAGTGATTCCGATTAAATTAATCAAAAAGATTTTAATGTGGTTAATTTACTCGATGAAACTGGATACAAATCCTTGTGATTTGTTAATGTCCAAAGAAATCATTCTTTTCTCATAAAAGTAAGGTCGCTCATGTTGTTCTCTTGGGAATGACATCAAATGGGGGAGAGTTCTTAAATGAACTTGTGCTTAATTGCTATATCTTTGTGGGGAGAGCGGTTGTGGAATTTGTAGGGGTTAACTTGTATCTTAATAAACTCCTTGATGAATACACTAAGTTTCGACTATGTGAAATCATCTAAAGAAAAGTTGATATGCTTCTTTAGTCATGAATTATTTTTTGAGAATTCATAACGATCCCATAGTTTTCGTACCTTTTCCAATTTATATTGACAAAAAGGGGGAGAATTATTTAGTAGTTCACACTACATACATATGGTTCACGGATCATTATGTAAGGGGGAGTGGATTCCAATCTATAGGTTTTACCTATTGTGCAAAAAAAATGAAGTATTGACTAAGGGGGAGGAAATGATATCATCGTAGTATTGTTTCAAAGTTGTGATACAATTGGACTTTGATTAACATAATAATACTATGACGCTGAATAACAATGACTCAGAACATTTGTTTTCTTATTGTTTTTGCTACGGATCTTCAACGACAATGATGCTGAGTTGAACACGTTAAGAATCGATGGAGAACTTGAAGTTACGAAGAATTCAAGGAAGTTGAAGAGCTAAGGAAATCAAGCATGATTGATCAGAAGCTACAAAGTTTATTTATTTTGTAATCCATATGTATTGATAGTTTTGTCACTAAAATAGACAAAGGGGGAGATTGTTAGAGCACTGCTCAGTCGAACTCGCAAGAATTTTTATCTCAAGCTTGTTTCTAAAGTTTAGTTGATCAAAACTATATCTTGATTTCTAGTCTACTTATAGCTATGTCTCGGATTAGGATAGAAGTGGGTAGTTGAGCATTAGACTTCACGACGTTCTGATCGTTGTCGTATGCGTCAAAAATAAATTCACTTTCTTACTTACAAATAATATGGATTAAGTATATGATAAGAAAGAGTTCGTTCCACGGGAGGCTTATATTGTTATAGGATTTTAGTTTTTAATGTAACAAAGGGGGATTTTGTTTATATCAAAGCAATAAAATAATTAAAAGAAAATAAAATAATCAGAATAATCAATAAAAATAAGATATTGGTCAAGGGATTGTATCATTAACAAACATGTATTTTTATCAACGATTAGAATTGGTAATTTAATCCCTCATTTATTAGAAGTCCTAGGATATCTTGATCGCAAGAATATACAGCTAATTTCCTGATTTCATCACAAACACATTAAAAGATGCATATGTGAATTCTACCTAGAAAGCAATCTAAAGTGTAAAAGTACAATTAAGTTTAACTCCCTAAAAGCACTAAGTTCTACGAAATAGACTAATCAATGCAAACGAACGTGTAAAAGCACTAATCCGTCGTAACAAAGGTTATGATTCATATGTAATTATAAAGATGTATCACTACAAGTAATAACTACGCTATGTTACTTGCAATCATGAATTGACAACTTTTTCGTATTGAAAATCCTAATCTAGCAATAGAGATGAATACAAATCCAATTGATTCCGGACTCAACCAAACAAACAATCAAATCATGTGACAAAATTAGTAATGAATCATAAACAATAAAGTTGAGACAAAACTAATGCATTGAATCAAATATTATGTTGAGAAATCAACTTTAAACCCTTAACCAATATTATTTGTTTAGCTACTCATAGCTATGGAGTTCATCAACATCATAAATGAAATAAAGAAGATGAAAAAAATAACGAAAACAAACCCTAGAGTTGTCTCCGGCTCTCTCTCCAAAAGCTCCAAGTAGTATACGTGATAATCCAAGTTGTAGAAAACCTCCTCTTTTGTAGCTTTTCTCCTTTCTAATATTAGGTCCAATCTTCAAAATCCCATCTCTAATGTGTCCACCAATCCCAAATGTGAGAACTATCTATGCAGAAAATATGCTCAAAAAGTGTCACCAGAAAACTGGTTCCACTGCCGAAAGTTGGCTGCAAAAGTCATCGGGAATCGACTCAAGTTACCGGAAAAGTCAAACCAGTCGTTGGGTCAAAGTTTGTCAACGAGTCAAATCGGGAAGTCAGACCGAGTCAAACCGGGTCAGATGTGTCAAGTCTAAGAGTCAGCTGGCTGACTCATCTAACTAGTCCGAGTAGTTTAGTCCAAGGCTGTTTTGCACAGGCCAGATTTGTGCTGCACCATCATTGCACTTCACCTTGCACATGCACTGCACTGTACTGCTATTACCAGCACCAATCCCCATCACACTTCCTTTAGCATTGCAGCCAACAACAACCATTGTTATTTCAGTTCCATTGCAGTATCCACTGCTGCAACTTCTCTGCATCTCAAACACACATAACTATATGACCCAACCATCTTAAGTTTCAATCATCAACTCAATCTACTTAGGCCTTCTTATCCTCCAACACTCAGCTGCTCTTGACTGCAATACTTATCTTCAATGCATTCATTTCTCCCATGTAAGGCAAACCTCAGAAAGCACACCACTGCAACAACACCAAAAACAATTCCATTGTTATGCAGTTCAATTGATGCCACTTCCACCACCTGCATCTTAGACAACCTCAATACTAACAGCAACACATCATTCATTGTAGCATCTCATTTCCAACCATATAGCATTTCAGCTCACTTGGACACTGCAAGTCACAGGCTTATGTAAGGACCTTCCTTACAAATTAGCACAAAAACAAGGTGAATCCCTAAGGATAGAGATTGGAGAGGGAGGAACATAATTTTGAGAGAGAAGAAAACTTTTAGATTAACTTTTTTCATAGTCTTCCTCATAGCCACAGAAGAGAATATGAGGATAACTAAAAACAGAGCTTGTGCAACTCACACGAGTGCAACAAGGAATAACATCCACACACACACAAGTAAATACTACTGGGTGCCAAAATAACAGGTCAACCCTTAACAATAGGTCATCCCTTAACAATAATTTAATTGGGTCCTGACAGCTTATCAACTGCAATGCCATTTAGAACCCATGGCTAACACCATCAGTTCCATTTCTCCCAGCACATGTAGCTTCATTACAAGTTCATACCATTTCAGCTGCATACCATCTTCTTTACTATCCATTTGTTCAGCTGCAGTTGAACTGTATCTCCATCTCAGCTAATCAATTTCACCAACTTGACTGCTTCATTTCCATTTCAGTTACCACTGACTCTACTTGCACACCTCCAATACAGCAAGAATCAAAATATCCTAATCAATCAACCCATTGCAGTATAATACACCAAACCATCAGTCATGTAGTTCACTTCAGTTCATACTGCAATCAGCTAAGCTCATCACATTCCCAGACAAAAATAATATCATTCCCTGCAGCTCATTCTCACTGCCTCAAAACCACAATTGCAGCATCTATTACAACTTCATTACCAGTATCAGTTCCTGTAACTCTTCAGACCCCTTGTCTTGTTCATATCAAACTCAAGCTCAAATACACTGAAAATCCATCTCAACTGCACCTGTAATTTCAGAACAGCTTTATAGCCTAAACATACATATAATTCATGTTCTTCTCGGCGTCAAAATCACCACATACTCAATTCTGACCATCACAGCTTCAAATCTCAGTTCAAACCCTAAATATGAGTCATACCAATCTCTGCACTTCATTTCAGCTTCAATTTCTTCTTAGAGATGTTCTGTTAGAGCATAGCTCGGTTGAACCCACCAAGCGTTGGTATGTCAAGTTTGGTTGTCATATTTTAGTGAATCAAAACTGAATTAAAGAGTTGCTTGATTATATACTAGAGACAACTTCGTATAGGTTAGGATAGAAAGATTATGATTATGAGACATACAAGTATTACTCGAAGACTTGAAGAATGTGAAGAAGTAACAAGCTACATCGACGACATCATCCTTCCTTTTGAGGTTAGTAATATTGTGAATTGAACTGTTTCATTCCTAACATATCTTTCAAGTCGTGCTATATTGAAAACATAACTGCGAAGCTGTGAATGATTATACTCTAGTAGACATAGTATTAAGGAATTAGAATACGAAGTATAACACTTATCTTTTGAACTTCGTATATAAGACATCAACATAATCGTATGAATGTTATTGTGATTATGTGTATGGGTAAAGGTGAAGATTTCATCCTAGGAAACAATGTTTACATTCGTTTAAAGGAAGTACATTCATGAACTTGTTTTATGAATCGAAAGGGAAATCGCTAGGCTTATTGGTATTGTTATTCATTGCATATCTTTGGATTACCAATATGTGTGAGTTAGTAGAACCGATCATAACTTGTTATGTATCTTCGTAAAACTAGTCACAATGCCTGACTTATGTATTCGTATGACTTTTATTAGTGTAACTGATCCTAAGTAATCACCTAAGATAGTATGATCGATATTTGTAATTGGTGTAACCGATCCTGGTAATTGGTATGACCAATCACAAAAGAGTTGTGTAATCGATCCTTTTAATTGGTGTAACCGGTCCTGGTAATTGGTGTAACCGATCCTAGTGACTAATGTAACCGATCACAAGTAGTACCATGAGAATATGGTAACCGTTCCTGGTAATTGATGTAACCGATCCTGGAAACTGATGTAACCGCTCCCAGTAACTATATGGAGGTAGAACCGATCCTTGTGTTCGGTAGAGCCATAAACCCATGACTTGGAAATCAGATGAACCAATTCTAAACTCGTTTGGAAGTGTGGTAAATCGGTTCCTTGATTGTAAATATGAAAAAGGATTTACAAAGAAAAAGATGTCGACATACTTTGAACATGTTCAGTAATTCTTATCTTTTATTGTTCAATAACTCAAGGAGATCCCGGACCGAAATAAATTGAGAATATTTTAATTAAGGTTGTTAGTCTTATATGCTTTTAATTACCAGCAATTAAACACAAATCTATGGAAAATAAAATTGGTAATGTGCATTTACTAATTGGAGATTTTCTAGTGAGATTTCGGTAATATTGGACAGAGCATTTCCAGGAATTATGAAAACCGATTTTGGGCATTTATTGCATATCTTAAGAATATTTCGGTTTTGGAAATTCCTTGGTGTCAAAACATCCTTGTTCTATAAATACCCAAGATTGCAATTCGAGCAAACTATCCTAAGATCCAGCAAAACTACCTTGTTGTGTTGTTACTGGTGGAGCCGTCTATTCGGAGAGGAAAGTACCCTAATTAGGCGAAATCTCTTACGACCGCTTGTTTAAATACTTCTGTGGGATCAAGAAGCTCTATGAGTACCATTGGTGGGAAACTAGATAATTGCAGTATTATTAGTTTTCGATTTGATTTGATTGACTAACGGTTGTTGAACTTTAATTGCACCTAGTTTGTTTATTCTTGAGAATCTTCTCTTTTGATATAAGATTCACTCAAACTAGATCGAAGTGTCGACGGTATCTTTAGAACTATTTGTAGATCTAAAGACGTCTTTTGATAATCCATTGTTAATAGACTCCGTTATGTGCGTGATTGATCACAAGAGATTCAAGTTGTGGTGTGCAGGTGTTTATTAAAGATTAAAGAAGATTTGAAGACAAAAAATATTTCTTATTGGTTTCATAATCTTTGGTGTGCACAAAACTTGATCGGCTGGGATCCAACTATAATCGATTTATCCTTGATAAATTTGATTAATTAGTTGCGTAGATCGGCATCACTATATAGTATCTTGGTAGATCCTATATTTGATTGCAAAATCTAAACTCTGCTACTTTGGTAGTTGTTGGATAGATAGATCTAAACCCGACAAAGGAGTTTATTGGATTAAACAGAAGAGCCTTTGTCTAACTCATATCACTGAGATTGAATAGAGTTGTTACCAAACAGATTTGTTATTCCTTTACTGTTTGGAATAAGAACCAAAGGAATTGTTCCAGTGCGTGCACTTATCGAATGTCGGAAGCGCAGGATACTGAAGAAACTAGGTGAACTATAGGTTTAGTTGCTTGGTCTCAACTATACGAAGTTGGTTTTATTTTGTATAACGGCTTAATTCTGAGAGTATTCAATTCTAGACTAGGTCCCGGGGGTTTTCTGCATTTGCGGTTTCCTCGTTAACAAAATCTTGATGTGTCATTTACTTTTATTTTCCGCAATTATAATTGTTATTATTATAATTTAAAGTAAATTACACAAACGTTAACTCCATATTACTTGATAGTGATCCTATAGAGTTTGGTTAAGTCCGAACCTATTATCAAGTAATCACACTTTGATTGTTGTATTGTCTCGATCTCGTATCCATAGACGATCACACAAAGTGTGAATACCGATTCATTGTATTGTCTCGACTCAGTCCATAGACAATCACTGTCGGTAAGAGGACTTATAGGTGGAAAAGTTTAAGATTGTGGTATATTTGGGTACCCTCGTCTTTTCATGTTCTTCACTAGAATCCTAACTTCAAGCTCATCTTGAACAACAAAACCTCAACCCATTACAGATTCATGCTCAAATTCCTTTAACAGATATACCAGAGCCTGATACACAACCATCAAACCCATATCAACTATTTCAGCTCCATACTCGAATCAATTACAAATCCAACTCCAACCCATCGTTCTTCATTACTGTTGAACCCGTAATTTCATATTCTCAACATCGGCAATTTTTTCTTCTTTCTGATGCTTGGAAATCAACCCCCATCACTCACCAGATCCCCTTTAAATCTTCATTCCAAGGTTTCAATTTCTCGATCTCAATTCTTTCAAAACCTTAAACAGAACCATCTTCTCTTGAAATCAACAGAATCATCTTCTTCTCAATCTCTCGTTCAAGAACCAAAATCGCCATCAACAATCGCCTTTTGTCCTCTCAATTTCAGTTGATTGTAATGAAAAGATAAACATATTTATTGATTTTAGGGCTAGGTAATGATGAGAATTACTACAAGCACCCACTGTTATGGATACGGGCCACCAACATATTATTTTGCCTGTCAGTTATATGGAACTGACAGTTCATTCTTCACCTCCTCTTTGCGCAACCTTTGCCGGTTCCAAATATAATTTTCCTATGAATTGACTTTTTTCCTTTTACGCTCCAAATGGACGATTTCTCCTTCTTTTGCTCCAAATGACTCCAAAGTACCTAAACACTCCAAAATAAACATAAGATACATAATTTACAAGAAAATTAGCAAAGAAAGTGAAAAGACGAGGGTACCCAAATATACCTCAATCTAAAACTTTTCCACCTATAAGTCCTTTCTCCAAAAGTGATTGTCTACGGGCTGAGTCGAGACAATACAACGAATCGGTTCACACTTCGTGTGATCGTATATAGATACGAGATCCAGACAATACAAAAACAAGATAACTTGCGTGATTGACTATGGATACAAGATCGAGACAATACAACAACGAAGTATGATTACTTGATAATAGGTTCGGACTTAACCAAACACTATAGGATTAATATGAAGTAATTAGGTATTAACGTTTGTGTATTTTACTTCTAATTATAATAAATCAATTATAATTGCGGAAATAGAAAAGTAAAAGACACAACAAGATTTTGTTAACGAGGAAACCGCAAATGCAGAAAAACCCCGGGACCTTGTCAAGAATTGAATACTCTAAGAATTAAGCCGCTATACAAAATCTAAACCAACTTCGTATAGTTGAGACCAAGCAACTAAACCTATAGTTCACCTAGTTTCCTCAGTATCCCTGCGCCTACAACTTGTAATAAGTCACACACTTGGAACAATTCCTTTGGTTCGTATTCCAAACAGTAAAGGAAAAACAAATCTATTCGGTAACAACTATTTTCAACCAACGTGATATGAGTTTGAAAAAAGGCTCTTAGATCAATCTATTCAACAACTACCAAAGTAATTATTTAGACTATGCAATCAATAATAGAATCTGATCAAGATACTAAATACTGATGCCGATCTACACAACTAATCAATCCAATCTATCAAAAGATAAACCGATCAAGTTTTGTGCACATCAAAGATTATAAACTCAAATAAGTAATCTTTTTTGTCTTCAAATCTTCTTAGATCTTCAATAAACACCTGCACACAAACAACTTGAATCTCTTGTGATCAATAACACACAGAACGGAGTCTATTAACAATGGATTATCACATGACGTCTTTAGATCTACAAACAATCTAAAGATCCCTGTCAATACTTCGATCTAGTTTGAGTGAATCTTACATCAGAAGAGAAGATTCTCAAGCATAAACAAACAAGGTGCAATCAAAGTTCAACAACCGTTAGTTAATCAAATCAATCGAAACTAATGATAAACTTGAATTATCTAGTTTTCCACCAACGTTACTCGTAGAGCTTCTCAATCCCAAAGAAGTCTTTAAAACGAGCGGTCGTAAAAGATTTTGCCTAATTAGGTTACTTTCCTCTCCGAATAGACGGCTCCACCAGTAACTACACAACTAGGTAGTTTTGCTGGCTCTGAGGATTTGTTTGCTCGAAATGAAAACTTCAATATTTATAGACAAAGGAAGTTTGGACACCAAGGAATTTCCAAAACCTAATATTCTCAAAGATATGCAATAAAGTCCCAAATTGGTTTTCATAATTCCTGGAAATGCTCTGTCAAAATATTGACCGAAATCTCAGTAGAAAATCTCCAATTAGTAAATGCACATTACTAATTTTTATTTTCTAAAGATATGTATTTAATTTCTTGAAATTAAAAGCATATAAAACAAAAAACCTTAATTAAAAGATTCTTAATTTATTTCGATCCGGGATTTTCCTTTAGTTATTAAAGAATATCTTAGAACAATAATAGATAAGAATTACTGCACGTGTTAAAAGTATGTCGACATCTTTACGTTGTAAATCCTTTTTCATATTTACAATCTTGGAACCGATTTGCCACACTTCCAAACAAGTTTAGAATTGGTTCATATGACTTCCAACAACTATGTGATTGATTATCCTATCAAATCACCATTAATGGGTTTCACGGTTCTACCAAAACACAAAGCTTCGGTTCTACCTCCATGTGGGTACTAGGATCGGTCACACTAGCTTTCCAAAAATTGGTTGACTAGGTACTAGGATCGATTACCACATATTTATGGTATTTTACTTGTGATCGGTTGCACAAGTCATAGTATCGGTTACCAATTCCTAAGACTTGTTGCACCTCTTACAAGGATCGATTCCACATACTTGTGATTGGTTACACCCCTTACTAGGATCGGTTCCCCAATGTCTAGAGTTGGTAATACCAATTACAAAATATCGATCATACCATCTCAGGTGATTCCTTAAGATCGGTTTCACTAATAAAAGTCATACCAATACAAAAGTCAGGCATTGTGAATAGTTTTACCAAGATACATAAACAAGTTATGAGCGGTTATACTAAACACACATATTGGTAATCCAAAGATTTGCAATGAATAACAATACCAATAAGCCTAGCGATTTCCCTTTCGATTCACACAAAAAGTTTATGAATTGTATTTCTTTTAAACGAATGTAAAACATTGTTTCCTAGGACGAAATCTTCACCCATACCCATACATAATCACAATAGCATTCATACGATTATGTAGATGTCTTATATACGAAGTTTAAAATATAAACGTTATACTTCGTATTATAATTCCTTAATACTATGTCTAACTAGAGTATAATCATTCACAGCTTCGTAGTTATGTTTTCAATATGCACGACTTGAAAGATATGTTAGGAATGAAACAGTTCAAGTCAAAATATTACTAACCTCAATAGGAAGGATGATGTCGTTGATGTAACTCTTTACTTCTTCACATTCTTCAAGTCTTCGAGTAATACTTGTATGTCTCATATCCTAATAACTTTCTAGTTAACCTATACGAAGTTGACTCTAGTATATAATCAAGCGACTCTTTAAATGAGTTTTGGTTCACTAAAATATGACAACCAAACTTGACATACCAACGCTTGGTGGGTTCAACCGAGCAATTCTCTAACAATCTCCCCCTTTGTCAATTTTAGTGACAAAACTCTTACATCATATGGATAAACAAATTACAAGAATTCATTATACATACGCTTGATTCCAAGTTTCAACAGCACAATAACCTGCATAAATTTAGTCCTTAAATGCCGCTGTTGAAATTATAATAACAAAGCTAATACTCCCTCTAAAGGAGAGATAGGTAGATTTTCAATCAGCACGTCTTTGTTATTTCCCTTTTGTAGTCCAAATAACTACAAGGATCATTTGATATGTTTCTCCCCCTTAGTCAATGCTTTACTCTTTCGTTAGATATAACGTTTAAGCACCATTGTCCTTTCCTTAGTGATACAAAATCACTTGTTTACTCCATATTTCTCCCCCTTTTTGTCACAAAATGACAAAGGTACAAGCAAATAAATGACAAACCGAAAGGATCTTACAAATCTACAAGACTTGCATAACCTATAAGAGTTAAGCTCGAAGGTTTCACATACCATTTTAGATAACCAATATCAAAACCGAAACTACAAAGTAATTTTATTTTGATATGTTATCAAGGAAACAATTGCTCGAAGCAATTTTCCCTAATAGTTTAGCAAATTAAAAATTAACCAAGCACCTTAGTTCTTTTGCTAAACCGATTGCACAAATACAATCGCTTGTTCGATAAGACCAAAATAAAGATCAGAATTAACTTTATTTTTCTCATCAGGCTCTAATTATTCAAACAATGACTTAGACCTTTCACTTTAAACAAGACAAGTACTAGGTTAGTTAACTAGTATTTCTTGTTAAGGCATTCGATTAGACTTGAATAACCGAATCCTCCACTTTGATAAGTCTAACTAAGATCAGAATTAACTTAGTTTCTCTTATCCGGAATCGAATTGGACTAGACAAATGATCCCGAATTTTTTTGTTAAGCCATAAACAATTCATACAAACCAAATAAATCAACTTGCATAATTATTTATCTTAACCGGAAGCAATTGAAACAAACATAGACATTAAAGTACCACAATTGCACCGTGATTTCGTTAAGCATAAACAATTGATACCAAACAATAAAGAAAGATAGCAAAAGTTTTTCTCAACCAGAAACAATTGAATCACACACACATCCATACACATATAATGGAATAAACATCAATTGTACCGAAATTTTGTTAAGCAAAAGCAAAATATATACAATAAAATCAGGTTTTTCTTAAACAGGAAAACGATTAACTATCAAATTCGTTATCTCAAGTTCCGCATCCTCTTCTCCCCTAAAGATATGTCATTAAGCGCAAGTTCACGTAGAACTCTCCCCCATTATGTTGTCATCCTATCGCAAGAACAAAAGAACAACAACAACACCAACCTTTACCAGAGAAAGGTTGAAAATCGATTTTAACTAATGCGATGCAAAAGTTGAAAAACCCGAAACACATATGCTTTTATGCTAAACCAAAAACGATTCAACATGTTGTGACTTTTTCACACATGAGTTTCAATCGGAACCCCTTATGATCCTTTGATAAAGCCTACCAACATGGGCTAGAACTCAATCCCGCTAAATCAAAAAGTCACCCACACCTTAAGGGTTCACACCATATGAGATCGAATATTAAGGTTATGAAAGCCAAAATCAAACATCCCATAACACATAGCAATAATATAAAGAATTCAAGCACATGCTATGTAATCGAAAAACTATCACAAGAAAAATTATAAAATAATAATTTTATTCATAAAAAGATAGTTTTATTCAAAATAGACCATATACAATTATTGAAGGGAATCAAAAACTGATGTCTATTTTTCCTGGATTAAGTCTTGCAGTATATGACTTAATCTCTAGTGGAGCTCTTATTGTTTACTGAAGTTTCTTCAGTACTCAAACTTTTTAAGCATGTCTCAAGAGACTTGTTTGCAACCACTTCCTGTTTTTCAAGTTCTTCAATCAGAACCTTGAGTTCAGCAAGAACACCTCTTGTTTCATCGATTCTTCCTTTGAGCCAATCTTGATGCTGAATAGTCATTATGAGATTGGTTCTTAGTTCTTCAAAACCTTGGATATAGTGAATCATACTATCAGAACGTATCCACTTGGTTTCGGTTGGATCTTGAAAGTTGTAAGCCAACAAGCATGATTCATCTTGATATCCATTCGAACTATCCGAATCATAATCAGACATGATTTTTGATATGTTTTTCCTCTTCCTTTTTGTATTGATTCCTTGACAATCCTTAACCTTTTGAGCTTCCTCCTTATTAGCCTTTGTGACACTGCAAGTTATTGGAGACATGCTCAGTTATTTAAAATAGGGATTAATCAGGGTTTCTTAATACAAGCAAGAGATTGTTTCCCATAAGAAGAAATAAATTTTCGGACCAAACAACTTGTGGAATACCGAAAATATACATAGAATATATTTTGTTTCCATTGTCCGAACTTCTCATACCGGAAGGCTTATTAAAATTCGAAAATTTTAAATAAAAACCTATTTTGGAAGATCATGTCAAACATTCGAAAATTTTCAGACAGACATGGATTCGCAACTATCCATAATTTGTCACAGATTTTTCTGATAAACAGACACAAAAAAAATAATTGTGCTCTCATTTTATGTGCTTTTCCCATCAAAGTTATGAACACAAATAGGATGGGTTTGCACATTCTCCATACAACTAGATTGTATCAGAGTAAGCTTTTTCTAGCTTACATCGAGTATCAAAAACATAGTTCATGTTTCTCTTTGGGAATTTCTGCCAAAAATAGTTTCTCCCAAGAAGGTGATCCTTCCGTGATCTAATGATATGATCATTCGGAGAAATAGTACTGACATGAGAATTTTCAGAGATGGACAAATCTCTCTTAATCCTTTCAATGAGATTTTCATATGAATTTCTCATTCTAAGGATTTCCTTATGATGCACATCAGCATGATTATCTGAAACAATTATCGGAAATTCATGATTGTTTCCTTTGGCAGAGATTCTCTCTTATCCTTTCTTCTGGAATTATTCTTCATCAAAACAACTATTTCGATATGGGTGAGGAGGAACCTTTTTCCAGAAGTGATTATCAACTCTTAAACCTGATTCTTTTGAGTTGTTTTTATCGTGGTTGAGTAAATTCTGTCTCTCTACTGAAGAATGATCTTTCATCTTTTTAAGACAAGAAACTTTTTTTCAATATTTTTACCACCGTATTTTGAAGAAGTATAAGTTTCCTGTCAAGTGACTGAAAGTTGTATTCCTTAAGATCATGAGCATGGAATCGGTTCAAAGTTTTCTTTGGACAAGATTTCGTCTGATCATCAGTAGATGTAGAAGTTGGTTTCTCATCCTCTTCCGACTTGATGTAGTTAGGCAAACAACCTTTGTCATGATCTGTTTCAGATGTGATCAAACAAGTTTTTTTATCACAATCTCTCAAAGTCGAGCAAGGACCTTTGGTTTCTTCATCAGAAGAAATTATAACAGATTTATTAGTCAGAGTCATAGGATGTGTCTCTTTATCTTGAGTAAGAGATTTACAAAGAGCTTCTAATTTGACAGTGAGATCCATATTCTCTTTGGCTAGAATATTCAGTTGAATGTATTTATCTTTGCTCTCATTTTTAAGAAGATTTGACTCTGTCTTTAATATCAGCACTTTTGTAGACAGAGATTTTATAGGCTTTAGGAGTTTTACCAACTCTTTATCAACATCTTATTTTCTATCAGAGAACGACTCAGATGTACTCTTGATTTTCGTAACTCCTGGATCATTGGTCAACGAATTGGTAACATCTTCAACTTTTGAGTATTCATACTCTTGCATAACATTAACTGAATCATACATAGATTCAATTCTTATAGGTTGGATCACAGATTGTTAGATATTTTCGTGTTTTCCTTCTCTGATACCAATTGAAAAGACGAGGGTACCCAAATATACCTCAATCAAAAACTTTTCCACTTATAAGTCCTTTCTCCGAAAGTGATTGTCTATGGACTGAGTCGAGACAATACAACAAATCGGTTCACACTTCGTGTGATCGTCTATGGATACGAGATCGAGAAAATACGACAACAAGATAACTTGTGTGATTGACTATGGATATAAGATCGAGACAATACAACAATGAAGTATGATTACTTGATAATAGGATCAGACTTAACCAAATACTGCAGGATTGCTATCAAGTAATTAGGAATTAACGTTTGTGTATTTTACTTCTAATTATAATTGCGGAAATAGAAAAGTAAAAGACACAGCAAGATTTTGTTAACGAGGAAACCGCAATTGCAGAAAACCCCCGGGACCTTGTCCAGAATTGAATACTCTCAGAATTAAGCCGCTATACAAAACCTAAACCAACTTTGTATAGTTGAGACCAAACAACTAAACCTATAGTTCACCGAGTTCCCTCAGTATCCCTGCGCCTCCAACTTGTAATAAGTCACGCACTTGGAACAATTCCTTTGGTTCGTATTCCAAATTGTAAAGGAACAACAAATCTGTTCGGTAACAACTCTTTTCAAACAAAGTGATATGAGTTTGACAACTAGGTGGCGGATAGCCATGTGTGGCAAGTCAAGTCAGGAGACTTGCCACAGGAGAATGGCGTGTGATGTTATTAGGTTAGTCTTGGTTGTTCACCTAAGACTTACCATAGGCCGGTCAATTCCGTGGCGAACTTGGAAGGCTGAGATTGTAATTCATGAGAGAAGGTGGTCGTTGATTATGTCCACATTCCGTTGGCACCTGGTAATGGCATAGTGGTGCAATTGGCACATGCCAGTGGCATAGTGGCGCGAATAGTGCCTAGAGTAGCCGCGGTCGTTATATCTTGGCATATTGGTGTTAGATCCAAACTTAATGCCCTACGTGGCATTATTTGGCATGATTAGCGTAGCGGCCCTATCTAAATTAGGGTTTGGCATGCCAAAAACCTAATTAGCGCGTGCGGCATGTGGCCGCGGCACGGTGACGTTTTTTATGCAGATGGTGCCGTGGACGCGTCAAAGGAATTATGGCAGGGCCATAATGTAGGAACGACCACATGCACAAGGATAGCCATGGGTGACCATAGTATGGCGCCTTTTTTAGGGTTTTATGGGTCCCGCATGGCTCGTGGCATGTTGTGGGGCCAAAACAGCGTAATTTGGGCCACAACCAAAAATTAGGGTTTCAACCAATGCCACTAAAGCAAAAATCGTGTTCTGATCGGAATACCCTGACTGGAATCTGTTATGGGTTTGGCCACGAACAAAAAGTGGGTTAGCACGTAGCTGCGCTGTTTGTGGAACATTGGCATGTTGCTGTGGCGGAGTGGCGTGTTGGCATGTTGCTGCCACAGCATGGCATGTTGGCATGCCGATTAACATGCTGGCGCTATTTGGGGAATTGATTAACCAATTAGCATGGTGGACGTTCGGCATGGTTCTACCTTTTAACGCGTGTGGCGAATTTAGGGCGACCTTATAGGTCGATAGAAAAGGGGTCGGCCAAACATAGGGCGTGGCCACATCTCTAGTGCGCGTGGCGCATTTAAAGCGACCTGATTGGCCGATAGGAAAGAGGGCCGGCAAGTATGGGGCCGGCCACATTCCATGTGCATGTGGAAGATTAAAAGCGACCTGATAGGTCGATGGGAAAGAGGAGGTCCAACAAGCAGCATGGGGGCGTGGCCATCTGCAGGTGGCGCCTACTGGCCTATGGCACGGCCACACCTCCCTTTGTTGTTGCTCCTATTTTCCGCGTCTCCTCTTTTATTCCTTGTTTTCTGATTTTGGGTAGGACTTTGCACCTAATAATCCATGGCGGATCAATTGCCTAGTTTGCCTAGGTTTAGTTTCCACCAGCAGGGTCTGATATACTGCGCAGGGCGCAAAAAACCTAATTTTTGCAAATTAATTAGGTTGATATTGAATCTTGGGAATTATCACAAAATTGATTGGATTCTGCGTGTTGACACAAAGTTATTTATTTCCAGAGAGCACCATGCTTTCTTACTGAGTACTCTTATACAAACCTCAACCTTGATACTTCGGGAAATTTGTGCTACTCAGCTGCGAGTGATCACTAATTGTCATGTCATATCAATATTAAGGGTTCATCCATGGAACACAGCATAGAAAGTATTCAGTGAGTCCTATATTAATGAATAATACAGGCAGGGTGTCGAAATTTACAGAATATCTGGGATTGTTGCTACATGCACCATTCTGGATAAATTTCATGTAAACATATTGAATTGCTCAATTAATGCGCAGATGAAGAGGTTGTGTACTCATCACTTTTACATGGCTCTGTCTCTTTGCAGAATGACAACATAATAAATGCAGGGTTTTATAATTTTAGCCCTGAACTAAAAACCATCATCAACATTAGGTTACTTTCCTCTCCGAATAGATGGCTCCACCAGTAACAACAGAACTAGGTAGTTTTGCTGGCTCTGAGGATTAGTTTGCTCGAAATGCAAACTTCAATATTTATAGACAAAGGAAGTTTGGACAACAAGGAATTTCCAAAACCGAATATTCTCAAAGATATGCAATAAAGTCCCAAATCGGTTTTCATAATTCCTGGAAATGCTCTGTCCAAATATTGACCGAAATCTCAGTAGAAAATCTCCAATTAATAAATGCACATTACTAATTTTTATTTTCTATAGATATGCATTTAATTGCTGGAAATTAAAAGCATATAAAACTAAAAACCTTAATTAAAAGATTCTCAATTTATTTCGATCCGGGATTTTCCTTTAGTTATTAAGGAATATCTTTGAACAATTATAGATAAGAATTACTGCACATGTTCAAAGTATGTCGACATCTTTACTTTGTAAATCCTTTTTCATATTTACAATCTTGGAACCGATTTGTCACACTTCTAAACAAGTTTAGAATTGGTTCATCCGACTTCCAAGAACTATGTGATTTATTATCATATCAAATCACCAATCATGGGTTTAATGGTTTTACCAAAAAAAGTTTCGGTTTTATCTCCATGTGGGTACTAGGATCGGTCACACTAGTTTCCAAAAAATTGGGAAACTAAGTACCAGGATCGGTTACCACACTTTTATGGTATTTACTTTTGATCGGTTGCACAAGTCATAGGATCGGTTACACCAATCACTAAGACTTGTTGCACCTCTTACAAGGATCGATTCCACGTACTTGTGATCGGTCACACCTCTTACTAGGATCGGTTACCCAATGTCTAGAGTTGGTCACACCAATTACAAAATATCGATCATACCATCTCAGTTGATTACTTAAGATCGGTTTCACTAATAAAAGTCATACCAATACAAAAGTCAGGCCTTGTGATTAGTCTTACCAAGATACATAAACAAGTTTTGAACGGTTATACTCAACCACACATATTGGTAATCCAAAGATTTGCAATGAATAAAAATACCAATAAGCCTAGCGATTTCCCTTTCGATTCACAAAACAAGTTTATGAATGTACTTCCTTTAAACGAATGTAAAACATTGTTTCCTAGGAAGAAGTCTTCACCCATACCCATACATAATCACAATAGCATTCATACGATTATGTCAATGTCTTATATACGAAGTTCAAAAGATAAACGTTATACTTCGTATTATAATTCCTTAATACTATGTCTAACTAGAGTATAATCATTCACAGCTTCACAGTTATGTTTTCAATATGCACGACTTGAAAGATACGTTAGGAATTAAACAGTTCAAGTCAAAATATTACTAACCTCAAGAGGAAGGATGATGTCTTTGATGTAGCTCTTTACTTCTTCACATTCTTCAAGTCTTCATGTAATACTTGTATGTCTCATATCCTAATAACTTTCTAGTTATCCTATACGAAGTTGAGTCTAGTATATAATCAAGCGACTCTTTAAATGAGTTTTGGTTCACTAAAATATGACAACCAAACTTGACATATAAACGCTTGGTGGGTTCAACCGAGAAATGCTCTAACAGAAAGCATAAACAATAGATAAATATCAAGGTGTTTACAACACCTATCACGTTAACAAATTGAAGAAGAAGATCTGGTGAAGACCTTGGAGGAACTTCAACGACAAAAGGTATGTGAAGACTAAAACTTATCTATCACTCAGAAGTCTATTCAATTCTATTTACTAATAAGACTAAGTTGTATAGCTATATAGACTTTGTGTTATACACATTTGAAATTTTGTGTCGATTTTATCTCGTTTATATAATTCTCGAAATATGAGTTTAAATATTAGAATGATTCATCATCTACTTGAAAAATTTAGTTGTAAACAATTCATTTGTTGGAAACTAATTATTAAGTCAACATGATCATGTGAAAATTACCTTGAACATCTTACATGATCTGTGTGAGACAATCATTTGATGTTAACTTGGGATGTTTCGTATTGATAAAATAATCATATGAAAATTACTTGAAGCTAGTGGTATGTGTAAGATTACAATTGTCGTCTTCTAAGAATGTTTTAAATTGATTAACGAGAGTTTTAGAACTACTACCAATATCTGGATAAAGCACAATATGCGTACCAAGTATGCGAACTGTGAAGTACTAGTTCGGGTCCTGAACTTTTGTTTGCGAACGAGTTTATCTGTGATGGGTCCGGAACTGTGGTTTGCGAACTTGCGAACGGAAAAACTAGGCAAGGTCCGGAACGGTAGTTCGCGAACTCAGTTTGCGAACTCATTGGTTAGGTTCTAAAATCGGTAAGTATGACAACTTGTTCACAGACTTTGTATGCTAACTATTGTCTATACTCATGAACTCAGGTTCGTTTGCGAACTCTGTTTGCGAATTGAAGACCCTGGATTCTTAATGCTTTAAGGTATTCAAACTCGGTTTGCAAACCGTGGCATTATGTTCATGAATTGGTTCTTGTATACGTACCTTGTACACTTACAAACCAAGCTGAATGTGTTTCAAATGCTTCATATATATTTCTATGAGATAGTGAACATTTGAACAACTCTCTTAAAACACATTTAGATACATTTGATTATCTATCATGGTTGGTTGATTATCATATTGAGTCTAGAATTGTTAGATGAATATAGCTAAGCTAAAAGTATTCATATGGATAACTTCGGTTAACTGTTATTGAGCCAACTTGTTTTACACTTTTAGGCACGGTTCATCCATATATGAATATAAGTATATTTCATTTGTGTGTATCAAGCTAAACCATCTAACGGTGGAGATTGATTTCTTATTTTTTAAGCAAACTTAGCTTGAATCTTAAATCATGAGTTCATCTAACGGTGAATATTAATTACTTTGTTAATAAGCTATCTTAGCTTTTTTTGTAAGCAACCCTGATTTGAAAGACTATATAAGGAGAAGCTCCAGCATCTGGGAAACCTCCCGACACTTTTGTGTGTCCTAGTTGCAAACTAGAGTCGATTATCTCTTAACCTAGGTTTCTAGTTCTTCTGAAAACAATTACTAGGCTAACGAATTAAAGACTTCACTTGGGATTTGTGAAGCCAGGTCCGACTATTTTCTTTGTAGTTGTGTATCATGATCTTACTTTTTCAGTCGTATTGAGTTTAATCTTCTCTAAGATTTTCTCGATATTTATCTCCGATAGGTAAGATATAAAAAGTAATCACAACAGTTTTTTCATCACATATTCTTGTGATTCCGCGATAACTTCTTTTGTTAATCAATTAGGTTATTGTGAGGTTACTAATATTCTAGGTTGCTCTTCGGGAGACATAAGACCGGATTATTAGTTGTGTTTCATGTTTACCTTTATCTTTATCTTAAGACAGAAACAACAAATATAATAGACTTATCTGTGGGAGATAGATTTGTTTATAAGTCTTCGACTTTGGGTCGTAGAAACTTCTAGGTTGTAAAGGACGTAATCTAGGGGAATCAAGTGCGCAGAGTCTTGCGAGATTCAAGAGGCGTAAGGAACGCAACCGTACCTTAATCGGTGCGAGACTTAGTTAGGGCTAAACTATATTCCAGTCCGAAGTTAACTTGTAGTAGGCTAGAGTCTGTAGCGGCTTAATACAGTGTGGTGTTCAAGTCTGGACTAGGTCCTGGGTTTTTTATGCATTTGCGGTTTCCTTGTTAAAAAAATTCTGGTGTCTGTGTTATTTCTTTCCGTATTATATTTTCTTTATATAATATAAATATTACAGGTTGTGCGTTGTTCAATCACAGTTGATAAATCCGACCTTGTTTGTTGGACAGAACTTGATTGACACTCGGACATTGGTCTTTTGTACCATCCGAGTTATTCTCATAACAATCAGGTTCACGGATTCCTATTTGTTTGATTTAATGATTGTGTTAAGAAAGAGATAAAGCTCTTTTATATCTTTCTTGATTGAGTTTCATTAAGTTGATACTCTCATAATTATATTGGAGTTTAGTCCATACAGATTTCCGAACGAAATAGTTGGGTGTGGTTGTTGTACCTCCTCGTTTTCAGGTTTCACCTATTATGCAAAAGATGTAAGTATTGATTAAGGGGGAGAAACATATCACCGTAGTATTACTTCAAAGATGGGATACAATTGAACTTTAGAGAATATAATAATCCTATGTTTCTGTATAACGGCGATTGAGAATATTTGTTTTCAATATTGTTATCGTTATGGATCTTCAACAACAACGATGCTGAGTTGAACACGTTCAGAATCATTGCAACTTGAAATTACAAAAAGTTCAAGGAGGTTAATAAACCAAGGAAATCAAGTATGATGGATTCGAGGAGTTTTCAAAGCTATATTTTTTTATCCATATGTATTGATAGTTTTGTCACTAAAATTGGCAGGGGGGGGATTGTTAGAGCATTGCTCGGTCGAACTCACACGTGTTGCTATCTCAAGCTTGTTGTCAAATTTAGTTGTCAAAACTATATATTGATTTCTAGTATACAATCAGTTAAGTCTCAGACTATGATAGAAATATAGTAGAGAAACAGTGGATTACGGCAGTCATCATTGCGTTCTACCGTTTGAAGGCGAAGATCAGCCGAAGCTTTTGTAGAACTTCATCAACAAAAGTTAAGTGAAGACTGAACCACCTGCTTCTCAAGTTATATTCAATTTTTTATCACTGAGACGATGTCGCATAACTAATTAGATTATCATGCATATACAAGAATTTTGAGTCAAGTTTATCTTGGTAATTAGTTCATGAATTATAATGACTAAGCTTAATGAACATTTGTTCATACTTGATGAATTTCGGTGAAGGACAATTTATTGTTCGGAATCAAAATAATGATTCAAGTTTTATCATTGAAAATAACCTGGAACAATGATATGTGCCATTGATGTTATTCGAGAATGTTTCGAATCGATTTAGAGAGAAATATATAACCACTATAGATTCAGATACAAGACAGTGTTATCAGTCTTACAAACTGGAAAAACTTCTATAAGTCTGCAGCCATATTACATGTACTTGTACACGTAGCAGAGTAGCTATATGTCGAATTGCAAATTTGTGGTGCGCATATCCTTATGCACATCATATGGCAGATTGATTGAATTAATCATAAAAATACGTAACAGTTGCAATATGAAAAGTATTATAGCTCATCACTCACAACACTATTTGAGACAAATAGTACATTTGTTACACAACAATCCTTATCCAGTAGGATTTTTATGGATAAGGTTTCAAGACTTGTGACTAACTTGCATAAGGGTGAGTCGCCGTAAACTCACCAGAGGAATTATGTTGTTGTTTACCCTTGTTTTTACCTCTTCCTTTTCCTGAATATTCTTTTTGGACACGAAAAGTGATCATAGAATTTACTGTCATCATGGAAAGAGGGAAGATTGGAATTCTTACCTGATTGTCTGGAAGAGGATAACAGTTTGTCAATAAGATCTTTATATACTGTAATGATCAAATTCATGTTAGCTTGTTGGATCGTTTCATTAATGAATACATCAATTTTCTCAGGAGTCGTATAAGTATCCTTACGGACCCATATTTGTGATGTATTTTCTGAGTTCTTTTTTAACCGATTTTGCATACTACCTATTTGACTTGTTCGAATATTCGTGGACCAAGCAAACTGACATTCCTAGAAGCAAATTCGCCTGAATATATTTTCACTCCAAGAGGTTTAGCCATCCGAATATCAATCACACCTTTCAAAATTAAATCTAATGTGTTTTGGAGACGGCCAAACTGATAGTTTTCCAACCTCGGTGTACACTTTCTTTGAAAATGTCCTTTAGTGTTGTAATAGAAGCACCCTTTATGAGTTTCAATGAAATCAGAATAAGTAGTCTTATCATACTCTTATTGTGAAACACTCTTCTGCCTTAGAGACACAGTTTTTTCTTGGTCAGAGATATTTAATTGTTCCTCTTCTGTAAAAGTACTAGTACTTTGTTTATCAGTTTCTGAGTGCGATTTTGTTAGCTTATCATGAGCAACAAGTGTTCTTACTTTTTCTAACTCATCGGCCTTTTCATAAGCTATAATCATGGTAAATTCTTTGGACTCACTATCGCAACGTGGAGTATTATTATTACTCAACAGACGTTCGATTTCTAATGCATTATCTTTAAGTTTAGCCTCGAGCGAAATAATTTTCAAATTCACTTCGGCTTGTTCTTCAAGAAGAATCCTTTTTCTAGAATCTCGTTCAAGAATCTTAACAATGAGAGTATTGATTTTGTGTTTTAGCCGATTGACCTCAGAAGACTGAAATCCTACATGTTTTAAAATCTCAGTACTTTTTTTGGCTGCTTCCCGTTATACTTCTGAGTCAGACTCATCAGTAAGATAATAGGGATAACACTCATCAATATTCAACTGTTTGATGGAAAGAGAGTGTTCATCTATATGAGAGTTTGAAAACTCAGACTCTTTTATAGATTCCATAACAACAGTGTTTTCCAAACTGGTGGTACGTTTATCAGAGATTTCTTCTCCATCTATATAGTCAGATTCTTCAAGCACGGACTTATTAGGTCTTTCTCGTGTTTGCCTTCTCTGGTACCAATTGAAAATGCGGGAGTACCAAAATACACCACCAACTTTTTATTATGTAACATATATGGACAAAACTCAAATAGAATTCCTAGAGTTAACACTTAATGAATCTAAATCAGGAATTATATTAAGAGTTTATATCTCTTTCTCTCACAAACAATATGTAATATTTCTATCACAACCAATATGTAAAAGGAATTAGGTCTATGAACCTCATTATGCCGTGAAAGTTCTTGGAAGACTCTAAAGATCAATCAAGTCGTATCTAATAATTACGGTAGGGTATCTACTTTAATTAATTTACATACAACCTGTGATATTTCAATTATAAAGATAAATAATATAATGAGGAAAAAAAAATAACACAGACACCAGAAATTTTGTTAACAAGGAAACCGGAATAACATAAAAACCCCAGGACCTTGTGTTAGAGCATAGCTCGGTTGAACTCACCAAGCATTGGTATGTCAAGTTTGGTTGTCATATTTTAGTATCAAAACTCATCTAGAATTGCTTGATTAAATACTAGAGTCAACTTCGTTTAGGTTAGACTAAAAAGTCTAGGAATGTTGAGACATTCAAGTATTACTCCGAAGACCTAAAGAATGTGAAGAAGTAGCGAACTAAAACGACGACATCATCCTTCCACTTGGTGTTAGTAATATTGACTTGAACTGTTTCATTCCCAACGTATCTTTCAAGTCGTGCTACATTGAAAACATAACTGTGAAGATGCATATACTGTACATATTTTATAGTACTATAGTGATATGACACGTTCATAATTGTATGATCATAGTATTAGGGAATTAAACTACGAACCATAACGCTTATCTTTTGAACTTCGTAGATATGACATCGACGTAATCTTGTATATATTGTTATGATTATGTAAATGGGTTATGGTGAAGATTTAATCATAGGAAACAATGTTTTACATTTGTTTAAAGGAAGTACATTGATGAACTTGTTTCGTGAATCGAAAGGGAAATCATTAGGCTTATTGGTACGGCTATTTATTGAAAATCTTTGGTCAACATACTTTGAACAAGAACAGTAACTCTTATCATTTATTGTTCAAAGATATTCCTTAGTACTCAAGGTGATCCTGTGCCGAACTAAATTGAGAATCTTTTAATTAAGGTTTTTGGTTTTATATGTTTTAATTACCAGCAATTAAATGCATATCTCTAGAGAATAAAAATTAGTAAGGTGCATTTACTATTTGGAGATTTTATATTGAGAGATTTCAAAAATATTGGACAAGCATTTATTGGAATTATGAAAACCCAATTTTGCCATTCATTGCATATTTTGATAATACTTTCGGTTTTTGAAATTCCTTGGTGTCCAAACATCCTTGTTCTATAAATACCTAAGTTTGTATTTCTAGCAAACTATCCAAAGAGCCAGGCAAACTTCATTTCTTGTTGTTTCTGGTGGATCCGTCTATTTGGAGAGGAAAGTATATTAATTAGGTGAAATTTCTTACGTCTGCTCGTTTAAAGACTTCTGTGGGATCAAGAAGCTCTACGAGTACCATTGGTGGGAAACTAGATAATTGCAGTGTTATTAGTTTTCGATTGATTTGATTGACTAACGGTTGTTGAAACTTTGATTGCACCTAGTTTGTTTATTCTTGAGAATCATCTCTTCTGATATAATATTAACTTAAACTGGATCAAAGTATCAACGGGATCTTTAGAACTAATGTTAGATCTAAAGACATCTTGTGATAATCCATTGTTAACATACTCCGTTCTGTGCGTGATTGATCACAAGAGATTCAAGTGGTGTTGTGCAGGTTATTGAAGATTAAAGAAAATTTGAAGACGAAGAAAATTTCTTATTGGTTTTCGTATCTTGTGAATTGTGTGCACAAACCTTGATCGGCTGGGATCCAACTAGAATCAGATTTATTCAATTGATTAGTTGCATGAGATCGGAATTCTCAATATATCTCTTTGAGATCTATTTTGATTGAGTGCGAATCTATACTTGACTATTTTGGTAGTTAAAGTCGGATTGATCTAACCAAACAAAGGATTTTATTAGATTAAACGGAAGAGCCTTTGTCATCGACTCATCTATATCTTGTAGCAAAGATTGATTAGATTGGTTACCAAATAGATTCTTCCTTTGTTGTTTGGATTACGATCCAAAGGACTTGCTATTCATATGGGTGACTCTGGAAGTCGAAGGCGTAGGGATACTGAGGGGAACTAAGTAGCTAGGGGTAATATGCCAGATCTCAACTATACGAAGTTGGTTTAGATTTTGTATAGCGTCTTAATTCTTAGAGTATTCAAAACTGGACTAGGTCCCGGGGTTTTTATGCATTTGCGGTTCCCTCGTTAACAAAATCTGGTTGTGTCTTTTACTTTGATTTCCGTATTATAATTGTTATTATAATAAAGTAAAATACACATACGTTAACTTCGTTATACTTGATAGTGATCCTATAGAGTTTGGTTATTACCGAACCTATTATCAAGTAGCACACTTTGATTGTCGTATCGTCTCGATCTTGTATCCATAGTCAATCACACAAGTTATCTTGTTGTCGTATTGTCTCGATCTCGTATCCATAGACGATCACATAAAGTGTGAATACCGAAGTTGTTGTATTGTCTTGACTTTGTCTATAGACGATCACACTTGGTAAGAGGACTTATAGGTTGAAACAAAAAGATTATGGTGTATTTGGGTACCCTCGTCTTTTGAATTGGTATCAGAGCTTGCAAACACGAAAAGATCTAACAATCTGTGTTTGGTGCAATCCAACCTATAAGATTTGAATCAAAATGGTTACAGTTGAACCTGAAATGATTCAGTTAACGAAAAACAAGATGAAGAATCAACACCTAATAAAGTCATCCTCTGTGAATCTATTGAACAAAGTGATCAGTATAATGAAGATTTTGATGACTGATAAACTTTCCTTTAAAAACAACTTGATGAAATTTCCGAAGATGGTGACTCAGAAATTGATCAAGATGTAGAAGAAGATATCTTTGTATTTTCTTCACTATTAGGTGTTGTTTCTGCAAAAAGGTTATCCACTTCAGATGTTGTTTGACTTCTTGCTCCTCTCTGCAGAGAAAATAGGAAACTATTTTCTATGGCTTTTATTCTGGATATCAGAATGCTCGATATCTTCTGAAGGATTGCAGAGAAAGCCTGAACTCAAAAACTCTTGATTATGAGAATCTCTACAGGAAACATTATCTGTTGAATAAGAAACTTGTTGAAATTGAAGCAAGGATTAATTCTCAACATTTAATGTGTAAAGAGAAAGATGAGTCTGTTCCTTCCAGAGAAAACCTTCTTAAGGTCGACCTTGTCAACGCTCTTGACAAAGTTAAGCTATTGGAAGAAGAAGTTGCAAAACTAAAAAGGCTCAATGATAGCACAACTAACTTATCTTCTTTGTTGTTAACAAGAAGAAGTCATGGTGATATGCGTGGCTCGGGATATCAGGGAATCGATACTTCCTCAATCAACAAATAAATAAAATTTGTAAAGGATGCATGTTCTTCCACACCATAGGATCTACCTAAACCAATTGATACTCCTGATCCACCAAAGAGCTCGAGTGAGATTTTAGAAGAAAATAGTTTCAGAATCAATCATGTTAAGTCTCAGATCAAAGATCAGCATAAGGCCAGAACATCTCACAAAGGTAATCCTAAAAACTACACTCCTTTTAATAAGCATTGTTACTATTGTGGAAATAAAGGTCATATGCAAAAGAGTTGTAAAATTCGAAATATGCAGGATGCTCTATCCTTTGTTTCAAAAGAATTGAGTAAACTTACCTCTAAAAAGATCTCAGATCACCATTGTCCTATTTTGAGACAAAAGAATTATTCTAATAATTCGCATGCCTTTCCTACAATGAGTATTACTAAAAGGAACAATGATAAAAAAAAAAGGGTAATGCCTTTGTCAACAGGAATATGAGATCTGATGTTTCAGCTTGGAAAAATGCAATGTTGCAGAGATGAAAGATCTTCATCCTAAATCCACCTACAATTGGATGCCCAAGTCTGGAGTGAAAGCTAAAAAGGGGTCATCTAAAGTAAATGTTAAGAAAAACAATCATGTTGTAATCTTAGATAAAGATGACTATGAACGTCTAATAATTAGACTCAAAGAGGATTTAAAAACATCTAGTGATATTGATACACATGTATCTTTCGACAATCTGCTGCAAAGTAGAAAACGAAAAAGGAAGTCAATCAGGAATCTATGATTCCTCAAATATTATTGTTATGTGTTTTTTTTTAAATTAAAATAAATATGTTCGCATACATAAGATGAGCTTTGATTTTTAAATAATCAAAAGAAGACTTTCCTTATTTGTATAAAATCACTTCCGAAATTTGAAGGTTTCCTTCTTAAACTTTTTGAAAAGGGTTGTATATAAATAATTTCGGTCATGTTCTACTTCATACAATATCAAGCTTCCACAAAATAACCCTTTGATATTGTACAATGCTCTCTCCTTATGTAGACAATGAGGAAGACTTAAGAGAAGAAATTTCGGATGTAATTAACTCTTGCACTTTTGTACCTCGTTCAAAAGTACTACATATTATTTCTTTCTTAGTGAAGGAAAGAGAATGTAGTGATGTTGTCTGTGATTTTTTTATGGAAAAGATTGAGAGAATTCTCGAGTCAAGCTCTACATATTTTGAGAAAGGGAAATATGGACTATGTATTCTGCATAATCCTCAGGCCACCTATGATTAGCAATACGATGTTCATGCCCAGATATTCCCATCTTGGCGGCAACAATATCATCTTTGAGTAAATCTCTTCTCCCAATGAGTTCCATCGTTCCTTCGAACAGGCTCGAAGCAATGATTTTTGAGAGAGTTGTCTTCGAACAGTCTCGAACAATGCGTAGATAAGTGAGAGGCATACCCTGTATGATCCAACCAGCTTCACGAAACAAAGGATCGATTTGGTTTAATACCTCCTTAGATGCAGAAACCCTGGGTTTATCAACTTCAATGCTTTTCTCCGAAGAACCGGAAGAATAATCATCACCGGGAGTTCCCATCATATACTGCAGAAAAGCATTGTGTCTGCATCAACAACCTACGTGGTAAAAGAAAACAAAAGAAGAATTGCAAGAAGATATGAAGCAATACCTGAAAAGAAGGTGAATGCAATTTTATGGTGATCGATATGAAAGGAAAGGCTCAAAGTGGTCTTTTAAATCACGCAGGTTGACAAAACCTGAATCCAATCAATTTTGTGATAATTCACAAGATTCAATATCAACCTAATTAATTTGCAAAAATTAGGTTTTTTGCGCCCTCCGCAGTATATCAGACCCTGCTGGTCAAAACTAAACCTGGGCAAACTAGGCAATTGATCCGCCATGGATTAGTGGGTGAAAAATCCTACCCAAAATCAGAAACAAGGAATAAAAGAGGAGCCGCGGAAAATAGGAGCAGAACCAAAGGGAGGTGTGGCCGTGTCATAGGCCCGTCGGCGCAACTTGCAGATGGCCCCCCCCCATGCTGCTTGACCGGCCCTCCTCTTTCCCATCGACCAATCAGGTCGTTTAAAATCCACCACATGCACATGAGTTGTTGTGGGGCCCATACTTGCCGGTCCTCTCTCTTGTCGACCAATCAGTTCGCTTTAAACCTGCCACAGTATTAAAAGAGGCAAGTTGCGCCAGATGGTCACAACACCAACTAGCTTCCCAAAACCGCGCCAGCATGCTAATAGCACGCCAAACGTGCCATTCCGCTCCAGCATGTTAATTGGTATGCCAAACATGCCATGTCGCGCCAATGTGCTAATCGGCATGCCAACATGCCACTCCGCCGCAGTAACATGCCAACGTGCCACAAATGGCGCAGCCGCGTGCTAACCACTTTCTCTTCGTGGCCAACGCCATAACAAACAACAACTAGGGCATTCTAATCGGAAACACGACTTTTATTTAGTGGCATTAGTCAAAACCCTAATTTCCAGTCATAGCCCAAATTACGCCACTTTGGGCCCCACAACATGCCATGAGCCATGCGGGACCCAGGAAACCCTAAAAATGGCGCCATGCTATAGCCACTCATAGCTGCCCTTGCTTCTATGGCCGTCCCTACGTTATGGCCCTGTCATAATTTCTTTGGCGTGGCCATGGCACCGTTTGCACAAAAAGCGTCACCTTGCCGCGACCACATGCCACACGCGCCAATTAGGGTTTCGGTAAGCCAAACCCTAATTTTGGTAAGGTTGCTACACCAACCAAGCCAAGTAATGCTACCCAGGGCATTAAGTTTGATATGACAACAAGAACTAATGTTGCTGAGCCATATTTGGGTCTAACACCAATATGCCAAAATATAGCGGCCATGGCTACGCCAGGCGCTAGTCGTGCCACCATGCCGCTGTGCCACTGGCATGCGCTAAATATGCTACTATGCCACTGGCATGTGCCAATAACACCACTATGCTATTAACAGGTGCCAATGGAATGTGGCCATAATCAACGGCTACCCTCTTTCCTGAATTACAATCTCAGCTGTCCAAATTCGCCACAGAATTGATTGGCCTATGGTAAGTCTTAGGCGACCAACCAAGACTAACCTAATAGCATCACACGCTATTCTCTTGCGGCAAGTCTCCTGACTTTGACTTGCCACACACGGCTATCTGCTACTTAGTTGGCATACAATTGATCAGAATAGCTAGGTCATGCATATAAGACCCATTCGGCAATCTGCTACACACATTTTCCACGAAAATACTCGAGACATCAAACATGTCACAAGACCCACTGGGGGATGCTCATCAGGGTATTGGTCTGGAGGTTTACAGCGTGCGGCGTGCAACACGCCCGTTATAAGAAAGTGTCAGGAAAGCAGGGAAGTTAGTGGCGGCAAGAAGTGGTGGGTGTAAACAAACTCGTTTCCTTCATAGTGGGGGCGTGGTTTCTGGCACTTACACATTACCCCACTTCTCCATCACTCAACCACTCCCACTTCCTACGAGATCAGGGTGCATTCAATTATGACTTTTATAAATAGGTTTCTACCTATTTCGACCAAACGACAGAGTTTTGGTTAACAACAACATAGTATCCAGAAAAACACAAAATAACTGATAGCTTACATTCCGCAAGCAAGTTTCAAATTCTGATACAAGTCATAAATAGCCAGATCTTCAGAATTAACCATTCTGGTCTCAACACCTTCTTTGATTCCCTCCCTAAGACCAACCCTTCTCATTCAATTTGTGACCGAAGCAAGACTGGAACGGCTATTTCTTGGTTTAGGCCAGTATTGTACAGATTGATCTCTTGAATCTAAAGTACTCCCGTGCAGTGCATTTGTTTAGGTCTAAATTCGTTTCTCATCAACACACCCAAATTTACCAAAACCAGCAGAAACAGTTTTTACACCAAAACAACCGGACATGCTCGCTTTCTTTTCCTACCATTGATGTTCGATGAGTGGTAATTTGTTAACATCCCATGATTGATAGCTGCTTCACCAGTACGACTGCCAAGGTAGTTCAAACCAACTGATATCTCTCTGGTAACATCTACATACTTAATCTTATTAATTTTGTTTTCGGCTATCACCATCTAATGCTTACCCCGCAACAATGTCACTATTACGTGCTAAGCAGGGGACTTAATGTTGATGGTGGTTTTTAGTTTAGGGCGAAAACTGTAAAAATCTGTTTAGCTGACCCGGTGTCGGAAATAGTAGACCTTGATATGTCCATATTCCGCAAGTAGTCTGAAGAATATATTAAAATCTGATAAGTGCTTATGCCGCTCTTCATATTGTATTGAAACTCAAGCTCCTATGTGAATTTTTCACTAGTATAGAGCCTAATGAGTATTTAATCTCTCGCCTGCATTATTCATTAATGTATGGCTTGCTGAGTACTTTTCCTATGCAATGTTCCCTAGTTGAACTCTTAATATTGACATGACATGACGATTAATGTTCGCTCATAGCCGAGTAGCATGAATCTCCCTAAGTGCCAGGATTGAGATCTGCATGAAAGTACTTAATCAGAGGCACGCTGCGTTGCTCTCTGAGAATAAAATTGGTAATTTTGTGTCGGCGCACATAATTCATCAAATTTGATTAATTTTGTGATAGCTCGCAAAATTCAATTTTGTAACCTAATTAGAAAAAATTAGGTTTTTACGGCCTGCGCAATATCTCGAACCCTATTAGTCGAGACCAAACCTAGGCAAGCAAGGAAATTAATCCACCATGGACTAGTAGGAGCAAAATCCTACCAAAAGCCGAAAACTAACAAGAAATAAAGAGGAATTGCGGCACATAAAGGAAGCATCAAGAGGGACACGGCCGTGCCACTTTACCGGCTGGTTCGCCCAAGCTTGCGCCGCCGTACCATCGGCCGGCCATGCCCATATTATTGCCTACCAGCCCCTCTTTTCCACCAACCAATCAAATCTCTCTAAATGTGCATCCTACACTTTTAATTAAAGTTGGAAGTTGGTTGGTCGACACACCTAATTCCTTAAGGAATCGAATATAGGATGCCACGCCAGTCTCAAAACGATCACAGCCGCACGATTTCGCTGGCTGATTAATTACACTTAGCCACCTCCTGGCGTAGCCAAACAAGCTTCATAACGTCTACTGGTGGGCCCACTTCCTTCCCATCCAATCAGAACTCATTAGTCCGTGGGTGGCATCCCTGATCGCAAGAAGTCTAATCGCGCCATTGAGAAAAGGGTTTAGCGAGCTAAGACCGGCCGTGACAGTCTCAAATTCATCATGGCCGTCCAACTTAGCCAGCCTAGTTGGATGGCTTAGATTTTGTTTCGGCCGGCCAATGAAGTGCCAACATGCTTGCCGGCGGCCCTGGCCAATCGAATTTCTTAATCCAGCAACTAGCGCCTCAAATCGATTAGCCAAAAGTAGGTTGGCCACACGACTTTAAAAAAACCTAAATTGCATACTGCCGCAAATCATCTCGGCCGTCCAACTTCGCTAGCCGAATTGACCGGCCTAGATCTAATTTTAGAAGACCAATAAGATTTCGCCGTGATCACCGGCCATCCCTCTTCCATGAAGAATGATCGGCCAAGCCGCGACTTGCCTATACGGCTTCCAAACGGTTGCACAAAGGTGGCTAGTTGCGCTGCTTACAAGAATTTTAATAGATTCAACGGCATCCATTAACTGCCGCAAATCACCTCAGCCACTCAACTTGGCTAGCCAATTTAACCAGCCTAGATCTAATCTGGGCCAACCAATAGGATGTCAAAATAGCTACCTTCCATCATTCTCCTATAGGGACCGACCCCTACATCTTTTATGTACATGGATAACTCCTGGCAGCTGATCCAAGATGGCCAACCAAAAGTTTCATGGCTTGACTTGTAACAAGTAACCGCCCGCCGCCTAGCTTGCGCGTGATTGTCAGAATAATTAGGTCTCACAGGAAAGACCCATTCAGCAGCGTGCTGCATATTTTTCTACAAAATACTCGAGACATCAAACATATCACAAACTGGGGGATGTTCTGGCGGTTTACAGCATGCGGCATGCAACACGCCATTATGAGAAAATGTCAGGAAAGGCGAACAGTTAGTGGCAGCAGAGAAGTAGTGGGTGTAACCGACCGTTCTTACCCTCATAATAGGGACGTAGTTTTCAACATTTTACACGATCCCCACTTCTCCATCACTCAACTACTTCCACTTCCTATGATATCAGGGTGCGTTCAACTATGACTTGTATAAATAGGTTTTCAACCTATTTCAACCTATAATTTTTGTTATCAACACAAGTATCCATAAAAAACCAAGAAATTATAGCTTACATTCCGCAAGCAAGTTCCACATTCTGATACAAGTTATAAATAGCCGCACATTCAGAGTAAACTATTCTGATATTAACACCTTCTTCGCTTCCCTCCCTAAGATCAACCCTTCTCCTTCATTTTGTGACTGAAGTAAAACTGGAATGGCCATTTCTAGGTTTAGGCCAGGATTGTACAGATTGATCTCTCGAATCTAAAGTACTCCCGTGCAGTGCATTTGTTTAGGGTTTAGATTCGTTTCTCGGCGGTACACCCAAATTTACCTTTTCCAGCAGAATCAGTTTTACCCCAAAACACCTAGGTTTTTCCAAAACCATTATTAGATTAACGACTTGAAGACTTCATTTGGGATTCGTGAAGCCAGATCCAACTATTTTCTCTGTAGCTGCGTATTTTGATCTTACTTTTTCTATCATATTGAGTTTTATATTATCTCAAAATTACTCGAGATTTATCTCCGATAGGTAAGATATAAAAAGTAATCACAACAGTTCTTCATCTCAGACTCTTATGATTCTGCAATAACTTTTTCTGTTAATCAGTTAGGTTAATGTGAGGTGACTGATATTTCTAGGTTGCTCTTGGGAGTATAAGTCCGGGGTATTAGTTGATTCATGTTCACCTTGATCTTTGTATCAAAATACGGAATAAATTGAATAAAGGATAGACATATTTGTGGGAGACAGATTTGTTTATAAGTCTTCGACTTTGGGTCGTAGTAACTCTTAGTTGTAGGCGAGATCAGCTAAGGGAATCAAGTACGCAGAATCTGGCATGGTTCTAGAGGCATAAGGAACGCAATTGTACCTTAATCGGTGTGAGACTTGGTTAGGGATCAACTACATTCCAGTCCGAAGTTAACTTGTGGTAGGCTAGTGTCTGTAGAGGCTTAATACAGTGTGGTGTTCAAAGCTGGACTAGGTCCTGAGGTTTTTCTGCATTTGTGGTTTCCTCATTAACAAAATTTCTGGTATCTGTGTTATTTCTTTTCCACATTATATTTGTTTATATAATTGAAATATATCACAGGTTGTGCGTAGTTAAAACAGTTGATAAATCCGACCTTGTTTGTTGGATAGAACTTGATTGACACTTGGTCATTGGTCTTTGGTACCGTCCAAGTTATTTCTCATATCAATCAGGCTGATAGATTTCTATCTGTTCGATTTGGTGATTGTATTGAGAAAGAGAGATAAAACTCTATGAATACCAATATTCTGTGGAGCACGTGTCACGGTTTTATTGGTCGCGTACAAGATAACTGCATAGCCATCTTCTCCACAAGGTCTGAGTTATGAGCAGACTTAGGGGAGATTTGGGCCTCATTATGAACAGTCATGTTCATTAACCTATCAGACTTCTTCTGATAATACCAAACATTATAGGTTAACTTGGCCACTTTCTCCCGAAGGTGTCTAAGCTCAACGGAGCTACCAACTGGCAGGCATAGGTACACTCAGGTCCATGCTACCAAAGAAAAATTAAAATAAATATAAAGGGGAGAAGGAACGAACCTATAACTTTGGAGGATTCAGAAGAAAAAGCAGAGTCAGCTGTCTTGTGTCCCTCTTCAGTAACCTTTGCAGAAGAAGCAACATCACCAGAAGGAGACTACTGCGCACTAACGAAGGCATAATCTTGGTGAGCACGCTCCAAAAGGGCACTCAAGTGAGTACACTTATCCCTGTAAAACTTGAACAAAGTACAACCAACATCGATTTGTTTGCAAAGATGGAAACAACGGAGCATAAGAACAAATGAAGGTTCAGAACAATACACTCAAAATGAGAGAAAAGCCACTTACTGATAACAAGGAAAGGAGAGGAAGGAAGTCAGCATAGGTATCCATGAATACCTCCATCTCCTGGATGCTACCTCTGCAGATTTCACCAAAGCTCTGTCTGGAACGAAGGCAATCTTGATCGAAGAATAGATCCTTAGCCATTTGGTACTGAGCCGTCAATATATCCAATTTCGAGGCAATCTCCAAAGATTCACTTAACTGATGCCGATCAACCTCAGAAGAAAAAGGACCCTTGGAATCCCGCGGTATCGCTTCAAGGATGGCATCGTCAGAACTCTCAAGGATCTAATTCTCAGGTAACTTACCTTTCCCAAAATCAGTAAGAACCCCACCAGTCGCTTGAGAGCGAGCATGAGGAACCAATACTTGATCCTCACCACGATGAAGGGATGGCATGGTGGAAGAACTGGGAACAAAAGCAAGTGCTTGACTAGTAGTACCACCTAAGTCCATGTCACCAGCAGAAGGAAGATTACCAAGGACGGTCCAGTCAGGTTACGAAGGCGGTGTCCCAACAGCCTTGCTAGCAGGGGCAGTAGAAACAGACTGAGCACTTTCCAGTGAAGTAGGCGTAGTATTGAAGGAGAAGCAGCCAAGTGAAATCAAAACCTTCTTCATCGGCTGAGAATCCGAACTACTAACCCTTACTACCGGAACTACACCCTTCACAAGAGAAGACGGAGGTCCATTGGAAGACAGTACCATAGCACTAGTGGTAGCCGAAGCAATAGGCTACACATCACTCGGAGTAGAAAACGAAGGTATCTTCGACAGAGGAGCGTGAATTACATCTACAGGATCACTCACTTGGCTTACCAACATATACCCACCATCAACTTGAAGGTTGTCACCTTCCACAGAACCAATGGGACTGGGGCTTTGTTTGGAAAATTCTTCCTCAATATCATCTAAGTGGGGACTGAGGGAAGTATCCTCAATATCCTTCATGTCCTCAGCATCATCCGGTTCTCCTTCCGCAACCTTCGGATCATCATCAGATTCTTCAACATCAATCACAGCTTTCAACTTGCCTTTCTTCTTGGAAGACTGTAAAAGAGCACGTGCGCAGGCTAAAGATCAGGGGAAAACTACCAAGGTACCTACGAACACTAAGGTATGGTTATAATCCTTACGTCCGCAGGTGTGGGCTTAGTTGATTCAATCGAAGACTTACTTTTCCTTGTTCGGGTAGCTACGGAATTACCAGCAGAACCAGGAGCAGTCCCAGCAGAAGAAGTAGGGGCAGACTACAAAAACTGAAGTATCAAAATACTTAGCAAAAGGCTAAATAACGAAGGTGGAAAAACTGAAGCAATTCAAACGAAGGTTACCTCATCAGGAGTGGTAAGGTTGAAAACCCAAGGCTGATACCCATCATACTTAGAAGGAAGAGACGAAGGTGGACGAGGAAAGTTGGGATCTGCGGTAGTAAATCCGTAGGCCTAAGGACCAACCACGAGAATAGGAGTACGTGCCCAGCGCTTATCATGTTCAAGACGAATACCATCATACAGAGGAAGAAAAATCTTAGAAGAGTAGGGGATGGATGTCAACCCAGTCTTGTCAATCTCCTCCAATAAACGAAGGCTATTTCCTTCCCTAATCTTCTTGGAAGAAATACGATGTGGACCAACACACCAAGGAAGAAGATTGCTCTTCTGAATGGCATCATCATACATAGCATTGAAGTTGGAAGGGGTGTAGTCCTCCTTCTTAGACCTCCCGGGAGGAAAAGGGTCATAAGATTTCAGAGTGGTCTTACCCTTTCTACAGTACCAACTCTTACGAATAGAACGCCAATAATTTCCAATAGACTGCATCACCCCTCGGACCTGGGTCTTGTTCGCAGGGTCATCCCTAGTGGACAGGACATCATAGTAGAAGGGATCCTTTCCTACTATACAAAGTTAGGAGCATACCTACGGCCAATTGGCCGATGTTGATCAATAGATTGTTCTCATCGTAAGGGAAGATCCAAATCAGAGACTCAGTGAGAACATCAGGACCATCGACAAAGGAGGTCTAAAACTTATACAAGAAAAAAGACTTGGATATCTCAGTAAGGGACCAACCGGAGTAGATATCTTTGTCAAGCAGTTGTAACCTCTAAAGCTCAAAGTGAGGCGGAGGTGGGGGAAGATTTTTGGCATCTATCTCCTCTACCTCAGTCTCCTCCGGAACCTCCGGTATCTGCGTATCCTCACCAACCTCAGGAGGAGGAGAAGGTGTAGCATCTGGGTGATCCACACGCGGGAGAGGCTAAGAAAAAGATCTATTCCTCGGATCCTTACGCGCAGGTTTCTTCGGAAGCCTCATAATTCCTAACACCAGCAGGAAGAACAGTCCATCAAAAATGGCGGAGAAAATTTGCAGTCAACTCAAAAACTCAATTGAGGTAAAAACAAACGTACTTTGGGCATGGGTTTAACTAAACCAACAAAAATAAACAAGAAGGATACCATCTAATCAGTTCTTAAGACGCAATGGAGAACGAATGACCCTCATGGTCAAGTTTGCAGGCGAAGAACAATCATGGCATAATCATGGTAAAAACGCGAAATGGGGAATAACCCATGTTCTCAAACAACATGAAAAAGCATGGGAATATCAAAATCACTTCGTGCAAGCACCACAGCAACGTCGACAATCAAAAGGAGAAAAATTATAACCAAGCATGAGGAATACACAAAGCTACAGTAAACCAAAAATAAATATTTACTAACCTGCTGATGAAGATTGAACGAGAGCTTTTGGGAGTCGAAAATAAGACCAACAGTTGGAAGAAAAAATGAAGAAAAAATTTATGTGAAAGAGACAGAGAGCGACAGTGCGAGAAGAAAAGGGAAAGATAATGAATATCCTTCCTTAGTTTTCTTCTTATAGGCGGCTGAAGAATCCAAAATTTAGTTGTCCCGGAATTCAAGGGGAAGTTATTGCATGAAAGGACACATGGGGACCTCCCAATCCGTGCGTGCAAAAATGGCGGCGTTATGGAAGTTTTTACTTCCAATCCTACCAATCGGTAAAATATGAAGAAAGGGGGAAAACTGTGAATACCAATATTTTGTGGAGCACGTGTCACGGTTTTAGTGGACGCGTACAAGATAACTGCATAGCCCCCGCGATACACAGGCGTATGAGGAGCAGCAGATCCCTTCCGGATATACTTTATCCCATATCGAGGAAGCATACCTCGAAGGCTTAGATGGTAAAGAAACCCTAGTCTAGGAAGATGGCAGCTGGCGAAGGGACAGAGGTAGCTGACATATCCAATCAGCATTTAATGCATTGAGTCCTTATCTACATGTTTAACCAAAGCACGTGGAGAGAGATGAGATGGCATAGTCTGACTGGCGAAGGCTCGCGGTAAATGAAATTACAATCTGTACCTAGGCTGGATAGTTCCCGAAGGAATGTGGGTCAGCTGAGGTGGCAGAGTCCGATTGGAGAAAGCATGCGGTGAACGAAGGTACCATTTGTATGGAAGATATATCAGGATACGATGGACCCAGAGGCAGCAAAGATATATCTGGAGTAGAATGGGCTATAAATACGAAGCTTCACCAACAAAGAAAGGCATTCAATACCCAGGAAAGAAGATCTAGTCTTAAGCTTATACCTCTTTAATGTTTAGAACTTAAATATTTACTATAACTTGAGTTCTCTCTATTACTTTGGAAAGCATTTAAGATCTTTGTAACAACCTAAACTTAATACAAACAATCACTTATTATCCCGTGGATGTAGACGAAAGTCGAACCACGTAATCTCTTGTGTCTAGTGATAACTTAGTAGTATTTACTTTACATTTGAGTTCTTCGTTATTATTGTTATCTTGAGTAGCTTTTATTACTTAGCATTATCAGTTCAACTGAGGTATCGTTACTACTTAGTATCAGATTCTATGAGTTATATACATACGTAGACTATGGGAAAATTAGTAGTCACAAACTCTTTGATATATTTTTTGATTGAGTCTCGCTTTTAAGTTGGTTCTCTCGGAATTATAATAGAGTTTAGTCCATACAGATTTCCGAACGAATTATTGGGTATGGTTGTTATACCCCCGCCTTTTCAATTGGTTTCAGAGCAGGAAAACATGATAAACCTAATAATTTTTTGTTTGTTTGATCCTAAAGTTTGTCCTAATGGGAAATCACTTTGAGAAACTTGTTTTGTGCATCTGTGACGCACACCATAAATCCTTAAAGGTTGTTCAGAGCTTATTTTCCACAAGACCTCTGGTCTCTCAAGATAATTTCGAGTCAACTAAGACAAAAATATTAGCTGATGGAAAACAATCTAAAGGAAAAGGCTCATCTAAGAAAAGTCGTTGCAAGAAATGTGTGAACAAAAGCTCAAGGATATGGAATCTCACTAGATTGTTACTCAGTCTATTCGAGGAATACTATCATGATGGATCTATCGATAAAGATCTATTTACAGCTTTTGAAGATACTTTTAAATTCTTCGAGAAACTTTATCCGATTAAGGAAAAAGCTTGTCATGGTGTTAGTTCCGATTCTGTCAAGTCATGTATTCATGATGTGAAATATGGTCATGTCAACAACTCATGTAAAATCAATAAAAAGATCTCTATTGAGTTTGTTGCAAGTTCCAAATATCGAAAAATTTCACCCCTTAATCGTAAGAAAAAGGAGTTAATAAAAATAATTAACCCTGTGAATCATCATTACTATGATTGTACCACTGGTACATATAACAAATATCAACCTGGGATGGTGCGTGAGCAGTCTTCTGCCCATCTAACCTCTTGGTAACAAGATTTGGCTCCACCCCATCTGTATATAACTTGAGATGGGGCAAGTAACGGTTTGATTAGCTTTGTGATTGTGTATTATTTTGGGTTAGTATTTTATTTTTATTTTTTTTAAAAAGAGGGGAGTAAACTATTTTTAGTTTATAAGAAAAGCTTCTTGGCAAAAGGTTTCTGGCATTTGAATGGATTTAATGTGTTAAGGAAACTCCTATTGTTTTACACCTTCTATGTCAGAGTATTTCTTCCCACCTGAGGATAAATAATGTTATGTAGTTTTCTACCAACTTATTTACCACACTGTGACGTGATGAAATTATCAATTATTCCCGTTCTCTTGTTGATGGTGGATTTTTGACAAAAGCTAAAATCGTAAAATCATGATACTGCATGTTTCTTGCCCGGCTTCAGGAATGTATGTGACAATTCATATTTTATGATCCGTGAACCATTTCACGATCTCTGACTGAGCGAACGTTCCTCTCAGAGCTATGATGAATATGTTTCTCGAAAGGCCTCTCAGCTGAGCGTTCGATGCTTCACACATTTCATCATCACCTCTACATAGAATCAAAATGATTGGGTGGTTCCTAGACATAATGTTTGTTAGAGAGCTTAACGCCTTCAGGACCTCACGCTGCTCGTTGTTCCCTGACTACGTAGAGATACCGTGTATAGAATCTCTTAATGATTGGGCGGTTCCTAGACATAATGTTTGTTAGAGGGCTTAACACCTTCAGGACATCACGCTGCTCGTTGTTCCTTGACTATACACCCCTCAGAACGAATATGATGCTTCAATTATCTCAAATCTCGATTCTGCAAGTAGATTAATTCTAGCGTGTCATTCATCAACTGAATTCCTAGAAAATAATCTATTTTATTTCATTACTCCGTTCCATGGATGATCCTCAGCTTGATTCCATGGATAGTAATAGATAACCATTTTATCTCATTACTTCGTTCCCTGAATTCTCAGCTAAATTCTATGAATTAGTAATAGATACTCAATTAATTTTATTGCTCCGTTTCATAAATGATTCTCAGCTGAATTTCATGGATTAGTAATAAATATTCAACAATCGGGCATCTGGGCCATCACTGAGTAATTCCCGAAAATGGTGCGAGTTTACTCAGCAAATAATGCACAAACGAGCACTCGACCGCACGAACGAGCATTAAAGAATATGGATGAGATAGGAACCTATGCAATTAGGAAGGAAAATAATATTAAATAAAATAAACAAGAGGCGTGGGACAGGACCCACCTGCCGGCCGGTCATGCCGCCATGGACGGTCCCCCTCTTCCGTTATTTTATTTTATGTTAATTTATTATTTCCCTCATCTCATGAAGACTCCTTCATTTGAGCAAACTCCCTCGTTTGAGCAAAACTCTTAGTTTTTCCATACTTTCCATCAAACGATGAAAAAATAGTAAAAAATAGGGAAAGGTGTCACGGGACCGGGCCACCTATCCGACCGACCATACCCTAGCCGTGGCCGGTCCCACACCTTCCAATTCCTTATTTTATCATATTATTATTTCCTTCATCTCACGAAACTCCATTGTTTAGCGAAAACCCTAGTTTTTCAATATTTTCTCAAATATTGCTCAAACCATGAAAAAGCCAAAAAGTAAAATGGTCACATGACCGACTAGACTTCTCACGACAAAAATAAAAATATCATTATTTTAATATTCTCAAAATATTGGACGCACGAGCAAAGTTCTACTTGCTCATTTGAGCAAAATCGAGAGTTTAAGTCAAGATCAAACTCTTCTGAAAATCCAAAATATTGCTCAAACGCGCATCAGAAAATGAAAAGACGAGGGTACCCAAATATACCTCAATCTAAAACTTTTCCACCTATAAGTCCTTTCTACGAAAGTGATTGTCTATGGATTGAGTCGAGACAATACAACTAATCGGTTCACACTTCGTGTGATCATCTATGGATACGAGATCGAGACAATACGACAACAAGATAACTTGTGTGATTGACTATGGATACAAGATCGAGACAATACAACAACGAAGTATGATTACTTGATAATAGTTTCGGACTTAACCAAACACTATAGGATTGCTATCAAGTAATTAGGAATTAACGTTTGTGTATTTTACTTCTAGTTATAATAAAACAATTATAATTGCGAAAATAGAAAAGTAAAAGACACAGCAAGATTTTGTTAACGAGGAATCCGCGAATGCAGAAAAACTTCGGGACCTTGTACAGAATTGAATACTCTCAGAATTAAGCCGCTATACAAAATCTAAACCAACTTTGTATAGTTGAGCCCAAGCAACTAAACCTATAGTTCACCTAGTTCCCTTAGTATCCCTGCGCCTCCAACTTGTAATAAGTCATGCACTTGGAACATTTCCTTTGGTTCCTATTCCAAACAGTAAAGGAATAACAAATCTGTTCGGTAACAACTCTTTTCAAACAAATTGATATGAGTTTGACAAAAGGCTCTTCCGTTTATCCAAACAAACTCCTTTGTCGGGTTATTAGATCAATCTCTTCAACAACTACCAAAGTAATTGTTTAGACTATGCAATCAATACTATGAATCACAAAGAAATGTATTGATGCCGATCTACACAACTAATCAATAAAGGTTATCACAAAGATAAACCGATTATAGTTGGATCCCTCCAGCCGATCAAGTTTTGTGCACACCAAAGATTATGAACTCAAATAAGAAATCTTCTTTGTCTTAAAATCTTCTTAGATCTTCAATAAACACCTGCACACAAACAACTTGAATCTCTTGTAATCAATCACACACAGAACGGAGTCTGTTAACGATGGATTACCATAAGACGTCTTTAGATCTACAAACAGTTCTAAAGATCCCCGTCGACACTTCGATCTAGTTTGAGTTAATCTTATATCAGAAGAGAAGTTTCTCAAGCATAAACAAACAAGGTGCAATCAAAGTTCAAAAACCGTTAGTCAATCAAATCAATCGAAAATTAATAATAAACTGCAATTATCTAGTTTCCCACCAACGGTACTCATAGAGTTTCTCAATCCTAAAGAAGTCTTTAAAACGAGCGGTCGTAAGAGATTTCGCCTAATTAGGGTACTTTCCTCTCCGAATAGACGGCTCCACCAGTAACAACACAACTAGGTAGTTTTGATGGCTCTAAGGATTAGTTTACTCGAAATGCAAACTTCAATATTTATAGACCAAGGAAGTTTGGACACCAAGGAATTTCCAAAATCGAATATTTTCAAAGATATGCAATAAAGTCCAAATACGGTTTTCATAATTCCTGGAAATGCTCTGTCCAAATATTGACCGAAATCTCAGTAGAAAATCTCCAATTAGTAAATGCACATTACCAATTTTTATTTTCTAAAGATATGCATTTAATTGCTGGAAATTAAAAGCATATAAAACTAAAAACCTTAATTAAAAGATTCTCAATTTATTTCGATCCGGGATTCTCCTTTAGTTATTAAGGAATATCTTTGAACAATAAAAGATAAGAATTACTCACATATTCAAAGTATGTCGACATCTTTACTTTGTAAATCCTTTTTCATATTTACAATCTTGGAACCGATTTGCCACACTTCCAAACAAGTTTAGAATTGGTTCATCTGACTTCCAAGAACTATGTGATTGGTTATCCTATCAAATCACCATTAATGGGTTTCACGGTTCTACCAAAACACAAAGCTTCTGTTCTACCTCCATGTGGGTACTAGGATCGGTCACACTAGCTTTCCAAAAATTGGTTGACTAGGTACTAGGATCGGTTACCACATTATTATGGTATTTTACTTGTGATCGGTCGCACAAGTCATAGGATCAGTTACCAATTCCTAAGACTTGTTGCACCTCTTACAAGGATCGATTACACGTACTTGTGATCGGTCACACCTCTTACTAGGATCGGTTACCCAATGTCTAGAGTTGGTCACACCAATTACAAAATATCGATCATACCATCTCAGTTGATTACTTAAGATCGGTTTCACTAATAAAAGTCATACCAATACAAAAGTCAGGCCTTGTGATTAGTTTTACCAAGATACATAAACAAGTTTTGAACGGTTATACTCAACCACACATATTGGTAATCCAAAGATTTGCAATGAATAAAAATACCAATAAGCCTAGCGATTTCCCTTTCGATTCACAAAACAAGTTTATGAATATACTTCCTTTAAACGAATGTAAAACATTGTTTCCTAGGACGAAGTCTTCACCCATACCCATACATAATCACAATAGCATTCATACGATTATGTCGATGTCTTATATACGAAGTTCAAAAGATAGACGTTATACTTCGTATTGTTATTCCTTAATACTATGTCTAACTAGAGTATAATCATTCACAGCTTCACAGTTATGTTTTCAATATGCACGACTTGAAAAATACGTTAGGAATGAAACAGTTCAAGTCAAATATTACTAACCTCAAGAGGAAGGATGATGTCGTCGTGTAGTTCTTTACTTTTTCACATTCTTCAAAGTCTTCACGTAATACTTGTAAGTCTCATATCCTAGTAACTTTCTAGCTAACCTATACGAAGTTGACTCTAGTAAATAATCACGCGACTCTTTAAATGAGTTTTGATTTACTAAAATATGACAACCAAACTTGACATACCAACGCTTGGTGGGTTCAACCGAGCAATGCTCTAACAATCTCCCCCTTTGTCAATTTTAGGGGTTTAACCGAGTAATGCTCTAACAATCTCCCCCTTTGTAAATTTTAGTGACAAAACTCTTACATCATATGGATAAACAAATTACAAGAATTCATTACACGTACGCTTGATTCCAAGTTTCAACAGCATAATAACCTGTATACATTCAATCCATAAATGCTGTTGTTGACATTATAATAACAAAGCTAATACTATCCCTAAAGGTAAGATATGTAGATTTTCAATCCGCGCGTCTTTGTTATTCCCTTTGTAGTTAAGATAACCACAAGTATCAATATGATATGTTACTCCCCCTTAGTCTATGCTTTACTCTTTCGTTAGATATAACGTTTAAGCACCATTGTCCTTTCCTTAGTGATACCAAATCACTTGTTTACTCCATATATTTCTCCCACTTTTTGTCACAAAATGACAAAGGTACGAGCAAATAAAGGACAAACCGAAAGGATCTTACAAATCTTAAAAAAAAACTTGCAAAACCTATAAAAGTTAATCACGAGGGTTCCACACACCATTTTAGATAACCAATATCAAAACCGAAACTACAAAGTAATTTTGTTTTGATATGTTACCAAGGAAACAATTGCCCGAAGCAATTTTCCCTAATAGTTTAGCAAATAAAAAATTGATTAAGCACCTTAGTTCTTTTGTTAAGCCGATTGTACAAATACAATCGCTTGTTCGATAAGACCAAAATAAAGATCAGAATTAACTCTATTTTTCTCATCAAGTTCTAATTATTCAAATAATAACTTAGACCTTTCACTTTTAAACAAGACAAGTACTAGGTTAGTTAACTAGCATTTCTTGTTAAGGCATTAGATTAGACTTGAATAACCGAAACCTCCACTTTGATAAGTCTAACTAAGATCAGAATTAACTTAGTTTCTCTTATCCGGAATCGAATTGGACTAAACAATTGATCCCGAAAACCTTTTTGTTAAGCCATAAACAATTCATACAAACCAAATAAATCAACTTGCATAATTATTTACCTCAACCGGAAGCAATTGAAACAAGCATAGACATTATAGTACCGCAGTTGCACCAAAATTTAGTAAGCCTAAACAATTGATACCAAACCATAAAGAAAGATAACAATGGTTTTTCTTAAACGGAAACAATTGAATCACACACACACATCCATACACAAATAATGGAATAACCATCAATTGTACCGAAATTTTGTTAAGAAAAAGCAATAAATATATGCAATAAAATCAGGCTTTTCTTAAACAGGAAAACGATTAACTAACGAATTCGTTACCTCAAATTCCACATCCTCTTCACCCCAGAAAGATATATCATTAAGCGCAAGTTCACATAGAACTCTCCCCCGTTGTGTTGTCATCCTCCCGCCAAAACAAAAGAACAACAACAAAGAGCAACCTTTACCATAGAAAGGTTGAAAATCGGTTTTAACTAATGCGATGCAAAAGTTGAAACCCCGAAACACATATGCTTTTATGCTAAACCAAAAACGATTAAACATTTTGTGACTTTTTCACATATTAGTTTCAATCGGAACCCCTTATGATCCTTCGATAAAGCCTACCAACAAGGGCTAGAACTCAATCCCGCTAAATCAAAAAGTCACCCAAACCATAAGGGTTCACACAATATGAGATCGAATATTAAGGTTATGAAAACCGAAATCAAACATCCCATAACATACATAGCAATAATATAAAGCATTCAAGCACAAGCTATGTAATCGAAAACTATCATAATTTTTTTTATAAAATAATAATTTTATTCATTAAATAATAGATAGTTTTATTCAAAATAGACCTTATACAATTTATTGAAAGAAATCAAAAAATGATGTCTATTTTCCTTCTTGAAGACAAATTAATCTTCATTTGTTTGCTCATCAGAATCTTCTTCAGAGTCTTGTTCTTGTTCACCTTTTAGAAACTCATTATTGATCACTAGGATTCCTTCAAGAGTTTCCAGATCATCCCTATAGGCAAAGGCTAACTGTTTCTGAATACAGTCTAATTGTCTCCCAAGATGTAAAATGTGGAACATGAGATCTCCATTGCTATAGATTTGATCATATGAGATACTAGATCCCTTTTGAGTTCCACTCATCCGCTTGATAATTCCTTGAGAGACAGTTTTAGTGTCTTTCTCATCTCCAAAGATGTTCCCCATTACGTTTTCACACAACTTGGTAATGAGACAGGGAAATCCAAGATTTCTATGGAATGCTGTGGTATTGATAGATTCAATGATTTTGATCATTTGATTGATAATTAACCCACATATGTCAATTTTATTTTTGCCTTCTAGAAGATAGTATACAAATTCAGCAAATTCTTTACTCCATTGTGAAGAATATCTTGTACAAGCAAAAAGGGTTGCCACAACAAGTTTACCGAAAACCCTTAAGTAGAAGGGTACATCTTTGGTTAGCATCTTTCTATTTTTCCATTCAACAGTTTTACCAGAGATAAGTTTTGAAATGTTATCGTGCTCAATTTCAGAACCGATAATCATATGATTTCCATTCACTTTGTAGTTGATGATTTTTGATATCATCTTTCTGTCGACATGATGAACAGTACTTCCAATCAACGTACTAAAAGTAAGATTTTCATGATTAATATTTTTAATATTAGCATAAAAAATTATTACTATATCAGGTGAATATTTTTCAAACCCAAACATATTTCCCCAGATTCGGTCTTGAACAAATTTCACATAATTTGTTTCTGAAACATCTGGATCGAATCTCTTCTCTGCAGTGAAACTTACTCCCTTTAAAGCTTGATATCTTTCAAAGCATGTATTATCCACGAAGACAATACGATCATGTTTGTCTTTGATCAAGTGAGGATACTTGATTTTCTCAATATCTCCAGTAGGAATAAATGGATTTAAAACCAGTTTGTCTGTTTCAGAGTTTTCTTCCCTTGATTTCCTCTTTCTCATACTTGCGAAAATATGAGAAACCCTAGTTACGGTTTCGACCAATCTTCCCCAATATGTTTGTAAACATAGCAAGAGATTATCTTTTATAGGAAGCATGGATATCGAAAACCGGAAATAACCAGTTTTAGGAAATTCTATCAAAATCGGAAACTGAGGCTTGTGGGGAGACAATTCCGATTTTATATCTAGGTCTTTCTTTTGGAAAACCGGTTTTTCATGGTCTGGATCTTTATCTTGGATTGGTTCTATGTTTCTGTCCAAAAATCTGTTTACTCTTTTATTACCAGAATTTGATAACATCATTTGAAATTCACGCAAGAATTTTCTAATAGAATTTGAACATAATATGATATTTGTTAAAAATACCATATGAATCATGAATCCTGTAATATTTCAAAAGATCACTTGCTTCGTTAAAACAGTTATGAGGTGTATGAAGCAATCCATTGTTAATAGAATTATTAACTGAAAATCATTCCTTGTAAGGTTACATAGTTTCCAAAATCGCATCCTAGATAGTGATACATTGACAGTCTTAGATCTGAAAATGTACATATATATACTTTGGTAGGTTATCCAAAATATACTTAAGATTCCATATTTTTAAAGAACACAATAGCCATGGTTCATATAATAATGAAAAATCTTGAGAGGTATCTTATGCATTTTCAAGATACAGCCTGTCTCATAGAGTATTGTATCATTGTCACATTCAGTATCAAACACAATGATATACAATCCTATGATATCCAACTGATTATGTAAGTCCCTCAAGACATACATAGACATAATTCCAATTCCTAATACATTTAGGAATAAGAGTATTACATACTTCATTCGTGTCTTCCACCACGAGTTTTTGAAGTAGTCAAATCATGCCGTTACGTTAACTGAATCAGACATAGATTCAATTCTTATAGGTTGGATCGCACCAAACACAGATTGTTAGATCTTTTCGTATTTGCCTGCTCTGATACCAATTGAAAAGATGAGGGTACCCAAATATACCTCAATCTATAACTTTTCCACCTATAAGTCCTTTCTCCGAAAGTGATTGTCTATGGAATGAGTCGAGACAATACAACTAATCGGTTCACACTTCGTGTGATCGTCTATGAATACGAGATCGAGACAATATGACAACAAGATAACTTGTGTGATTGATGATGTAAAAATTTAATTGTAGTGAAAGTGGTGAGTAGAGTTCATTCAACTCGGGCTTGTGAAGGATTTTTGAAAATTAAATAAAGTTGTTTCAACAATAATTAGAAAATACCGAGACTCTGGATTCCACCATTGACTAATTAATTGATAAACTCTAATCAATATTCATGCAATATTCTTCTTTAAGGTGATTCTAATATTTGCCTCTAATAGATTTTTGAAGTAGTAGTTGTAATCACAAAGCATGAAACATCAAAAGTATTAAAACTAAGCATGTCCCATCAAAACGCTTCACAACTACTCAATAAAAACCAATTTTTCTTTTAAATTCTATGCAAAAAAATCATGTAAAATAATTACAATAAATAATTAAAATAGAACTATACCACTTTTCATGGAACAATGGCTTCCTCCGTCGCCTCGGCTAAGGGGTTTAGCTCCTCATATTAGAAATATGCTCAAAAGTTGATTTCATTGATCAAATAAGGTGTTTTTATTAGAAAGGACGAGCTATAGTTACAGAAAGCTTGTTGTAAGGAAGGTAATGGTCGCTGAAAATATTAAGCAAAGACAGTCAAAAACGATAACAGCTTTCTGTAGTTGAATATAAGACTGCTTCTGCGACGGTTTGGTGTGGGTCGAAGTTCTTCGTGTTCTTCGCGACTGTTCCGTGTGCGTCTTATGTTCTTCGTGTTCTTCAGCTCCGCACCAGTAGAAAACAGCAGCAGCAGTGGCCTGTAAACCTCTGATTCTCGCCTCCTCAGCCCTTCTCATCCCACCAAACTCTCGACACCCCTTATATATGACCCAACCAATCTATTTATATCAAAAAGAGCGATTAAATCTCTCCAAAATCTTGCGAAATCTCTTTCTTTCTCTTCACGGCAAAGTTGCGGCAATTTCTTGTTTTAGAATTTCCACGCATATCTGGGATTTCCTTTTGATTCTAAGCTCTTCCTTAGATATATATTAAGCTTTGGGAAGAAAATCTTGACTTTAATCTCTCTAAAATTTCCTAAAATCGGTCACACACGTGACTTTCCATATTTTGCTGTTGAGATCAAAACCCGTCGATTGAGCCCAGTTTAATCGATTTAAACACCCATGTTAGACTCCTAGACCCATAAGGAGTCTACCCTATGAAAATCAGAGGTTTAATCGACCTCAAACACCTCTAAAAATCCATCACCAAATCTGCCAGGAAACACGCTTTTAAGTTTTTGGTTTCCCGCCCAAATTCAGAATTTGAACGTGAAGGGGAAGGTTACCCCTTATCCAATGGTCGCCCCTTATCCGTTGCTGGAGTCCGCATAACACCCGTCCCTTGGGTTGCATTTATCAACTTTTCGAGCCAATTTTTCCGCAAAAACCTCTTTTTCCAAAAACACCTACAAAGGATAAAATACCAAAATTAGTACAAAAATGGGTACTAACATTATACATAAAAGAGATGAAAATAGACACATAAATGCGTCTATCAAATACCCCCAAACTTATTATTTGCTAGTCCCGAGCAAATTAAAACTACAAAATAAAATCCTAACTCACTGTCGCAGGCATCGTCGGTTGCACTTAGCATGTGCAACATGCCTTTAAACCCCTAGGTGGCCCTAGTGGCCGAGTTATAGTCTCGGGAGGGTTTACCAGAGGTGTACCCACAAAACCTTTACTCCAGACCCTAGCTATCTACACAGAACCTTGGAATGCACTAAAGAACCTCCTTGGTTGGCATACTTATTGATTACGGGAGGAAGTACCCTGATGCGAAATTCCAATTGCTGTATACAAGTTTCCACTCGAGTATACTAAAATTCATATATAAGTGACAGAGCTCTACTAAGATAGTTGCACTATGGACATCAATATCCGGAGTCAACAAATCACATGGAAAGATTAAGAGATGGATATAGAAAAACATAGCTGGTTTTGATGTTGACTAGGTGAACGGTGTTTTCTCATATCTGTCTGAAGGCCTCCACCAAGATGAACCTATCCTAATAGACTGAGATACCGGTCTGACTAATATCAACACAACTGGCATATACAAGGGAACCAGTGGTCGATAATCCTAATTCTAGATCAACTCGTCTGGCATATACAAGGGAACCAGCGGTCGATTTATTGAACACACATTTATTATTTATTTATTATTTTTTAATTTTTTAGAACTAACGACATGATTAGATCTTGTGGATCCAAGCGCATGCTTCTTGTCAGCAGATTACATGGTAATTCCCGTGGATCCTGCATTCCACGCTTGTTTAGGCGACGGAGACAGGGAGAACACACACATATTGCTATCCAAGTGTTATTTATTCCGATTGGTCTAATTGGTCTGGTCTTTTTTTTTTTTTTTTTTTTTATGTATCTCAGATATTTCAATCACTCCATTTTATCCTAGCATTGTTACCAACTTGAATCGTGAGCCCCACCTAATCACTTAGAGAAACATATTTTAAAAGAAAAGAAAATAAAAATAGAAATGAAAAGGACTCAACGAGATATGGCGAAACTATCATGTTATTTCTAACACCTGAGCTCTGTGCTTTTATGAATAGACTCTTATAGATGTTTCCATCTAATCAGATTGGTTCCTCAACTCCTAAACCAAAATGCTTCCATCCACTTAGATTGGTTAGTGCCATCCTTCATAGGCATAAATTTCTAGGCTCTGGAGTTTAAAATGCAACTAAAAAGTTTCTCCCATACCCCCAAACTTAAATCTAACATTGTCCTCAATGTTCTAAATATAAAATTAAAAGCATGAACAAGGAGAAACTGTTACCATTTGAAGCAAAAGAGTTAAGGAAAGATATTACCGTGTTGCATGAGCATGGGTTACCTCCCAAGAAGTGCTAAGTTTAAAGTCTTCAGCCAGACATCAAGTACCATAAAATGGCTAATTCCCTTTCAAATCATATATCAGTAGTCGAAATAACTGTGGGTCATCAGAACCAAATATCACTGCCACTAATATGAGACAACTGCACAGGATTAGAAAAATTAACAGATGGAGCACAACCTGGTCTAAACTTTCTTGCAAGACAACTAGGTTAATCTGTGACGCCCTCTTAGGCTTCATGTGAGTGTCTTGACAAACATATTTTTCCGAACTATGAGTTCCCAATTCCTGGACTGTATCAGGAGGATCGGGTTGTGGAGTCAGGACAGACTCAAGTAATACCTCAGGTACACTGGACTCGAGTCCCAAGTTAGGGACTTCTAATAAAGATACTTGACCATCACTACCCCCAAACTTAGGGTAGTCAGTATTCTCAGACAAACCTCTAATTATTGCTTGAATTTCCGGATCCTCAGAGTCTTTAAAATAATCAAGAGCTTCTTCCAGTTCTCTACCCCCAAACTTAGAGTCATCATTACTCACAGAAAGACCTAACACTAGTGACTGAATTTCTGGGTCTGTAGACTCCTTAAAATATTCGAGAGCTTCTTCTAGTTCTAAAGTTTGGTCATCTATCTTACCTAAGATAATTGTCTCGTCAAATTCATCTAAAGAATCACCAAACAAAGTGTCGTCCCAATTATCCTGAACTAGATCCTGAACCAAAGTACTAATCATATTCACTTCCTCTAAATCATCATAAGGTTGTCTGGTAACATTAAAGACATTTAGTTCAGTGGTCATATTACCAAAGGATATGTTCATAAGTCCGGTCCTACAGTTGATAACGGCATTAGACGTGGCTAAAAATGGGCGACCTAAAATCACCGGTATTTGATTCTCTTGGTCAGGGACAGGTTGTGTATCTAGGACTACAAAATCCACAGGATAAATAAACTTGTCGACCTCAATAAGAACATCTTCTATCACACCACGAGGAATTTTAACAGACCTATCAGCTAACTGCAGTGTTATCTTGGTGGGTTTCAATTCACCAAGTCCCAGTTGTAAGTACACATGGTACGGAAGTAAGTTCACACTAGCTCCTAAGTCAAGTAAAGCTTTTTCTACCCTGTGTTTTCCTATCGTGCAAGCAATGGTAGGGGCACCTGGATCTTTATACTTAGGAGTTGTGGTGTTCTGGATGATCGAACTTACATGACAGGCTAAAAAGGATTTTTTAGGGACACTAAGCTTTCGCTTTCGCGTACACATATCCTTGAGGAACTTGGCATAAGCCGGAAGTTGCCTAATTGCTTCTAATAACGGAAGGTTTATGGTAACTTTCTTAAAAACCTCCATAATGTCATTAAAGTTGGATTCATTCTTTGTTGGTACTAGTATCTGTGGAAATGGGGCTCTAGGAATAAAATAGGGCCTCTCAGGAACCGAATTGACATCATCAGAGATTTTATCAGTCTCCTCAGCTGTGGATGGTCCTGAGGGGTGAACTACAGTTTGCTCACTTTCGGGCATGTTTACCTTATTGTCTACAACTCTACCACTCCTAAGGGTTCTAATAGCATTCAATTGATTCGATGGTTTTGTACCTACTTCATGAACTCCTCTAGGGTTGGGTTGTGTTTGACTAGGAAACCTACCTTTTTCTCTCAGAGACTCATTTATCAGACCTACCTGGGTTTTTAACTCGGAAATAGCCTGACTATTTTCTTGTCCTATCTTGTTACTAGCTTGTTGACTTAGTTCTACTGATTGCTGAAATTTTGCAGTTTGCTGAGTTAACAAAACGAGAGATTCCTCTAGGCTTAGGATTTTCTTATCCGACTGATTCTGAAATTGAGCTTGTACAGAAGGATTCTTAGCATAACTAAAACCTGGGGAAGCATTAGAGTTACTAAACTGACCTTGATTCTGGTCCTTAGACCATGCAAGGTTCGGATGGTTTCTCCACCCAGGATTATAGGTTTCTGAATATGGGTCAAATTTCTGACGATTATCGAGTCTAGTGTTATTATAAAGAGCATTGGCTTGCTCTTCATTATTATGGCCTTCCCAAAAAAGTTCCAATCTACCACTAGTGTGACCCATTTCTAAAACTTCTAACCTTTTAGCTATCGCTGCAATCTTGGCATCTGATTCAGAGCCTCCTTCTACCCTATTAATGTTTCCTCTGCTTAGAAGAATTGTTTTCCGGGGTTCCCTACTATTTCCCATTGTTGGGTCTTTTCGGCGGCTTCATTCAAAAATGCCATTGCCGCATCAACAGTTTGGTTCTCAAACCCACCTGTACACAAAGCTTCAACCGTGGATATTGTGGGATAATCTAAACCCTCATAAAGGATCTGAACTAGCCTAACCTTTTCTAAACCATGGTGAGGACATTGTGTTAACAAATCATTGAACCTTTCCAAATACCTATACAAAGATTCTCCCTCTTGTTGTGAGAATGTGCAGATTTGCGTCCTAATAGACGATGTCTTATGCCTAGGGAAAAACTTATTGAAAAAGGCAGATGTAAGTTGTTCATATGTTTCGATTGACTCAGAAGTCAAACTATACAGCCAAGATTTGGCTTTATCTTTCAGGGAAAAGGGAAATAACCTAAGTTTCAAAGCATCATCATCTAAGCCTCTAATTCTTAGGGTACTGCAAATTTCTTCAAAATCCCTAACATGGAAATAAGGGTTTTCATTTTCTTTCCCTAAAAAGATTGGGAGCATCTGTATGGTCCCAGGTTTAAGCTCATAATTGGCTTCTGTGTCAGCTAACTTAATACACGAGGGACGAGTGGTCCTAGTCGGATTTAACAAAGCTTTCAAAGTAGCCATCTCTGGAACTATCGGAGTATTAGGGATTCTCTCTTCAGGAGAATGTTCAACACAGGTAAACTTCAATATTTATAGACCAAAGAAGTTTGGACACCAAGGAATTTCTAAAACCGAATATTCTCAAAGATATGCAATAAAGTCCAAATACGGTTTTCATAATTCCTGGAAATGCTCCGTCCAAATATTGACCGAAATCTCATTAGAAAATCTCCAATTAGTAAATGCACATTACCAATTTTTATTTTCTAAAGATATGCATTTAATTGCTGGAAATCAAAAGCATATAAAACTAAAAACCTTAATTAAAAGATTCTCAATTTATTTCGATCCGGGATTCTCCTTTAGTTATTAAGGAATATCTTTGAACAATAAAAGATAAGAATTACTGCACATGTTCAAAGTATGTCGACTTCTTTACTTTGTAAATCCTTTTTCATATTTACAATCTTGGAACCGATTTTCCACACTTCCAAACAAGTTTAGAATTGGTTCATATGACTTCCAAGAACTATGTGATTTATTATCCTATCAAATCACCATTAATGGGTTTCATGGTTCTACCAAAACACAAAGCTTCGGTTCTACCTCCATGTGGGTACTAGGATCGGTCACCCTAGTTTTCCAAAAATTGGCAGACTAGGTACTAGGATCGGTTACCACATTATTATGGTATTTTACTTGTGATTGGTTGCACAAGTCATAGGATCGGTTACCAATTCCTAAGACTTGTTGCACCTCTTACAAGGATCGATTCCACATACTTGTGATCGGTTGCACCTCTTACTAGGATCGGTTCCCCAATGTCTAGAGTTGGTCATACCAAATACAATATATCGATCATACCATCTCAGGTGATTATTTAAGATCGGTTTCACTAATAAAAGTCATACCAATACAAAAGTCAGGCATTGTGAATAGTTTTACCAAGATACATAAACAAGTTATGAGCGGTTATACTAAACACACATATTGGTAATCCAAAGATTTGCAATGAATAACAATACAATAAGCCTAGCGATTTCCCTTTCGATTCACAAAACAAGTTTATGAATTGTACTTCCTTTAAACTGTCACACCCCGTGAATTCTGAGGCTAGAACTTAGCCCAGAATTCCGGAACGTCACTATCGTAGGTCCAGAATTTTCCTTTTAAAATAAGAATAATTTAGAACTACGAAAGAAATTCCAATAAATAAATAAATTATTTACAAATCACTTTTAAATGGTTACAATCCATAATACAAATAAACAAACAATTCAGTAAAACATATTCGACAATTCTGAAATATCGATGCCCAAATCCCCGTGATAAATTATAGTTTCTTTACTTCAGCTAGTGTCTCTGTACTTTGTAGGAAGAGAGGGAAAAAGGGGTGAGCAACCACAGCCCAGTAGGAAATTTCCAAAAAATAATATAGTGCAGCGGTAAAACAAAACTAATGATGCATAAAATTAAGGCATAATAAAACAGTTAAACTCTTTTAACGATTTACTAATTAATTTTTATTTCGAGCTTTTACTCGAGAACACTCCAAATTTAAGTAATAGATATCTTAAATCATTTTAGAACATTTTATTAATTTTTAGTTCAACCCAAATAGTACTAGCAAATTATTTAGGTGTATTTTAACCATCGTAACCTTTCATTTTAGAGATTCCGTCTTATATAGACTTTTCAACAAATTGTTAAATACTTTCGACTGACAACCACTTCCCACCGCGACACACACTATTTGAAAAGATGTGGCCCTGAACTCGCAAACTCGACAACCCCAATCTTTATCCATGGATCGTAGCCCAAATCACAATCAACCTTAGACAAATTCGACAACTCCAAATCTGGTGCACCTCACAAGCGCAATAACTATTGTGGCCACACCGGTATTCATAAGCGCGATAGCTATTATAGATACCTGATCTTAACAAACACATCTCAACATACACATCTACCGCCCACCGACACTTCCTTGCCGGACCTCTTAGCAATTAGATTACGCAAATTCTATACCGGAACGACCAACTATTTTTGGGACCAAAGATTATCGTTAATTTATTTTCTTTGAATCTTTTACATGCAATATTATAAGTCTGATACCAACACTTTTCTAAGTCTTTTACCTTCTCATAAAATATCAATTGTTAACTGTAATGTTAATCAAATGTCATTGTAGTCTAAGCGAATGGTTGAGTGTGTAGCTTAGTTGTTTTCATCTCTACTTTAATCAATAATTTACTTATTATTATTTGGTATATAAGCCATGGCAACAGACCCAACAAGCATTAGTTAGATGGTACCCTCAGCAAGGACATTTCTATAGTGTGTTAGCAATTAGCTTAAATAATTTTATTTCGTCTTTACAAACTATACCACAAGCACTCCCCACCTGTAGGCTAGTGCAAACAAATCAAGTCGCGTGAAGTGATAAAGAGTACGTTGCTCATTTTGAAAGAGACGTCAACCAATCCATGAAATGGGCAGGAAAGAAAACATGGGTTATAAATCATGTATCCAATGTGTAACTAGAAGTCTAGAACGGGGTTGAGAAAACTCGTATCAGAAGAAGCAACAACGAAGCCACCAATTAAAGTAAGATAACAAAAACACTTGTAATCAAAACAGGGACCAAACTACTTTCTTTTAAGAACAAAAGTTAACTCAAGCTTCAGTGTAACACAAATTTCTTAAGGCCCAAAGCATGTAAGCAAACTGTTTTCCCAACGACATCACAGTATATATACGTATATAGTTTCGGCAAACCAATGCAATAAATCAATGCAAAAATAGTTTAATTTTTAGTTTTACGTAGAAACCCCTACCTCAATCGCTTAAAAATCCAAATCCAAATCCGGTATCGGCAGCGTAAAAGAAATCCCATACAAACTCCACGATGTTCGTCGTCCAAACCGAAACAGCTTTCCAACATGGTCTTCTAGTAGTTCGGGTATATAAAATAGTTGAAGGAAAAGAAGATGATCGTTTTAGTGCTCTTTAGGGTTCGTGTTCTAGGTTTAGGTGCTGCCATATATATATGCGATCATAAAAAACTAAAAGTTCTCGAGCGTGTGAAGTAATTCTTAACTACGTGTGCATGGTAGGTTTGACCAAAAGTCATCACACATTAATATGTTTGAATCCATTTTATTTCTTCTGCTATAAATTACTTAATTATTTGGATATATACACCTTGTGGTGGATTATAAGCTCCCACTAAAAAAAAGAAGTTTAGCAGACCTACCACTTAAAGGGTCGGTTCTGGTAGAAGTGCATTTCGAAAAGACGGGTATCACAATAGCATTCATACGATTATGTCGATGTTTTATATACGAAGTTCAAAAGATAGACGTTATACTTTGTATTGTTATTCCTTAATACTATGTCTAACTAGAGTATAATCATTCACAGCTTCGCAGTTATGTTTTCATTATGCATGACTTGAAAGATACGTTAGGAATGAAACAGTTCAAGTCAAATATTACTAACCTCAAGAGGAAGGATGATGTCGTCGTTGTAGTTCTTTACTTCTTCATATTCTTCAAAGTCTTCACGTAATATTTGTAAGTCTCATATCCTAGTAACTTTCTAGCTAACCTATACGAAGTTGACTCTAGTAAATAATCAAGCAACTCTTTAAATGAGTTTTGATTCACTAAAATATGACAACCAAACTTGACATACCAACGCTTGGTGGGTTCAACCGAGCAATGCTCTAACAGAAAATACCAAAACTCTCAGGACTGAGACATGGGCAGCATGGTGACACGGGCATGTTACCTTGACCGACCAAGGTTGGGCCTTAGGCTTGCAAGGAGCCGGTCTCACACTCTTTCATAACTTTGACCTAATTAGCTCTCAGCAGTCCATAGTGGGTCCAAACTCTCTCCAACCAACTTGGATTTTTCTCAATCGACCACCAGCTGGTCCCACGACCACCAAGGGTCGGTCCCATGACCCCTTGGCCGGTCCTCATCTCTCCATAATTAGGTTTTATTACCTAACGCTCATACGAGCACTATTTTAATAAATGATTAAACCAGCATTTGATCATCCTTTCACCAACTGGTCAACAAAGGACTTTGGTACATGCTCACTCGAGCACCATGGCGCTACATGGTCGGCCATCATCCCATGTAGCCGATCCCTCCTTCACTTAGTGACTTATTTTCAATAAATCAGCAATTGATCAGCAATCGATCAAAATTAAGGTTTCGAACTGAATGCTCTGCAAATCATGATTTTGAGCAACTTCAAACACTAATAATTTTATGTTGATCCAGCAATCAACATCTTGATTAATTATATAATTTTCGATCCAGTTACCAATATTTTAATTAATATTTTATTTGGTCATGTTACCAATAATTCATCAAATGAGCAATATTTGCTCAGATGCTGGAATATTGATTCAACTATCAATATTCAGTAATTCATCGAATGAGCAATATTTGCTCAAATGCTGGAATATTGATTCAACTATCAATAATCAGTAATCCATCGAATGAGAAATATTTGGTCAGATGCTCGAATATTGAATCAACTATCAATATTCAGTAATTCATCGAATGAGCAATATTTGCTCAGATGCTCGAATATTGATCCAACTATCAGTATTCACCAATTCATCTTACAAGCGATATTTGCTCATACTATCATGTTGATTCAATTATCAACATCATTCATTCGAGAACTATACGTCCCAGCAGACATGTTCAATCCATGAATCCTAGAGAATTCGGCAATCATGCTCGACTGAACAATACTTAGACTCATCGTCTAATCAAGTCAACGACTGAATGATCAAATACACGTCTACCTTGCAGACTCCACATTCGTGAGACATCAATCACGTCACATGTGGGATATTAATTAGGGTTTTGGTCTGGCGGCCTACAGCACGTGTGTTCATCCACGATGAGAAATGTGAGTAAGTCGTGCAAGCGGTTGAGGAAGTTAGCAAAGTAGTGGGTGGACGATCAACCCAGTCTCCGCACGACATAGAACTTGTTAAACCACGATCTCCCACTCTTTCACTCAAACAACCGTCACACTTACTGGAGATCAATGTGTCCACGTTCTAGCAATTTAAATAAGTTATCTGAGTTCATGATTAACAAGGACAGATATACGAGAATTACACAACAATTCTCATCTGAACAATCACTCACAACAGAGCAGAATTCAAAACTTATTCTAACCCAGCAGTTCATTTGCATAAACCTACAACACATTCACAATCTTTGATCACCATTGATCTCACACACTTATTATCTTCCCTCCTACAAATCAACCCTCTTCCCTCTTTGTGACCAAATTGATTCCGGAATGGCCATTTCTTGGTTTAGGCCGGAGTCCTACAGATTGATCTCTCGAACTCAAAGCACTCCCGTGCAGTGCATCTATTTGAGGTTAGGAAGTTTGCTCGGTTGAGGAGCCTCCATCCGCACGGTCGTCTTTCCACTTCCAGAAAAACCAGCAAATCGTTTTTCCCCATCAACAGATTGGAGACCACAGTGGGAGATTAATCTCTCGGTTGCAATCCCATTTTTCACGAAGATGGTCGGTCTTAGGTCTAACTCAACTACTCTAAATTCCAGTCAGAATCTTTCAAATTATAATGTTCTTTCTTCCAACATTCTGTCTATGGCACGGTCGATGGAGAAATCCTAACCTTGATCTAATTGGCACGGGTACAGGATATCTACAAAAGGAACATGTACTTGATGAAAGAGACTATAAACAACATACTTAATTTTTTCGTCAGGTTGACATCAAAATTAAGTGGCGCCTTTGCTCCAGAAATTCCGACACGAAGGGTTAAATCCTCAACTGATGATCATCCTCAAGCCAGCAGTTTCACTACTTATAAGAAACCGGTTGACCAGGAAGTTACGCATTTAATCGAAAATCTATGTGAACCCTGCACTTCTCCAGAGACCAGCGTATGAGCACGTTTGCTGCACTCAACCAGATATCATCTGATGTGCCGATAATTCCGTCATCTCTAGCAGTCGAAGAAGTGTCCATGGTGTCCGAACATTCGATAAATAATATTACCTTCACTGAAGAAGACCGAATGGCGTAGGAAGGGAATAATCAAGCCTTGTACGTGACCGCTTTTATTAAAGATTCTGAATTCAGGAGAGCTTTTGTCGATACTGGTGCTTCTACCAATCTCATCTCTATGAAGACTCTCAAGGCGACCAAAGTCCCACAAATAAAAATCGTTCATCATCCCATATTGATGACGGGTTTTGAAGGAAGCCATAGCCACACGTACGGGTACGCCTATGTGGATCTGAAAGTTGGACCTATTCAATCGACGGTCAAATTTCATGTGATTGAGAAGGAACCTGACTACCATATGATACTCGGGAAACCATGGCTCCATGATAACAAGGTTGTTCCCTCGACATACCATCAATGTATGAAAGCTTTGCTTAACAAAAAGATCGTCTGCATTGCAGCCTCAGCGTCTCCTTATGCTCAGGTTTATAATGCTGAGTTCCTAGAACCGCCAAAAAGCATCCCCGAACCTCCGAGCAAGATCTAAAGTACTCCACTCCCAGGATGGAAGTCCATTGAGAAAGCTGCTGACAGGACATCATCTTCAGGTGCTAAACCGACCATGCCACCTGCCACACCGCTGAAGCGTTACCAGGATCAAGCTACGACTCATAAGAAATCCAATTTTATAACCAGCTATGATGCGGAAGGAAGAGTCATTTATCTCCGATGCAAAGATTAGCAATTAACAGGGGAGGTTGATGAAAAATCTCTCCGCCCTGAAGAATCATGTCAGAGTGAGCAATCGCCTGATAAAAAAATTCAAGATGCCCCACGGCAGTTACAGGATGGCACGGATTCCACTAATGATGATCTTGAGACAATCAACATTGGAACATAGGAAAATCCGAGACTATTCCTGATCAGTTCTACACTGTCACCAGAGGAACGAACATGATTAATAAGCATGTTGAAGGAGTATCAAGATATTTTTGCTTTGACGTACGAAGAAATGCCCGGGCTTGACGACAAGTTGGTCACACATCACTTGCACGTAACTCCTGGATCCAAGCCTGTCATGCAATCGCCCAGGCAGTTCAGACATGAAGTTGAGGAACAAATTAAAGTTGAGGTTCATAAGTTACTAGCAGCGGGATTCATCGAACCCATTCAACATCCGACGTGGCTAGTGAACGTTGTACCGGTCAAAAAGAAAAATGGTCAGATCCGATGCTGTATAGATTTCAGAAACCTGAACAAATGCTTCCTGAAGGACGACTTTACTTTGCCCAATATCGACATGCTCGTTGATGTAACCAGTGGCCATGGCATGTTCTCATTTATGGATGGTTACAGTGGCTACAACCAAATCAAGATGTATAAACATGATGCTAACAAGACTGCATTCCGAACCCCCATTGGGAATTTTCACTACACTGTGATGCCTTTTGGATTGAAGAATGCAGGTGCCACTTATCAGCGAGCCATGACTGCCATATTCCACGATATGATGCACAAGCAAGTGGAGACTATGTTGATGATGTGGTGGTCGAAGACTCGAGCATCCCACCTGGACGTTCTGAGACAAGTTTTCGAAAGATGAAGAGAATATAAATTAAATATGACCCTATGAAATGTGCATTTGGTGTTTCTTGTGGAAAGTTTCTAGGATTCCAAGTCACTGCAGAAGGGATCAAAGTAGACCCGACAAGACAAAAGCCATTGCCACTATGCCTCCTCCACGTACTGTGAAATAACTTCAGAGCTTCATGGGAAAGGTAAACTACATCCGACGTTTCATTGCTGGATTAGCTCAACTTATTGCTTCATTCACTCCTCTACTAAAGAAGGGAGCAAGTTTTGCATGGACGACTGTCCAACAAGATGCATTTCAAAAGATCCAGCAAATACTATTATCACCCACCGTCATGAAATCCCCGGTGCAAGGACGACAATTGATACTCTACACGGCCTCTAGTGATAATCTATTGGGGCTCTTCTCGCTCAAGAAGACGAAGAAGGTGTCGAGTGTACGATCTACTACTTTAGCCGTATAATGAGAGATGGTGAACTCCGGTATCCTAAGGCTGAAAGAGCATGCTTAGCATTGGTGCATGCGATTCAGAAATTCATACATTGTTTGTTGTTAAACAGAGTTGTACTTATTGCTAAAGCTGATCCTGTAAAATTCTTACTGTCAAAACTGGCTTCGATACGCAGGCCTGCAAAATGGTTACTACAGATGTCAGAGTTTGACATAGCGTGTGTCTCACCCAAAGAAATCAAGGGCCAAGCAGTTGTGGACTTGCTCGCTGCCTTTCCAGGAGAAGACATCATAATGCTACATGAAGATGTGCAAGGTGAATTTCCAGAAATATCAGTTATTAAAGAGGAAACATGGTTGTTATACTTTGATGGATCAGCCACTCCTAGCAATGATACTGGTGGAGCGGGCGTCGTGCTAGTATCCTCATCCGGTGAAGTCTTCTCTCATTCATTCAAGTTAGATTTCCACTGCATCAACAATTCAGCGGAATATGAGGCCTTCTTGTTGGGATTATCCCTGGCCAAGCAAGCAGGAGCAATGCACCTGGAGATAAGAGAAGACTCAAAGTTGTTAGTCAATCAGATGAATGGCGTGTACTCTCTCAAAGAAGTGACACTTGCTCCATTCAGAGCCGAAGCGCAACGTCTATTGGCTTATTTTTATGAGGCAACGATCGTCCATACTGGTCGTACAAACAACAGACATGCTGACTGTTTAGCAACCCTTGCATCTAAATTGCAATTCGAAGGGTCAGAGAAATCCATCACTGTACAAAGGCGTTCTGTGTCATCAACCTGGCTCACTCAAATTGAAAATGCTCAAGCGAGCGACTGGCGGGAACCTATTGTTCATGAATTGAGTAGTTCTCTTACAGAAGGGAAAATTAGCCTCAAGGAGTTGAATAACTTTTTTCTTATACACGGAGCATTATATTATCGCAATCCTGATGGATCTTTTTCACGATGTCTCGGAGATGAAGAAGCGAGCGGGTAACTCAAGCGCATACATGAGTAAATATGCGGACAAACGTTGGTGGTTACACTTTACAGGAGGCTCCAAAGGCTTGGGTACTATTGTCCCTCCACGGAAGATCAGTCGAGAATGTTTCAAGGATCTTGTACCAATTGTCAGACACCGCCTCATCATTTGGAATCTCTAACGGTCTATCATACTGGGGACTGGAGAGAACCTTATATCAAGTACCTGCGCGACAATGATTTTCCATCAGAAAAGAAATAAGTAATCAAACTCACCTAGAGGGATAAGCGTTTTGTCTATCTATAAGGTATTTTGTATTGTAAAAGCTTTGGTGGGAACCTACTGAGATGCTTGGCCGAGCATGAAATTCCAACAATTCTGAAAGAAATGCACGAGAGAGAACACCAGGGAAAGAGGAAATTATTTCTCCAGATCCATGATAAATATTATTGGCCGACCATGAAAGACGATGTAGCAGCCTATGTTCAAAAGTGTCATTAGTGCCAGATCCATGGTAACCTCATTCACACTCCTTGTCTCCCATTACATTCTGTGAGCAGTCCATGGCCTTTCTACAGCTGGGGACTGGATATCATCCGGAAAATCAATCCAGCATCCTCGAAGCAGCATGAATACATCATCACAGCAACTGAGTATTTTACCAAATGGGTTGAAGCTATCCCTCTTCGAAGCACCACTGGAGTCACGATTGCAGCCTTCATCAAGGAATACATCATATGTAGATTCGGCGTTTCTAAACATATCATCACATATAATGGAAATCCTTTTGCTTACAGACATGTGGAAGAATTTCTCGAGGAATATGGTAGCAAAAAAAATTTATATACACCATACTATCCCCAAGGAAACGGACAAGCGGAGAGTACAAACAAGACTTTGATCCGGATTCTCAGTCAAACAGTTCATGATAACCTTCGAACATGGCATGACTAACAACCCATGGCTCTGTGGGCCTACAAAATCGCACCAAGAAGATCAATCGGAACTTCGCCGTATTCCCTCGTTTATGGTGCTGATGTTATTCTCCCAGCCGAGATCAAGATCCCTTCTGCAAGGATTGCAACAGCCAGCAGAGTGCAATGCGATGAAGCTGAAGTGTCGAATTCAAGGATTGCTGAATTGGACATGCTCGAGTCAAGGAGGGCAAAGGTATAAAAATATGTGGAAGCTTACAATAAAAGGATTTCCAGGGCATACAAAAAAATGGTAAGACCTGGAACATTTCAAATAGGATATTTTGTTCTAAAAACAGCGAAGCATATTCAACAAGACATGTCCGCTCCGAAGTTCTCTCCAAAATGGGAAGGGCCGTATGTAATCATCAAGGCAGTATCCAGCGGATATTACAAAATCTTGGTTGTTAATGGAGGGGTGGAAGGAAACATCATCAATGGAAAGTGGCTCAAAGCATATTATGCCTAAACGATCAGTAAACAATTATTTTAATTTCAAAATGTAATTTCTATTCCTTCAAAGAGTATGCAATATGCTCATTCGTTCGAAATTCAAAATAGATTTCATTAATCCAACAGAAAAGTTCTTCCATCCATCAACCATCCTACTTTATTCAAAAACAAGTCTTAAACCTACAAAAAAAAAATCTCTCTCTCAAACGCTCACTCAGAGAAAACCATCCAACAACAAATAATTTTTACTAAAATCCATTTCAAGCCTCTTTTTAAAGTTTTTCGTCTTCACTTTCAAGTCCTGGACAGCTTTCTCAACCCTTGCCGACTCCAGGGAGAGTGCATTTTCCTCTTCCATGATAGCAGTTGTAGCAGAAATCACATTAGCAGCAGTAGCCGCTCTATCAATCTAGATAACCTCGAGTCGACGACGGAGCCAGCTTATATTGAACCGCAAGGTCTCACAGTTCGAGATCATATCATCTCATCTATGCAGCTCCTTGCTCTTGACATCTCGCAGGTTTATCTTATTCATTTCATCAATTATGGGCAATAATCCAGCGACTGTAGTCAATAAGGTTGGCAGAAAACCTCTCCATACTTCAGTAGTAGCAATGTGCCCATACCTTCTCCAAATCCTGGTGTAAACGGATGTATAACACTTGGGGACGATGAAGCCGCCAACGAATTGATTGTCCGGGAAAATGTTTACCATGGGAGTTTCGAATGGGAGTCCAGCCGTTGGATACTCCGAAACAAGAACCCTAGAATCAGCATCTACTGAGTTGATTAAATTGTCGTCAGCACGGTGGTCACCACCGTCAGGTACAACCACAGACTTTCCATTCTTTCTCTTCCTAGCGTCAACAACAACGTGAACATCAACCTGTGACAACGAAATATTCAATTTCAGTAAAGTTGGAGCAACGCTCATTCGAAGGAAACCTCTGATCAGAAATTCACGGATGTTCCAGCATCAGCACAAGCAGGTCTACAACGAGCAGGAGCCTTGACAGTACGTCTGGCTGTAATGGGAAGAAAAAAGTCGATCTCCCTGATTATTCTGCAAAAAATCATTTTATTTGATCAATCATTCTGATTACATGAAGAAGAAAGTCGCTCCAACTTTATGCCTTGCCAGAGATTTATTTATAGAAGAGACACTGCTATTAGACATGATAATGAGAGGTATGATCGTGATCAAAATTTATTTTGATAATATACAGGAGAAGAAGAAGATATGTTCGTATAAATAGAAAACCCTAAGTATCGAAGGTCAATACACAAGACACGGTTGATACTTATCCTTCGCAGATAGTCAAATCTGTTACGGTTTCTATGGCGCGAAGAGAAGTGATCATACTGGGGACTGATAACTTGTGATTACGTGGATATGGTCAAGGGAACCCTAATTCAAGATGATCGTTCGTGTGTGTCACATGTTTTTTCAAACTCTTACCATGTCAGTAAAAGCAGCACTTCCAGAGGCATGAACGAATGGTGATCCATTGAAGGATCATGATCTTTGCGTAGGGATGTCCGTTAACTCCATTGAGAAAGAGGCATAACAGAATTGCGCAGAAGATAAGATAAATGATTATCATTCAAAAATAATTCTTAAAGTAATCTCTATGCAGTCAAGTTGCTCAAATGATCACAATAACATCTACTTCAATGATAAATAAGACAATCAATTATTCAGGAGGATTGCAAGCAAGACTAATCATCGGAGTCATCGGATTCATGATCGTCATCCTCCATGGAATTTTCTTCGAGCTCTTCCTCAGAGTCATCATCAGAACCCTCACTAGGGACTTCTTCCAATTGGTCTTCAGGGTCGCCGTACATTGCGTCTAAGTATTCATCTTCTTCGTGTTCGGCTCGAATGTCAGCCTTAGCCAACCACTCATCTCTTATACCTGGTAGATATGGCTTAACTCTACGATCAGTGGGTTTCCATACGGATTCAACTTCCTTAGCATCTGATTCGGAAGCTACACAATCAGGACGAGGTCGAATCTTATCTTCAGCCGCTAGTCTCGCTTTTTGAAGTAGTTGTCTTTTCTGCTGATAAGCTGCAAGTTTTTTATCTTCATCTTTTCTTTTCTACGACAATTCATCATGTCTTTGATTCTCTTCCGCGTCCAAATAAGTCAGGAAGTTATTTATTCCCTCATGAATGGCTCTCAGACGATCAAGAGACATACCGCATATCAGATTTCTGGCATTTCTGAAAGGTTGATCTAACTCCGCGTGAACGTCCGCTAAGTTCTTCATCTTCGGTTTGATATTTCTGGAACATTTCCCAGAAAAATCGGAGACATAGTCATCACCAGGAGCTGTCATTATTTGTTGCCAAAAATACTGAGTCAAAACAAGTCGGCAACAATATGCGCCAAAATGGTAACTCTCAGACTCTTACCTGTTTACAATTTCACTAACTGTAGTGATTATAATGCAAAATCCCGAGAATTTGTTCGTTTCTTCAAACCTGCAAACACGGACAAAATTCATTATTCAAAATCATAACTTGATTTTCATAAAACTGTGAGCAATTCACGAAATTTCTATGAGCAATTCACATAATTTTCACAGTGTGCGTAATTCCACCGAGTGAACATTCATTGATTTTCGAGCATAATCACAAAATTCACGGGAACCTTATTTAATTGTTTGCTTTCAACAATTGCTCAAAAATCAAAATTTTGATTTTTACAAAATCTTAACTCACGTATTTAAAAAAAAATTACGTGAATAGGTCACGTACATATATAAAAAACAAAAAGAAGTCTTTCTCGCTTGTGCGAGCATTCGTCCATGAAACGAGGGTCTTTTTTATGAAAATGCATACATCAAAATAAGATTTTGGTTTTCATGAAAACTCATAAACAAAATTTTCTCCACTGCAAATTGGATCATGTCTATTCAAAAATATATATATCTCTTTCATATTAGGGATTATTGTTCGTTTCTTAAACCGACGGACGTTCGTTTACTAAAAATAAAAATTCATAAAACCTACGCATGCATGTATACATATAGAGTTTTGTTTTATGAACAACTCATGAATAACACACACACAAAAAAAAATTGATTACCTTTGTCGGCGCCGGAGTTGGCCGGAATTCATCCGCCGGCGGTCGGCGGGCTCCGGCGTGCGAACAAAAAAAAATTGACGTGAGGGAAGGTGAAGCAAGCTGGTCGGTGAAAAAATTTTTTTTAGGGCTTCTTCCCTTTTATATCAATTTTGTTTCCAAAAACCTAATAAAACAAGGATTTCCTTTTTGGGCCCGGGCCCGTAAACGCTAAACCGACCAAAACTGGACGTCTGATCGTCCAAATCAGCAGTGCTTCATCTCTCCGTGCTCACGGGATGACTCTATCATACTGTCAGAGTCCTTATCTGGGCATTTGCTCGTATATGACATCATTGGAGCAAATTGGGGATTCTGAAAATGCCTTTGCTATGTTTAACACAAAGATACTTTTTGTTACGCCCGTATACCCACCAAGCGTTGGTATGTCAAGTTTGGTTGTCATATTTTAGTGAATAAAAACTCATTTAAAGAGTCGCTTGATTATATACTAGAGTCAACTTCGTATAGGTTAAACTAGAAAGACTAAGATATGAGACATACAAGTATTACTCGAAGACTTGAAGAATGTGAAGAAGTATTGTCTATGTGTTTTTAAGAACAAGTTCAATTAAGAACTCTCCCCCATAAAATGTCATTCCCGAAATAACAACAAGAGCGACCTTACTTTCACAAGAAAAGAAGGATTTCTTTGGACATTAACCAATCACATAAGAATATGAATTATAGCAACTCAATAACCTTGCCCTTCTCAACTTTTTCTTCCTTGTTACAGCAACTCAATAACCTTTCCCTTCTCAACTTTGTCTTCCTTGTTGCATCCATCCATTTTCCAAGAAACCTTACCAAGACATATTTTGTGAAAAAGATAAGCGAGATAAACTCGGCTCGAAATAACAAATGTGTATAATCGAAGTCTATATAGCAATACGACTTTTGTCTCAAGATAGGAGATAGAGTAGAAAGACTTTTGAGTGATAGATAAGTTCAAGTCTCCACATAGTTTTTGAAACTAAACTTGACAACAAGCTTGAGATAGTAACGCTTGCGAGTTCGACCGAGCAATGCTCTAAAAATCTCCCCCTTTGTCAATTTTAGTGACAAAACTATCAATACATATAGAATACAAAATAAATAAGCTTTGCAGCTTCTCTTCCACATGCATGATCTCCTTGGTTCTTCAACATTACTCGAAATCTTCCTCACTTCCAAGTACTCCAATGATTCCAAAGGTAATAAGTTCAGCATCATCGTTGTTGAAAATCCGTAGCCATAACAATGAGAAAAAAAAAGCTCCCAATCATTGTTACACAATGTCATAGTATTATTACACAGCATCAAAGTTCAATTGTATCACAACTTTGACAACAATACTATGGTGATATGTATCACTCCCCCTTAGTCAATACTCCATCTTACATGGAAACCACTCCCCCTTACATAATGATCCAAAAACCATATGTATTTGTAGTGTGAACTACACATTAATTCTCCCCCTTTTTGTCAATAAAATTGGCAAAGGTACGAAAACTAGTGGGATCCTAATGAAATTTCCATAGAAACATTTCATGACCAAGAAAAAACACATATCAACTTTTTAGATGCAATCATATAGTCGAAACTAAATGCATTCATCAAGCAGTTTATAAAGATACAAGATAACCCCTATAATATTCCACAACCGCACTCCCCACAAAGATTTGGCAATTAAGCATAAGTTGAATTAAGAACTCTCCCCCATAACATGTCATTCCCGAAAGAACAACAAGAGCGACCTTACTTTCATAAGAAAAGAAGGATTTCTTTTGACAACAACAAATCACATAAGAATATGAATTTGTATCCAAAATA